>LPNX010405388.1:3149-178464 GCA_001517045.1 Pseudotsuga menziesii | reverse complement strand
CTCTCTTTCATACATTAATGGTTGATTGTTAAAGGGTTTGCTTGACATTGAAATATTTGCATCACTGCACGTTGATTGTCATTTTTGTAATTTACAACTCCAAAAAACATTCTTAAAAAAAGAACTTAGTAATTAGGGACTACCCCCCTTGGCCTTTAGAAGTTGTGGTCTAAACGGAGGAGTTTAGAACTGAGGTGACAGTGGGTTCTCAACTCATAAGTTGCCCTCAGGAACACACACAGCGGTTGGGAGACTTACCCGTGTCCAAGTGTGTTTTAGGTGGCAACACGGCCTCCTCTGCAGCTGCTCCCTCTGCGATCTGTGCGGTCCTCTTCCTGCCTGGAAGCTCGGTGACCTTGTCAGTTAGCTCCTCCGTCTTCTCTGCAAAACCCTTCGTTTGACTTTCTCTCTCTGTCTGTATCATGTCTCCGTCGGAATACCAGTATGTGTCCTCTCCACCAATCGATCTTTCTTTTATAACTTTATGCTAAGCGAGAACCCTAATTTCACTTTCACTTTATATAAAAGTGTTTCATTAAAGTCATAATTAGATCACTTTAATTTATTTTCCAAAGTAAGCTTAGGAAAAATAAATTAAATACAATTGGCTTCCTGATTTAACTCTTCTGCATGCAAGGACACATGCATGCAAGAAGACCTTTCTTGTTGTCACTTTCTAAGACTCCCTCTCAACGAGGAAGGGATTCGGTAGCAACCCCAACTTATACTTGAACTTCACAAAACTGTGTCTGCAAAGTGCCTTAGTGAAAATGTCTGCCACCAGCTCATCTGTCTGTATGTACTCTAACCGAATGGTTCCTCTCTAAACACAATCTCTCAAGAAGTAATACCTAATGTCTATGTGTTTGCTCCGGTGATGGAGCACTGGATTTTTTGATAGCTTGATGCCACTCTAATTGTCACATTGAACTACTGTAGCCTTTAGCTCACACTCGAACAACCTTGAAAGTAACTTTTTCAGCCACATACCCCCACAAGCAGTCATGCTGGCTGTTATGTACTTAGCCTCTACCGAGCTCAATGCAACTGACTTCTGCTTCCTGCTGAACCAATAGATGACACTTGATCTAATGCTGAAGCAACAACCTGAAGTACTCTTTTGGTCCTCTACACATCCTGCCCAGTAAGTATCCGTGAATCTTGTTAACTGTACACTCCCTCTGCGCTCATAAAGCAATCGATACTCCAGTGTACCTTTGATGTAGCAAAGTATGTGCTTTGCAGCTGTCCAATGCAGTCTCTGAGGGTCCACCATGAAATGGCTCAAAGAGTTGACTGCAAAGCTGATGTCTGGCCGTGTGTTGACCGGATACATAAGCGATTCAATAAGCTGACGATGCAAGGTAGGATCAAATCCGTCTTATCCTGATACATCAATATTCCTCCAGTTGGAAACTAGAGGTATGGCCATAGGCTTGCAGTCCTCCATCTTGAATCTCTTCAAGATCTCTACTGCATACTTCCCCTGTCCAATGAAGAAGCATCCATCTCTCTGCCAAACCTCCAAGCCCAGAAAGTAATGCATCACCCCAAGGTTTTTCATCTCAAACTCCACTGCAAGGTTGGACTTGTAGTCACCAATCAACCTCTCATCTCCTGTAAGAAAGAGATCATCCACATATAGGACCAATATGAGAGGCACCTCACCTGTCAAGAAGTATAGGTTGTGGTTAGCCTCACTCCGTTGGAATCCCATCTCCCTTAGATAGTTGTCTATCCTCGAGTACCATGCTCGAGGTGCTTGCTTGAACCCATAAAGAGCTCTATGCAGCTTACATATATGCGTCTCCCCGTTCTCCACATCAAACCCCTCTAGCTGCTCAATATACACCTCCTCCTCTATCACTACGTTGAGGAAGGCAGTCTTGACGTCCATCTGATGGACTCACCAACCCATCTCTGCTGCTAAAGAGATAATGGTTCGAATGGAAGAATACTTGGCAACAGGGGCGAAGGTCTCCTCATAGTCAATACCCTCCTTCTGTGAAAACCCCTTTGCCACGAAGCACGCCTTGTACTTCTCCATGCTTCTGTCTGTTGCATGCTTCACCGTGTAGATCCACCTAGATCCCACCACCTTCTTGCCTTCAGGTCTCAACACAACCTCCCATACCTGGTTCTTCATGATTGAGTCATACTCCTCAACCATGGCCTCTTGCCACATGTCATGTTGTGTAGCCTCCTCGAAACTGGAAGGTCCAAAGCCAATCAACTTCGTCATCAGTGCCATATAACCGAGTCTCTCTGGTGGTACGCTCTGCTAAAAGATCTCTATGGAAGACTCACCTGTCTGGAATCCTGAACAGTGGACCTATACCACTTAGGCTATGGCCTAGTGTCCGCCTGCTGCGGCTGCTGGATGTCCTCCTCTTGCTGCTGCTCATCCTCCCCATCAAAGATAGGAGGATCCTGTCCACCTGACTCCCTTTGACTACCAGAACGGTAGAACCTATGCCCTGTGTCTGTACCTATACCTTTGGATCCTCCAACTTGATCCCAGTGCCCTGTGCTGGCTGCTGCTCTGCTGGTAAGTCCATAGATCTTCACAAGGCCCTGTCCTCATCGAACTGGACATCCCTGCTCACTATGATTCTCTTACGAGCAGGAATGTAAACTATGTATGCCTTCAAAGTCTCGCTGTATCCAACAAGTAACCCCTTCTCTCCAGAAGGGTCCAGCTTCTTCCTAATGTCAGCATGAACATGACAATAGCAGACACTCCCAAATATGCGAATGTGATTCAGTTTTGGCCGAGTGTCTGTGAAGACCTCTTTGTGTGTCTTCCTCCCCAAAGCTATGTGGGGACACTTATTCGAAATGTATACAGCAGTCCCATATGCCTCCGCCCAAAGGAATAGTTGTAATCCCTGATAAAATAGCATGGCCTTGGCCGCTCCTACCATAGACCTGTTCTTCTGCTCTGCCACTCCATTTTGCTGTGGGGTATGAGGCACAGTGTGCTCCTTCTTGATCCCCTCTGTCGAACAATACTCCAGAAACTCATTGGAGGTGTACTCACTCCCGTTGTTTGCCCCAACACCTGAATCTTTTTTCCTGTTTGGTTCTCCATGAGAGTCTTGAGCTCTCGGAACTTCTCAAAGACCTCTGACTTGACCTTCAGGAAATAGATCCAGGTCTTCCTGGAATAGTCATCTATGAAGGTTACACAGTAATTGTAACCACTGAAAGAATGGACACTCATAGGTCCGCATACATCTGAATGCATCAAGTCCAAGGGCTCCTTGGACCTGTGTTCACTCTGTGGGAAAGGCTTCCTGATGTTCTTCCCCAAAGCACAACCCTTGCAGTGGTTATGCTTCTCCTCCCATACCTGAGGAACTCGAATGACAACCTGTCTCAAGTGTCTCGGTGCTTCATGGTGTAGGTGTGCCATCCTCCTATTCCACAACTCACCCTAGACAGTCTGGCATACGACACTACGGACCGGACCGGTTCTGTACAAAACCGGTCGGTTCGGCGGTTTTTGGCCTGGTTCCATACGAAACCGGTCGGTTCAAAGTCCAGCCTAAGCGGTTCGGGGACTTGACCAGACCGACAAACCCTGTAAACCTGCCGGATCGACCGACTTTTCCTGAACTAGACCGATTCTGATAACACTGCTTTCAACTGCATGCCCATAGTAAAGTGTTACCTATCAAACCCTAGATCTGGAAGTCAAGGTTTGTGTCTTCCAATAGATCTGCCCCTAATATATCACTGCTGCTTCAAATCTCTCAGCTTTAGCTCACCAGAGCTTTGATGCCATGTAAATTTTTCTTTAACATTCAAACTAGGGCTAAACAATATATTCAAAATTTCTACTGATAACCACACATGAATATCTTTTACAAGTATGCAGCGAAATATAAAGCACTGAGAAATATTTCACAACATCATATCTCAATATAGACACTATTATTTTGGGTATGGAAACCCCCGGAAAAGCCCAAGATGAGAAAACCGGTGCAACAGTCAGATATGGATTTTATTATTGAGAAAATATGGAACTTTTACAATCAACTGCTAAATCACCCAAACCTGGCGAAATAGCACCTAGCATAATCACTATAAAACCCCAACTAAACCAGCACACCCTCTACGTGACTGTACGACCAGCAGTACAACCTTCCACACGTGGCTGTACGATTGATGTACAAAATACGTACGTTCTGTACGATAGCTGTACGGAATTCCGTACGGTATGTACGGCTTCCTTTGGAGCTGCTCCCTGTGCGATCTGTGCGGTTCTCTTCCTGCTTGGAAGCTCGGTGACCCTTTGGTTAGCTCCTCCTTCTTCTTTGCAAAACCCTTCATTTGACTTTCTCTTTTGGTCTGTACCCTGTCTCTGTTGGAATACCAGTGTGTGTCCTCTCCACCAATAAACCTTTCTTTTACAACTTTATGCTAAGCGAAAACCCTAATTTCACTTTAACTTTATAAAAAAGTGTTTCATTAAAGTCGATTAATAATTATATCACTTTAATTTATTTTCCAAAGTAAACTTAGGAAAAATAAATTAAATACAATTTGCTTGCTGATTTAAGTCTTCTGCATGCAATGACACATGCATGCAGGAAGACCTTCCTTGTTGTCACTTTCTAACATTAATCAAGTTCGAGATGTGAGTTTTTCCAAAAAATGATCTTGATATGAATAACTGAGATGTATTTTGGCTGACACGCAGAATAGTCTTTAAAAATATGGAAGACTAGTATTCAAGTATTCAGCAAGTGACAATGCAAGATTGTCTAGAATAAGTTTTTGGATGAGGGACTTTTCAATATTTCATGCTGTTTTGTTGACTTGGTTCCTCCTATTTTCAGGAGTTCATCCTTTACCATTCCCTGGCCACTGTGGTTATGCCTGTTGGTGCTGGGCTTGTTCTGGACTATGGTTCTTGAATATGAAACTCAGTAAAACATACAGAATTTTTTTGTAATGAAATTATACTTATATAGAAAAGAAGACTTTTCTCAGATGGGATAGGATTTGTTGACCTTACAGAGAGAATGATGTCAATAAACTGGACACCTTAGAACCTTCAATAGTTTTTTATGTTAAATATTGAAACTTGTGTATTTGGAACATTTTTTATCACTGTTTTAGTCTGGTACTAAGATTCATTAATTTGTTTCTTTATAGTTTTCTTGCTGGGCTTTGTCTTTGATATCTTGCTTACATCATATTTTGGGACAGGTTAAAAATATACCATGTGGGACCAAGGGTGGAGTAATGATTTATTTTGATAAGATTGAGGTATGAAAATATTCTGATTCTGCATTAAAACACTCTTCAAATTTTCATTTAAAGCTTTGATCTTTATAATTTAATTTTTGAGGTATACTGTCATGTCTGATACCAAGTACTAAAGGTGCATTCTGTTTCCATTACATGTGAAATGGATTAAGCAGATTGTCTTTTATACGTTGGGTTTCTTTTTAGCGGTTTCAGTTAAATAAAGATATCACCTAACATTTTAAATAATGAAAGCAGGTGGTTAATCGCCTTCGAAAGGATTATGTGTATGATACCATATTGAATTATGGTGTCACTTATGACAAGACTTGGATTTATGATAAAATTCATCATGAAATCAACCAGTTTTGCAGTGCGCACACTTTGCAGGATGTGTACATTGACAAGTTTGATCAGGCATGTTCTTATAGATAATAGATTGTGTTATATGAATACACCTTTAAAAAAGAGAAGATGCATTTGAGATTGAGGTTGATTTTGTATCTGGTTGCACTGCAAAGTTGGGAGTTGTAATTGCACAAGAAATTCTTTCTTTCATAATGTGCAGATTGATGAGAATATGAAAGAGGCTCTTCAAAAGGATTGTACCATTTATGCTCCTGGTATTGAAATCATCAATGTGAGAGTGACAAAACCTACAATTCCTGCAGTCATTGCCCGAAACTATGAACAAATGGAAGAAGAGCGTACTAAGGTATGCTTTGCCTATGTAACTATTACAATTTACAAATCAAACTACAGCATTTGCTAGCAGCTGTGATTTTTCCTCTGTGAATTGCTAGTTTTGCTTTTTTTCTTTGTTGACTGTTGATTTCCTTTTTTCTTGCATTGACTGCCTTTCATTTTACAGTGGTCCCTTCGCTCCAGAACCTTATCACTCTATCTAATAAAAGAATTTGATTTACATTCATGGCTCTTAACTTCTAAGTGCAACCTATCAATCAGAGAATGAAATGAATATAATGAATGGCATCAATTACTTCTTTTACCAGGTATACAGAGATTATATAAGTAGAAAACTAGATGCAAGAGACAAATATGACGAAATATGTGAAATATATCTTTGTATTATGATATAATCAGAAGAAAGAAAGCAATGTTCACTTGCCTCTTAAGGTGGGGTGGCCTTTCACACTGAGCAAGGCTCCAACTGCACAATACTTGACAAACATTACATGAACTCCTATCTCTTTAAATAGAGTCTCAATAGCAAAACTCTAACTACTTGTGGTCTCATCATTAATGAGTACCAACTGCCTAGCGGGGCCTTATTTAATAAGAGGAACCTCTGAGATTAATGAATATCCACTACTAACTAATGCGCCTTATTCAAAGAAGGTGGCTGCATACAATAATTCACTGAAGCCTAAAGTAGGCAGGTTAGGGCAGGACCCTAACAATTTCGATGGGGGGATCCTTGAGATCCATGCTTGAGAAAAGCATTATGGACCTATGATAGGTTGTTTTTTTTAGGTTGCTCATTTGTTTTGTCTAGAAGTGTGGTTTAGGAGCAATAGTATGGCTTCAGTTTTATCTTAGGTAACGAGATAGATGTAAATTTTCCTTTAATACTCAAACTAGGGCTAACAGTGCATGCAAAATCTCTATTGATAACCACACATGAATATCTTTTATAGTATGCAGCGGAATATAAAATTGAGAAATAAATAACAACATCACATCACAATATTGACACTATTATTTTGGGTATGGAAACCCCCCGAAAATAAAAGATGGGAAAACCAGTGCAGCAGTCATATATAGATTTTATTATGAGAAAATATGGAACTTTTACAATCACTGCAAATTCACCCAAACCTGTTGAATGCAGTACCCGGCAGAATCACTAGGCAAATCTCAACTAAAGCTCAACACCCCTCTGTGTGAGTGTACGGTCCAGTTGTACAAAGCTCAGTGATCCTGCTGCTCGCTCCTTCGTCTTCTCAGCTAAATCCTCTGTCTGACTTTTTCTTCCTTTTTGTATCCTGTCTCTGTCGAAATACAAGTGTGTGTGCCCTCTCCACCAATTGATCTCTCTTTTATAACTTTAGGTAAAGAAAAAACACTAATTTCATTTTCACTTTAACTAGTGTTTCACTAAAGTTAATTTAGATCACTTTAATTTATTTTCCAAGTAAACTTAGGAAAAGTAAATTAAATACAACTGGTTTCCTAATTTAAGTCTTCTGCATGCAAGAACACATGCATGCAGGAAAACCTTCCTTGTTTCTGCTAGTTTAACACTTACTCTCAACGAGGAAGGGATTCGGTAGCAACCCCAACTTATCCCTAAACTTCACAAAACTCTGTCTGCAAAGTGCCTTGGTGAAAATGTCCGCCACCTGCTCATATGTCTGTATGTACTCTAACCGAATGGTTCCTCTCTGAACACGATCTCTCAAGAAGTGGTACCTGATGTCAATGTGTTTGCTTCAGTCATGGAACATTGGATTTTCAGATAGCCTGATGCCACTCTGATTGTCACAGTGAACTACTGTAGCCTCTAGCTCACACTCGAACAACCCTGAAAGTAACTTCCTCAGCCACATACCTGTCGAATTTTCAGAATTAGCATAAATTTTAAAAATTTGCAGATAAACATAAATAGATCAGCAGTGCAGTAAAAACACATTCATCACATCAACACACATGGACACAATATTTTTCACTGGGGAAACCTTCAAAGGACAAAAACCCCAGATGGCTTAAGAATTTCTTCAAAAAGTTCCTCAAATCCAGATCTGGATTTTGACCACAGTAACTGTAAAAATCAGACTGATAATTTTATCCACAATTTCCAGAATTACAGAAAATTACCAATTTAGGGCTTTCTTAGAAAAACTGAGATTTTCTCTCTCCTGCCCGAAAATATTAGACTGGTGAAAACTGCTTGAAAATATCAGACAGCTGAAAACTGCCTGGAAATATCAGACTGCTGAAAACTACTTGAAAATATCAGATTGTTTGAAAACTGCCCAAAAATATTAGACTGATGAAAACTGCCCGAAAATATCAGACTGTCTGAAAACTGCCCAAAAATATCAGACTGCTGAAAACTGCCCAAAAAATGGAATGCTGAAGATGGCTATGCAAAAATGCTGAAGATGAACTTTGCTGATAAATCCCTAGTTGAGGGTTTGTACATAAGATAGTCTTCTTCACCTGTGAGAGCAAAAGTGTGTGTGACAAATGAGAAGGCTTGATCTTCTTTTATAGCCTTTGTTCACCTGTAAGTGGACAAGATTAGGAAAAATAAAAATAATAATATTTTTACTCTTTCCCTAATTTCACTTTCACTTTTACCAAAAAGGTACTTTTATTTTTTCTTTTGACTTTTATAAGAAGTCCTTATTTAATTTTGTTTTCCACCTGTGGTCCTTTTTGGTGGACAAGATTAGGAAAGATAACAAATAATAATATTTTTATTCTTTTCCTAATTTCACTTTCACTTTTACCAAAAAGGTACTTTTATTTTTTTCCTTTGACTTTTATAAGAAGTCCTTATTTAATTTTGTTTTCAACCTGTGGTACAAAAAGTCTTTATTTCTTTTGACTTTTGACTTTGGCCATTTACCAAGTGCCCTTGTGGTCATTACCTGTGGTACTTTTTATTTCAAAAATACATCATCATAAACCAAGAAAGTTATTAATGCTTTTATCTCACACACTGTGTGACACCTAGATCTGGTACTAGGGTAACTTAACCAAGGGTAGCTAATCCTTGGAGAAGCACTCCAAGCCCATAGGTCAAGGGTCAAAGTGCCACACACATGCCCAGACCCAATCTAGGGCTTACAGTGTCTTCATTCTCCCAAAGAATGGCTACTCATAACTAAGCTAAGTCTACCAGTCCTAGGCTGGTCTACATCGTGGTCTCGGACCAGATGTCTACTCAACACAAGGTTGAGTCTACCCAGGGCAGATCTGGGTTTATATCATGGTCCCAGACCAAATATCTACCATTCAATAGAATGGTCACTCAACACTGGGTTGAGTCTTCACGGTGGTCCCGGACTAGGTAGTCCCATTCTCCGAAGAGAAGGGCTCTCGATGTTGCTCATAAAATCAACAATACCCTCACAAGCAGCCATGCTGGCTGCCATGTACTCAACCTCTACCGAGCTCAATGCAACTGACTTATGCTTCCTGCTGAACCATCAACCTGAAACATCAACTTGAAGTACTCTTCCGGTCCTCTACACATCTTGCGCAGTCAGCGTTTGTGAAACCTGCTAACTGCACACTCCCCCTGCGCTCATAAACCAATCCATACTCCACTGTACCTTTGATGTAGCGAAGTATGTGCTTCACAGCCGTCCAATGCACTCTCTGAGGGTCCACCATGAACTGACTCAAAGAGTTGATTGCAAAGCTAATGTCTGGCTGTGTGTTGACCAGATACATAAGTGATCCGATAAGCTGACGATACAAAATAAGATCAAATCCTTCTGACCCTGATGCATCAATCTTCCTCGAGTTGGAAACTAGGGGTATGGCCATAGGCTTGCATTCCTTCATCCTAAATCTCTTCAAGATCTCAACTGCATACTTCCCCTGTCCAATGAAGAAGCATCCATCTCTCTGTCAAACCTCCAAGCCCATAAAGTAATGCATCAACCCAAGGTCTTTCATCTCAAACTCCATTGCAAGGTTGGAATTGCAGTCTCCAATCGACCTCTCATCTCCTGTCAAAAAGAGATCATCCACATATAGGACCAGTATGAGAGGCACCTCACCTGTCAAGAAGTACAGGTTGTGGTCAGCCTCACTCCCCTGAAATCCCATCTCCCGTAGATAGGTGTCAATCCTCGAGTACCATGCTTGAGGTGCCTGCTTGAGCCTGTAAAGAGCTCGATGCAGTCTGCATACATGCGTTTCCCTGTTCTCTACATCAAACCCCTCTGGCTGCACAATATACACCTCCTCCTCTATCACTCCATTGAGGAAGGCAGTATTGACGTCCATATGATGGAGAAGCCAACCCATCTCAACTGCTAGTGAGATAATGGTCAAAATGGAAGAATACTTGGCTATAGGGGCGAAGGTCTCCTCATAGTCAATGCCCTCCTTTTGTGAAAATCCCTTAACCACAAAGCGTGCCTTGTACTTCTCCACGCTTCTGTCTGTTGCATGCTTCACCTTGTAGATCCATTTGGATCCCACCACCTTTTTCCCTTGTGGCCTCGGCACAACCTCCCAAACCTGAATTTTCATAATGGAGTCATACTCCTCAACCATAGCCTCTTGCCACACATCATGTTGTGTAGCCTCCTCGAAGCTGGAAGGTTCATAGTTGATCAACTTTGTCATCAGCGCCATATAACTAAGCCTCTCTGGTGGTACACTCTGTCTAAAAGATCCCTGTGGAGGATCTACTTGCCTTGAATCCTGCATTGTGGACCTAAACCACTTAGGCCTTGGCCTAGTGTCAACCTGCTGCGACTGCTGGATATCCGTCTCTTGCTGCAGCTCATCCTTCAAGTCAATGACTGAAGTATCTTGTCCACCTGACTCCCTCTGACTACCAGATTCTGTGCCCTGTGGCTGTACCTGTACATCTTGCTCCTCCAACTTAATCCCTGTGTCTTGTGCTGGCTGTTGCTTTGCTGGTAAGTCCATAGATCTCCGTAAGGCCCTGTCCTCATCGAACTGGACATCCTTGCTCACAATGATCCTCTTGCGAACAGGAATGTAAACTTTGTATGCCTTCAAAGTCTCTCTATAACCAACAAGTAACCCCTTCTCTCCAGAAGGGTCCAACTTCTTCCTATTGTCAACATGACCATGACAATAACAAACACTGCCAAATATGCGAATGTGACTCACATATGGCCTAGTGCTTGTGAAGACCTCCTTTGGTGTCTTCCTCCCCAAAGCTGTGTGGAGACACCTGTTCTGAATGTACACTGCAGTCCTGTATGCCTCGACCCAAAGGAATAGTGGCAATCCTTGATCAAATAGCATGGCCTTGGCTGCTCCAACGATAGTCCCGTTCTTTTGCTCTGCAACTCCATTCTGCTGTGGGGTATGGGGCATAGTGTGCTCCTTCTTGATCCCCTCAGCTGAACAATACTCCATGAACTCATTGAAAGTGTACTCAACCCTGTTGTTTGTTCTCAACACCCGAATCTTCTTTCCTGTTTGGTTCTCCACGAGAGTTTTGAGCTCTCGGAACCTCTCAAAGACCTCTGACTTGGCCTTTAGGAACTAGATCCAGGTCTTCTTGGAATAGTCATCAATGAAGGCTACGCAGTAGATGTAACCGTTGAACGAATGGACACTCATAGGTTTGCATACATCAGAATGCACCAAGCCCAAGGGCTCCTTAGACTTGTGCTCACTCTGTGGGAAATGATTCCTGATGTTCTTCCCCAAAGAACACCCCTTGCAGTGGTTATGCTTCTCCTAAGTACTTGAGGAACTCCAATGACAACATGTCTCAAATGCTTCAGTGCTCCATGGTGTAAGTGTGCCATCCTCCTATGCCACAACTCACCCTTACTTGTGTTGCTGTTGACTAGAGCCTTTGCAGGCTCAAAGTGTAGTTTGTACACTTTCCTTCTCTTGCCAATCACCCAATCCAAGCTCCTAACTGACCCCTTGGGGCCTGATATATACTCTATGGTCACATAACTTCACCTAATATCCCTTGTCCTCCAGAGTGGAGACTGATATAAGGTTCTTGGTCAATTCCTGGAACATACAACACATCAACAAAACTGAGGGGTTTTCCAAACTCCCTTTGAAATGAAACCGTGCCAACTCCCTACGCCTGATACTGCGCATCACCACCCAACTCAACGTGGATCCCTGTTCCACCCTCCTGCAAGTCTCTAAAGAATCTCTTTTGTCTAGTCATGTGCCTAGATGCTCCACTGTCAATGTACCGTATACCGCTTCTTGTGGTGCTTTCCATGCAAGCTATCAAGCATAACTACTCATCGAAGTTTCTGTTGAGCTCCTCCACCTCTGTAGTTCCAGCCATTTGAGTGTTACTCTTCTTCTTCCTATCTGGGCACTGGAAGGAAAAGTGTCCCTGCTTGTGGAAGATAAAACACTTGACCTTTGACAGGTCAAGATTCTTCTTACCATTCTTCTTCCTCTTTGCCTTCCCCTTGCTCTTCCCTGTAAGGGCTAGAGCTTCCTCATCCACAATTTGTGGGGCACTGTTGGATGACCCCGATCCTTGACCCATGCAGGTCTCCTCCTGCACAAAGTCATCCAACAGTCTCTGCTCGAAACTAGCTCCTCGTCATCAGTCTTAGAGCCAACAACTCCAAGTTCATCCTTGATCTGTGTGAGCCTCGTGAGATAAGGCACCACTCCTTCTCCCTTGGCCATCTTGGTGCTGTGCATCCTCTCTTGCAACACCAGCTTCCGGTTCTCGTTCTTGCTTTGGTATAGACTTTCCAAAGCCTTCCACATCTCTAATCCGGTCTTCTTACCAGAAAGGTGAGGGACTATATGGTCCTTCATTCCATCCATGATAATCGACATGGCTCTGGAATCAATCTTCTTCCAAGCTGCTAAATCTATCGGATATGTGGGTGCAACCTTCGTGTAGTCAATGTGCTCCTCTGCATCACTGACGTCCAGGATCCTTGTGATCCTTTCTTTCCAAGTAGGAAAGTTTTGAGGACCATGTAGTCTATCCTCAACTCTCAACTGCATGGCCATAGTGAAGTGTTACCTGTCAAACCCTAGATCTCCAATCTAAGTTTGTGTCTTCAATAGATCTGCCCCTGATCTATCACTGTTGCTGCAAATCTCTCAGCTTTAGCTCACCAGAGCTCTGATACCATGTAAATTTTTCTTTAACATTCAAACTAGGGCTAACAGTGCATGCAAAATCTCTACTGATAACCACACATGAATATCTTTTACAGTATGCAGCAGAATATAAAACCGAGAAATAAATAACAACATCACATCACAATATTGACACTATTATTTTGGGTATGGAAACCCTCGAAAAAAAACCAAGATGGGAAAACTGGTGCAACAGTTAGATATAGATTTTATCATGAGAAAATATGGAACTTTTACAATCACTACAAATTCACCCAAACCTGGCGAATGCAGTACCCGACAGAATCATTGGGCAAATCCCAGCTAAACTTCAACACCCTCCTATGTGAGTGTACAACCCAGCTGTACGAAGCTCAATGATCCTTCTGCTCGCTCCTTCGTCTTCTCAGCTAAATCCTCTGTCTGACTTTCTCTCCCTGTTTGTATCCTGTCTCTGTTGAAATACAAGTGTGTGTGTCCTCTCCACTAGTTGATCTCTCTTTTATAACTTTAGGTAAAGCGAAAACCCTAATTTTATTTTCACTTTAACTAGTGTTTCACTAAAGTTAATTTAGATCACTTTAATTTATTTCCAAAGTAAACTTAGGAAAAGTAAATTAAATACAACTGGTTTCCTAATTGAAGTCTTCTGCATGCAAGGACACATGCATGCATGAAGACCTTCCTTGTTGCTGTTAGTTTAACAATAGATTGGAAGACCCTTCCAAATTCATTCCTTGGAGGTGTTGGTTGCAGATCCTTTTGAAGGATCACAAGCTTTGGCAACTTTGTTGTAGAATATGACAAGAATCTGACCAAGGAGAAGTGAGTCATCCTTGACTCTATGAAGGATCATTTGATCCCTCACATTGTTGGGAGGAAGACTAGCAAGGAAATGCTTGATGCTTTAGACACTCTATTCCAAAGTGAGAACATAAATTGGAAGATGCTTCCGAGGAGAAGCTCAAAGCCACACGAATGAGCAAGTCAATTATTGTACCCAGTTATTTGATAAAGATTGTTGAACTTCATGATCAACTTGCAATAGTTGGAGAAGTGGTCAAGAATGAAGTGTTTTCAATTTCTTGGCAGTCTTTTGTCTGGGGTGTCTATGCCCAAGATAAGCTTCCTACTTTTGAGAAGTTATGGAATGATTTCGTCAAGGATGAGACAAGATTGGAGAGCATTGTAGGTATAGAGGAGGAAGAGCAGAATCTAGCTCTCATTAGCAAGATGAAAAAGGGCAGTAAGAAAGGAGGACTTGTGAAGGGCCATAGAGGAAATGAAGAGGATTTTAGCTCCTTGAATAAAGCCAAGAAAGGCTAAAGCCATATAAGGATGTAATTACGTGTATAAAAATTCAAAGTGTCAAAAGTTTGGCCATTATGCTTCTATGTCTTGAGAAGAAGGGGAAGGGCTAGCAACAACAAAATAAACAATTTTTAGGGAGTGCAGAAGCCTCTACTAGAGTATATGAACTTACATGATACATCCAACCTTCTCCATGGTTTCATTCTTTTTATCTAACACTGTGTAGGATGGATTGTATGTGGACATGGAATAGCTAGACATATAACCTTCAATAAGGATTTTAGGAGACTTCAAGAGCAAGAGGCAAGCATACAAGTTGAGCTTGGTGACGATGCCATGCATCCAGTAGCAGGAGTGGCATCTATCTCAATTTCGAGGCCCTTAGGTGATGTTCACAGTGTTTCATATGTTTGTGGTGTGATTGAGAATCTACTCATCGTTTTAGTTATGATATGCCCAGGTGTGTTGCTGATTTTGATGATCAACAAGTCATTATCTAGAGTAGATGCTCGGATCTTGTTGAGTTTTTGCCAGAGGTGTTCGAGAGGGTGGCTTATACAGGTTGCTAGCCGATCTAGTGAGATCTCTAGTGCATGATGGCGACAACTTGTGCGAGCTTTGGTGCAAGAAGGTGGGTCACTTTTAAGTTTTCACTACAGAGCATTGCCTATCATGAAGGCAATGGTGCAGGGATTGCCAGACTTCAAGATTGAGAAGGTGTAATGTGCAAGGGTTGTGGTCTTGGCAATCATGCTAAGTTTGCTTTCCCAAGTGTGACCATAGGTCAAGAAAGATTCTTGACTTGATACTTTCAGAAGTACGTGGACACATGACTTCAACTTCACTATTATGTAACATTTATTATGTTTCATTTATTGATGATTCCTATCAGAAGGCATGGATTTACTTTGTGAACAACAATGAGGACTTTGGGAAGTCTCAAGAGTTTAAAATTCTTGAAAATAATCAAGCAAGGAAGAAGATTAAATTGTTGAGATCAGATCATGGAGGAGAGCACACTTCCAAGGAAGTTGACACTTTTTTGCAGTGAAGCAGGGATCAAGAGGGAGCTGACAGTGCCTTACATCCTGCAGTAGAATGGGGCTGCGGAGAGGAAGAATGGGTCCATCAAAATGTGTTGATAAATGGTTGTTATATTTTTCCGAGTCAGTGGGTACATATCAGATTCTAACTTGGAGTCCAATGTGTTGTAAACAAATAGACAGGTCAATCATATGCTTTCTTAGATATATAATGCACTTGTGTGCTGTAGTTTTACATCAGTAAATTGTAACAACTTAGAAGTAGGACCAATAGGGCATTTATGTTTCCTGTTAAATCACTAATTTGTACCACTTTATTTCACGTGGCTTGTCCTAAGGCCTCATTCAGATTGCCATATTCAATGGATACGTCGAAATCACTAATCTGCCATCCTTTCTCTTTTTCTTGTCTGTTTGTCTCTTGATTGGCATGTTCATATCTGGCCATTACTATAATGAATCCCAGGGTTTTTTGTAGAGGTATATATTTGTATTCCTCTTGTTCCTAACGGTTGTAGTTTGGACAATATACCATAGGTTCTGATAGCAATGGAGAGGCAAAAGGTAGTGGAAAAAGAAGCTGAAACACAAATGAAAATGGCTGTGACAGAAGCTGAGAAAGATGCTCTTGTCAGTAAGATTCGCATGGAGCAAAAAATAATGGAGAAAGAAAGCATGAAGATGCAACAACTAATAGAGAACGAAATGTACTTAAATCGTGAGAAAAGTCTTGCAGATTCTAATTATTACAGGTACATTGCTGGATGTTTTCACTTTAAGATATCTTCTTGTTTGGGGATCTGCTGAAGGCTGAATCCATTAGGAGGCAAAATGAGATGAAATATACAAGTTGGTTGGTCATGTTTTTGTTGTAGGTTGAAGAAGGAAGCTGAAGCAAACAAGCTACTGTTGACTCCAGCATACCTAGAATTGAAGTTTATTGAGGCTATTGCAAATAATACAAAAATGTTTTTTGGAAATAAGGTAACATACATATTACAGCTGAATTACTAGTTGTTTTTCTTGATTGTGAATGATTTGAAAGTAGTACCAAATATCATCTTTCATCATTTCCTTATATATTACAGGTACCCAACATGGTTTTTGACCAAAAACTTCTTGGAAACTTCTTGGAAGGATTGTAAAGCTGACAATCAAGAAGGTTACAGGGTAAATAACATTGCATCCAAGTGCTTTCACAATTAGAGATCATATGGTGTTTGTCTCGAGTAGAATATCACCAATGCTGGGCCCTACATGCTGGCTGAATTCATAGTGATTCGGGAGGGTCAATAGAAATATTGCTTCTTGTTTATATGCAAGTTAGACATATGTTTAGTCCAGAATCACGTATGCTGTCTTTATTAATAGTTTGAAATGTCATGGGGTGCCAAGGTAAATTTCTATATGAAATCAGAGGCTTTCAAAAGACAGACATTTGTTCTGCATATTCAAGTCTTTTAACCAATATTGCTGTTGCTGTCACGAATCTCATCCCTATTACAAAAAAAGAGGTATTATTCATGCGATGGATCATATTTTATGGCTTACAATAGACGAATAAACTAAGCAGCCTTTGGCAATGGCAACATTTAGTGCAAATGGGAAACTGATAAGTTTTTCCTCCTAGATCCATATCTTCCATAGCCGCTTACCATTCTTCATAAATACAACAGAAATCCCTAACCATCTATGATCAACAAAGTTAAGGTCTATTATATTTTTGAATATCTGTAAGTCTCTCAGTTTCTAACTCTCTAACCATAAGTTTTCAATCTTACGTACTTATGAAAGTACTTTCAGTTACAAAAGTAGTTACAAAACATGTGCACAGGTTGCATTCGTATAGATTGTCAGTGGTCACACTAATATTCAATCCATTTGCATGCATGTCCTTATCCCAGGCATAATTGGACGTTCATATGCAAACTGCAAAATGGATTGCTAAAACAGGCCTTGACCACTATTTTTGTCTGGCCCTCGAGACAATTGTTCAATCCTACAAAATGGATGCCATACCTATAATGTTCTCTGGTGCCTCTACTTGGAACTTTTCATATTCTAAAATATCATTTGTCCATTTATCATTCAAAATTATAATCTAAAATTTAGTTGCTTTTCCTTTTTAGCTACCTCTGGAATTGGTTGTCTTTTTCACCTCTAAACGTTCATAGGCAACATCAATTTGAACTTCTCTTAATTTGTTGAACTTGTTCTTAATGTCAACCTGAGATTTTTAAAATAGGTCAGGCTTCTTTTCTTGTTCAACACAGGCTTTGACAATTTATTCATTAATATGAAATATTTCTGACATTTTAGTGTGCTCTTCTTTTAAAGGAATACTTTCTAATTCCTTTCTTTGTAGTCATTTGTTTTTGTAATTCTTCGAGGATTTTTTTGTTTGGCATCATTCAGTACTGGCCAACTTTGTAGTTTTTCCTACACTGTTTCACTAATGGAAACTACAGTGTCAAAAAATTTCTACCTTCGTTGGATTTATTCATCAATTCTTCTGCATTTTGAATGTACTATAGAGGTTGTTTTTAAACTAATATAATAGCCTTGGCATTATTTTTCAACTAGAAATTCCTTTGACCATTCTACTGATTAGCAACAAATTTGATAAATTAACTTGTTTTTCACAGGCTTTTCCATTTTCATATTTGTATATTTCTTCCTAATATCCTTGCATGTTTCGTGAATGTTCCATTTCAATTTATCATCATCTACCCGTGGTTCAAAATTTGTTGTTTACAAAGTGAATGTTTTGTAGCCAATGTGCAAATACCCTTAGCTCTTGGTAAAACTATCCCAACATGTGATTTCTATGGTCTAGTTCTTTATTAGTTTCTGTTTGTGCCTTCATTAGGCTTCTTGATGGCAGTGCAGATATGGAAGAAAATCTGACATAGGAAAATGAAACTACCCATTTACACATTCTGCTACCCGTGGTTCAAAATTTGTTGTTTACAAAGTGAATGTTTTGTAGCCAATGTGCAAATACCCTTAGCTCTTGGTAAAACTATCCCAACATGTGATTTCTATGGTCTAGTTCTTTATTAGTTTCTGTTTGTGCCTTCATTAGGCTTCTTGATGGCAGTGCAGATATGGAAGAAAATCTGACATAGGAAAATGAAACTACCCATTTACACATTCTGCTACCCGTGGTTCAAAATTTGTTGTTTACAAAGTGAATGTTTTGTAGCCAATGTGCAAATACCCTTAGCTCTTGGTAAAACTATCCCAACATGTGATTTCTATGGTCTAGTTCTTTATTAGTTTCTGTTTGTGCCTTCATTAGGCTTCTTGATGGCAGTGCAGATATGGAAGAAAATCTGACATAGGAAAATGAAACTACCCATTTACACATTCTGCTACCCGTGGTTCAAAATTTGTTGTTTACAAAGTGAATGTTTTGTAGCCAATGTGCAAATACCCTTAGCTCTTGGTAAAACTATCCCAACATGTGATTTCTATGGTCTAGTTCTTTATTAGTTTCTGTTTGTGCATTCATTAGGCTTCTTGATGGCAGTGCAGATATGGAAGAAAATCTGACTTAGGAAAATGAAACTACTCATTTACACATTCTGTCAAACATTTGCAGACATTAGGGTTTTAACTTAAATTTTGAAAGTAAATCCACACTGCTGAAATGAACTTCAAAATTTTCTGTCAACCACTGAAACAATCTTTAAGCAGATGAACACAATAATTTTGGTCTAATGACTGGGAAAAACCCCAACACTTGGGGAAAACCCTAGAAAGAATTTTTCATTAAAGGAGAAAATCTCATAAACTTTCCAACAACTCAGAAAAATTATTCCTTTGAACCCTACGGGAAAAATTTCCAAAACCACATCAACAACAAAATACCTCGAAAAACGTGCCAGCAATACAGTATGGCCTGCTGTACCTTCACACATGCGAGTACGGACTGCACGGATCTGTCACACGTGTGGCTGTATGGATCTGTAATTTTTGTACTTTTTGTTGCCTCGAAATTCATGCCACAACCGGCAATAAATTCTGTACGGTCTGTCAATCTTTTTCTGCATTTTTTGCCTTGGGAAATGTGCTCACACGTGGCTGTACAGACTGCTTCAGACTATCATTAATGTTGCTGTAATTTCTGCATTAAATGCTGTCACTCTTGCATTGGAAATTGTGCCAAGGGTTTTCTCTCTCTCCTTTGGTCGTCAATCTCTCTCTCATTAATGGTGAGTTATTTTTTGTTTGTCCTCTCTCTTTGTTTTGTACTTAACTTTTGTAACTACCTTTATCAACTACCTAATTTGGGGCTTATATTAAATTACAAAATCAAGGGTCTACAACTTATCTCACTTTTTAATAATTAAACACTTTAATTATTAAATACATTTTTAAATAAGACCCACTTTTCTAAAGTATAAAAACACATTCACTTTATTTACATAAACGTCACTTTGTTACATAAATACATAAGGACAAAAATTTTCAAGTCCTCTCATCACACCCACACCAAAAATATGGGAGGACCTTTAGAGTTATCTTTTCAACACTCCCTCCCAACAAAGAAGGTCTGCAGCACTATCTCCATCTCTGACTCCTGCAACAGCTCCCTCATGCTCTGGAATCATCCTCAGAAATAGATGCTCTATCTCGAACTGAAACTCTGAACCCTGAGACTCGACCTGAGTCCCATCAACCTGCTCAACTGCACCATCACTTGACCGGCTAAGTCTTATGCTAGTGCTCAAAAGCGAGTCACTCTCCTCATCTTTATCAAATGCAACATCATCTTCATCCTCTGACTTTGATAACCATCCTCCTGTTCTTGCCTCTTGTTCTTGCTCTTGGTCGTACAACATGTCCTCTCAGAACATATAGTCTGTCCCTGCGATCTCCCAATAAGATGGTGGTTCTAACTGGTTCATTCCTTCGATACATGACTAGACCTAATCATCATCCCATAGCCTTCATCTTCAAATGATGAAGTTGAGAGTTTGCTCACTCTCATCCTCATCTCAGGTACAAACAAAACTCCATGAATATCCAGGAATTCTCCAAGGTCTAGTTTGAACCTGATTTTTCCAACCCCTTGTATAGCAATCCGAGGACTATCAACATCTGTCTGAACGAATTGTCTCGGCCTCGGCATTGTGATCATCTGAAAAGAATCGTAGACTCCAGTCATATGTCTCGTTGCACCGTTGTCAATGACCCAGACATGCTCAAAAGTAGAACTCCTTACACTGGAATCTATTGAAACAAGAGAAAACTCCTGCTCAAACTTTGCGGCAAATTCTTCTACAACTGTAGAGGCTGACACATCTCTTTCAGTCTTCACAATCTTTTTCTCAGGACATTTTGTGGCATAGTGTCCCAACTGGCCACAATTATAGCATTTGATCTGACTTAGATCTTTCTTGTTCTTGTTCTTGGATTTGGTTGCAAGTGCAACATTTTGCTCCATCTCCTCACTGACTTCCTCATCGAAAGCTCCCTCTCGAATCTCCTCTTGGGTGAAATCATCCCAAAGTCTTGACCAGTTCGGAAGCTTTTCTCTGCCAAAAGTGCATTTGACAAAGACCTCCCATCTCTTGGTAAAGCCCTTCAGTGCTATTCTTACCATCTCTGAGTCTAAGATAGTTTCCCCCACCGTTGTTAATTGTCTTTGACCTGAGCCATTCGAGTTAGGTAGGAAGTTACACCTTCACCTTGGGTCATTTTTACATTGTGTAACTTTTCTTTCAAGGCCATCTTTCGATTCTCATTCTTTGCCTCGAATAGTTGCTTCAAGGCATTTTACATATCACATGCAATCTTCTTCTCTGCCAAGTGAGGGATAAGATGATCCTTCACCCCATCCAGGATCACCCTCTGAGCTCTGGCTTCTAGAACTTCATGCTCTTCTAAAGCATCTTTGTCTGCAGGCGTCGTCATCATGGTGTTTGCAAAACTCCATATTTTCCACTCCTTGAGCACTGCGGTTATCCTTACTTTTCGAGGTATATAATTGGATATTCCATCCAATCGATCTTCGTACCTAATGTTCATCATTTGAAGAAAACAACTTACAACCAAAAATTAACTGAAGAAAATATCTAGCACTTCTCTGAAACTTTAGAGAACACCTGCTAAACTTCTTTGTTAAATTGAGATCTGATACCATGAAGAAAATCGGACTTAAGAAAATGAAACTACCCATTTACACATTCTGTCAAACATTTGCAAACATTAGGGTTTTAACTTAAATTTTGAAAGTAAAACCACACTGTTGAAATGAACTTCAATTTTTTTTGTCAACTACTGAAACAATCTTTAAGCAGATGAACACAATAATTTTGGTTTAATGATCGGAAAAAATCCAACTCCCGAGGAAAACCCTAGAAATAAATTTTTCATTAAAGGAGAAAATCTCAGAAACTTTCCAATAACTCGGAAAAATTATTCTTTTGAACCCTACAGGAAAAATTTCCAAAACCACATCAACAACAAAATGCCTCAAAAAATGTGCAAACAATACAGTACGGCCTACTATACCTTCACACGTGCAAGTACGAACTGTACGGATCTGTCGCATGTGTGGATGTACGTATCTGTCCTTTCATTACTTTATGTTGGCTCGAAATTCATGCCACAACCAACAATAAATTCTATAGAGCCTGTACGTCAGTTTTTGTACTTTTTGCCTTGGGAAATGTGCCCACACGTGGCTATACGGGTTGCTTTAGACTGTCACTAATGTTGTAATTTCTACGTTAAATGTTGCCACTCTTGCACTGGAAATTGTGCCAAGGGTTTTCTCTCTCCTTTGGTATTCAATCTCTCTCTTTCCTCATTAATGGTGAGTTATTTTTTTGTTTGTCCTCTCTCTTTGATTTATACTTAACTTTTGTAACTACCTTTATCAACTACCTAATATAGGGTTGATATTAAATTACAAAATCAAGGGTCTACAACTTATCTCACTTTTTAATAATTAAACACTTTAATTATTAATACATCTTTTAAGTGAGACCCGCTTTTCTAAAGTATAAAAACACATTCACTTTATTTACATAAACGTCACTTTGTTACATAAATACATAAGGACAAAAATTTTCAACTTCTATATAGATATGTTGGCTTGGCTTGACCATTTTTCTCAAATTCATACTATTGGAACAAAGGTAGCCATTGCCAAATTCTTCTCTATAACACAGAGTTTTTGTGGTTTGTAAAGAATTTGAAGCGGTCTGCCAGAAGATGATAGCTAAACTTTTGTAGTGCAGACACCATATCTAATCTCTCTTTTTATGCTGGTGTAATCATTCTATGCAATTGATAATTTACTAGCAAAAGAAATAGGATGATCGACATTCTCTAGGTTGCGCTAGTACAACTTTGATTACAACTTTTGAGTTATCAACATATACGTGGAAAGGCTTTGACTAATCATGGAAGATCAATAGTGCATAATAACCATCTTCTCTTTCAATATTTGAGATGCCTTGTCACCCTTTTATCTAGATGAATATCTTTTATATCTTGCATGGTCCAAATTTGTTTGCAATGCACTGATATCTTCCAGTTTTGGCTCATCAAAATTATTATAGCTATTTTATGTTGGTCAACCAACGATTCCTCATTAACACACCACATGGCCAACAAAACTTCAAATGATGTGTAGATTGCCCATCCTTTTCTTGAAATTTAAGGATGTTTGTAGTTCTCTACATCTTTCAAACATTATCCTGAACACTTGTATATGCTCTTTCAATAAGCTGAATATTGTCCAATTATCTAGCTAAAGTTTTGAAAACTTATATATGGAATTTTAAAAAGCAACCATAACTATAATGGGAAAAATGCAAGGGCATTTTACAAGGAGGAAGTCAGTAATATATGCAAAACTTTCCCATTTAGTAGCAAAGGGGGTTTTCTTCTGGTTTTTTTCTACAAACCTTATTTGGTGGAAGCCTAACAATCAATTCGTAAAGGAGTACACTTCATTCGTAGCAACACTTTTGAAAACATGTTTACAAATGGTGCGGGAAAAGGGTTATGTACACATGCTTGGTTCAATGTCCAAAAATCAACACAAATCCTTATTTGTTTGGTCTTCTTATTTTGAACCATTATGGGGCTTGTTACCAGTTGAAATGGAAGGCCTAGCCATCGGTAAGCACATGTGGGAAAATTGACCATTGTCACCTTAGTTACTTGCCCCCAACTACTTCGAAAGTTGAAACCTCCTAGGGGAGAGCCCTATTTTGATCATGTAAGGACACGAAACACCAACATATTCTCTTTGGAGGTTGTTAGTGACCAGTGCCTAATGGAGTCAAATCATAAGAGTGGGAAATGGATGTACTACATACGTTTGCAATTCCTTCAATAATAAATAAGTTATATATAATAAGAAACACAATGTTATCATACAACCTTATAAGTGTATATATAGTAGCATAATGTCAATTACTAATTTGAGTATCACCACAATAACATGCATTCATCTCTCTAATATGCCAAGTTTGAAAACAATGTTGTATCACAACAGTGTAAACACCTAGAGGTCTGCCTTATCCCCAAGTGTAAACAACAAGGTGCATATGCAAATTTTATATTGTTGGAAATTTGGACAATACTTGGGTGAATCAATATTGCAACTTTTAACAATTTAAACTATTTTTAATTTATTCTTTAACACATGATCATTAAAAACACAACACAAAATATTTTTCGTGGAAGCACAATTGGGTAAACCACCAATACTTTCTATTACTGCAAAATTATATTTACAAATAGTTTCTCTCTGCTACTACAGACAAAGATGGTACTACACCCTTTTTACCAACAACTACTGGAAGGAGATTACGGCCCTCTGGTTTTATCAGGTACTATTGAAATGATGCTACGATACCCTATTTACCAGCTACCACTGAAAGGAGGCTATGACCCCTTAACAAGCTTGTTGCTTACCTTAGCGCCACCCAACCTCCGTCATATGATAATTTGATCTCCGATTGTTCTTCAATCGATCTGTCAATTGAATGTATAGAGAATTTCTTTCACTCTGCACTCTGTCTATAAATACCTTTTAACATGTTGTCTACGAGTGCATCTCCTTACAATTGCTTCTTTTCATTCATAGATCGCGTCTCTTCATGAAAACACAATTCTTTATTTTAATAGTTTTTTTTAACTCTATTTAGGTTTATCAGTCATGACCTTTCGCAACAAAAATCTTTCCAAAATTGCCTCTCCACAATGATAATTCTGCACCAGAATTTCTTTCGAAATTCCCTTTTTTTCGCAACAAAAATCCTTCCGCAATTGCGGATTGTGGACGCGCATTTCTACTTCTCTCAAAAGGTCCTTACGCAATTTCCTTTCTGCACTTACATTTCTGCAAGGTATTTTATGCATCGTTGATTTCTTGCGGAAATTTCTCTGACCGTTGATCTAAGATCGGATGCGAATTGCGAATTGTGGGTTTTCCAAATTTCTTGAAAATGCTTCCGCAATTTGCTTCCCGCAAGATTTCTTTTGCGTCATCGATTTCATGTGGACTCTCTCTTGATCGTCGATCTTATATCAAATGTGGATTGCAAATTGTGAGTTTTCCAAATTTGTTCAAACTACTTCCGCAATTTTTCTTCCGCACCTACTTATGCAATTTCATTTCTACAAGGTACTTTTTGCATCATTGATTTCTTTCGGAAATTTCTCTGACCGTTGATCTAAGATCATATGCGAATTGCGAATTGTGGGTTTTCCAAATTTCTTGAAAATGCTTTCGCAATTTGCTTCCCGCAAGATTTCTTTTACGTCGTCGATTTCATGCAGAGTCTCTCTTGATCGTCGATCTTATATTAGATGCGGATTGCAGATTGCGAGTTTTTCAAATTTGTTCAAACTACTTCTGCAATTTTTCTTCTAGATTGCGGATGTGCCTTCTAATATTTTTGAAATGGGCTTCCGCAAATCATCTTCTGCAACATCGTCGATTTCTTGCAGATGTTTTCCTGACCGTCAATCTTCGGATTGCAAATTGCGGAATGTGGAACCACACTTTCCCATTTTGGACCTTCGCAATTTTGTTTTTGCAATTTTTCTGGACCGTTGATTTCCTTGCGGATTCAATCTTAACCGTTGATCTATGACCATATGTGGATTGTGAATTTCGGATCAACTTTTTCGAAAAGTGCTTCCACAATATCCTCTTACATATATTTTTCTGCAACCTTCCTAAATTGTCGATCTCTTGCAAGTTCAATCTTGACCGTTGATCTTGAGATAAAATGTGGATCTTATATTAACATTGCGGATCATCACTCTTTCTCTTGTGGATCTTATTATAAGCCATTGATCTTTGTCTTCGAATGATCAAGGTCGTCCAAATCTTCATTTGTGTTCTGGGATGTTATCTTCCACGCATATATCAACTTTGCAGATTCTTTGTCTTTCACTAAGTTCACTGTGCCATCACGTTTATTGGTTATTCCTTTGTCATTGCTGAACTCTTTTGACTTCAATTGACAACTATTTTCAACACATAACACGTAAGTATAGGGACAATAATCATATCACATTCAGTATTTATAGTAGCATAATTATGTGAAATTAATGAACATCAATACACACAATGGTATTAGTAGTAAGTATTTAACAATTGTATGTTTATCATCAGTCCTTGCTTAAAACATGAGTAGCAACATTATAATTTACAGTAGTACAAATGCATGTAACCAATTTTCGCAATAGCCAGCCAACAACAAAGACTGGAGCAAGTATGTGTATCTGTGCTAACTTGTGTGTGTAGTTAAGTGCAGCAACACAATGATGTTCTGTCGCATGGCAGCAATAACATAGAAATATTATTCAATTTTCACAAACAACGTTAGTCAAATATAAATTTAGCATTCAACAAATAATGTATTTATGCATTAACCCAACAATTTTACCAACTTGGAACCACGTTGTAGTATGTGAAACCGATAATACAATGGTGAGTAAAACACAGTCACTTGTTGTAATTAGGTTAATAGGGGAACAACCCTTTGTGTGTTTCCTTGCACGTCGAGGAGAGACTATGGTGACAAAAGGGGATGGCTGCCACATCATGGGAAGCCCTAAGGTAAGGTTTTAGGACTTGTCACAAAGGAGTCCGAGGGTAAAGAGAGGGAGACTAGGGCAGCTGAGGGTGCTAGGAGAATGGTTGTTAAGGCAATGAAGATAAATAGAGGAGGATACTAGGGCTCGGAGTGGATAGCAGCAGACCGTACGATCTGTGTCTAGGGCAACAAGGGTCCCTACCAGGATAGTGAGGTAAGGATGGGAGCTAGGAATGGCCAAGCGAGGTAAGGAATGGTCCGAGGAAAGGGTAGTGAAGGTAGAGTAGGCTCAATGAGGGTTTAGAAGAGACCCTAGGAGGAGAAACAAAGGTAGAAGAGAAGGTTAAGGGAGGCTGGTAGCTAGGAAAAGGAAGTAACGAAGGTCAATGAAGGGTTTAGAGAGGGCAGCAAAGGTTAAGGGATGAGGCTGGGAGGGTTATTGAAGGAGGGGAAGAGGAGCTAGCGAGGATAATTGCAGGCTGCTAGGGTAGCGATGATGTCGAAATAACTAACCCTAACTTAGGACTAAAACTAACCTAAAGGACTAACCTAACTAGCCCTAGACTAAGCTTGTACTAACTATCTCAAACCTAAATTAAACTAACTAAACCTAGTTTTGTTGTAGAAGAGAGTGTGAAAACCCAGGGAAACCCTACCTTATCAGAAGCCCTACCCAGCCTAGGGCTTTCAGGGAGAATAACTAACCTAGTGAGGAAGGGTTCCTCGGTTAAACAACTAGCCTAGGAAAACTAAGAAGAAACCTTAGGGCACCCTCACGAGGAGACATGCCTCAACTTGCTAAGATGACAAGAACAGAGGGTAATGGCCTATCCTAGGATAAAGTGCAGCACTAGGGCCACCGCTAAGACTTAAACATGCACATCCACCAATATTCAAACAAAAAGGTGAGAATCCTGACCTCTTTGTGCTTGTGTTCGTCCAACAAATCAAAGCATCACCAAAAGTAGAGAACTTCACCAAAGAATTGCCAGAAAAAGCATGCATTAACCCAGAAAAACTTTCCTCAAGAGGGGCGCATCCATCCAAAGAGTTCTAGCAGGGGTAAAACAAGTGCATAGTGTATTATCCCATAAGTTGTCTTAAAATGAAAGTGAGGAGATCTATTTTTATAATCTCACTCACTTTTTACAAAATATCCAAGCCTACATGCCTTAAAACATGTCAATTTGAAACTATTAAAATGTGAACTAAAAATTATAATAAAATTATAATAAAATTTAGCCTAAGGTAAGCTTAAGGTAGGCTACCTGGGGTATTAGTACCCCCAGGTGCCAAAACACACTCAAATAAGCGAATCACTCTGAACGAAAGGCTAGAGTGAGCTGGAGGGAGGGTGTTATACCCCATCTAACCCCTAGAATGCTATAAAAACCCTCAACGCCCTCCTTATAGCATGAAAATGACCTGGCATGGAGGATGTCTTCCTCTGAGGAGATAAGGCCAAAGAGAGCAGGAACCCACTGACTAAAGGGCCAGGAGGGTGTCCTAAATGGTTGCAAAAGGAGACGAATATCTCACAGCCGAAGCAAAGGCCACCAGAGCACATAAACAAGATATGGAGCCATGTGACACAGTGGTCAACACTTAGGGGCCTTGGACATCAACCTCGAGGTTAAAAACCCCAATAAAGGGCAGTCAACATTGCCATTAAGCCATAGTGCCCCTAAAGGATGACTAAAGGGCTCAACCATTACCATCATTGCTCGATAACACCTCTCTTGGTCGAAAAATTGGCCCTGTCTCCCTGGGGTACACCTGGAGGTGCGCTGGGTACAAGTACAGCGTAACAGGGTTAATCCAATCAAATCTTTCTACTAGAAAAATAAGATATGCACCCATCATTTTGTCAAAATCATGTTTTCCCTTCTCCTTTAACATGGGATTCACTCTGTATGATCTTTTGCTTCAACGGTTTAACTCTAATTTTTCATCAAATTCTCATTTCTCCTAATGATGAAGTCTTAAGAAAACAAATTTGGATACTCACATATATGTTCTACAACTTTAAAAACTTTCGCTTTTCCCATTAATTTCTTTTCATATTCGGTTTTTCTTTTGCTCCGATGTTTACTTGCTTTGTTTTCTATGGCTCTAAATATTTTGTTGTGCAATTGTCTCTTATTTTTCCATTTTCCATATGTTTCATTAATTTTCAAATGTCTTTTTATCTTTGGTATTTTAAGGCACAATTACGGGTCTCTATTATTCTCGCTTATAAAGAACTTGTGTCCATTAGAGGTTTCAACTTTCTAAAAATAAAGTGTTTCATTTTATTTAGGACACCTATTTTTGGGTCCTTAGCTTGAAGTTTGAATGATGCAGAAAATATGTTTCTCTTATTGCCCCATTCTTTTCTTTGGTTACATGTTTCTTCATGTACTTACTAGGTTATCGATACTACATTATGTGTAGATAAACTTGTGCGACCGTTACTTCCTTGGTATACTTATTGCTCAATCTCCTTTTACATTTGTGAACATGTCTCATCTGATACTTTGGTTTGTGAAATAGGGAGTGTTCTTCCATGAGTGCCAAGAACTCAACATGCATCCTTTATTCAATCTCTTTTTTCTTTGAATCCACACAATGAGCTATCGACCATCACATAGGTTCCTTTAAATGTTGCATTAAAAGGTTATGTTTTAATTTGCATAGGAACTTCATTTCTCATTTATGCCAAGAACACATTGTCATCCCTAGTCCCATCAAACATTGGGCCACAAAGAGTCTTCCCTAATTCAATGCTCTTGCGGTAGGTTTGATGGAATCTCCCTTGAGGTAGTAGGGTTCAATCATCTATGTTGTTGGAGGGGACTAAACCAATGGAGATGTCCGATGACAAAACACCAAGCTTTCAAAGGAGAAACCAAACCTAAGTAAGAAATCCTTGTAGAGGTGTTGGTGAAAACATGCATAAGTAGCGTAAGAGCATGAGAGAGCAATTAGGAAGCTACATCGTGATTTGAGTGAAATGTTGGACGATTCTTGGTAAATAGGTTTCCAAAGTTGGAAGATTCAAAGAATAATCAAAGAGGTGAGTTTACAAAGAGTAGACGAGCAAAATAAATAAGCAAGAAAAAATTGTATCATGGGTTTTGACCTCAAATTGTTGTTTTCCAGCTTGTATTGCAAATATTTTTCTTAATATTCACCCTTTGCTTTGTGAGTCACAACTTATAATGGTAATATGGACTAAGGAAGTTGTGATTCACTTAGAGCTAAGAGACCACTGATGGTTAATGGTTTTGACCCTTGGAACCCTTATTAAGTGGCCCAAAACATGTTTGAGTCATCGAGCATCCGAAATGGGGCATCTTTACCAATTGTGTGCTAGATAGCGAACTCAGAGTCCCAATTGAAACATAAACAATAGGGAGTGGCCCAGAGTGTCTAACAAATCTATATTGGTAACCAAAGGCAAAAGACTAAGGGAGAGGCCATAAGAGGAGTGTTACCTAAATGCTAGACGTCCTAAAGAGGTTGTATATTTAGACTAAGGGAAGGCCACTAAAGGGAAACTAATAGAACATAGAAGAACCATCATACATATTTTCCCCCTTCCAAGGGTTACTATCCATGAAATGGTATAGTAGTGAGTTGCAAGGACAAAGAAGCAAGCACCAAAATGATAGAAGACAGAGAAAGTACGAGCATTAACAATGGAAAAAGGAATGCCACATGAGAGAAAGTGTTCACTGGCACATGTAATGTGAGGTAATTCTACCCTACATAGGTTTCATGGTTGATGCTCATGGAGACTTGCATGCCCTTGATGCAAAGCAAAACCACAAGACTTGATTTTAAGTGATATGATATCAAGAAGGCTTGAGACAAAGAAAAAGAAGAGCAAGAAGCAAATAATGCATGTCAAGTAGAGGACTTTGGGATGGGATGCAACAATCTAAATACCATGAATGATGATCAACAACTAAATTATGAAATGAGACGTAAGCATACATCAACAAGATTATGAAATGTAAGATGTGAGTCACTCTAATCACTATGAAAGTAAATGCTAAAAATTGAAGTGATAAAAGAAATAGGGTAAGAAACCATTACTTGTAATAATTGAAGTGTAACTGATGCAATGTAAGAAACCATTTTTGGGCATGCCATGTGAGAAAAAAGAGCTTGCTTAAGCATGCTAGCAAGATAGATGTGAATAGTGCAAAGAAAGAACCATGAAATAAATGAAACGTGGAAAAGGAAAAAAATAAGTTAGAACTCCAATAACTTTATGTTTTCGAGTATGAGTGATGATGATGTGGGAGCTTGTTGAGGTGTGTGAAAGATTGCAATGCAATAGTTTCAGTGCAAAGCTAGTAGCTACACAAGTGTTAGTACTTTGCAATGATAGGGTAGGGATGGAAAAATCAACTCATATGGAAGAGCATGAAGTGAACGAAGGCGACGAAAAGAGAAAATGAGATATTGTGATGATACAACAAAACTAGCAAAAGAAAGAGGCACGAGGTGATAATGCTAGGGTAGAACTATCCAAAACGAAAGACATGAGGTGACAATGTTAGTGTAACACTAACAAAGGTGAGGCGAGAAGCGAGAATGATAGTGGTAGTGAAGCACTAGCAAAGGAAAGCAACATGAGGGTGCAACGAAGCATTAATTAAGGCAAGAGGTAGGAGTAATGAAACGAGGAAGTGACCCCATAGTTGCAGCTCTATGGGATGTGAGAACCTAGATCAATGTCTCAGTGTTTAGTTTTGTTTAAGAGGAAGTTGTCTTGAGTTGGGAATTAGAGGAAGCCAATTATCGGTGAGGCAACTAAAAGAGGAGGGGAGATAGAAAGGGATGAGAGAGATGAAAGAGGAAGGGTCACCCATAGTAGATTAATGGAAATAAAGAAGTTAAAGGTGAGAGAGACAAGGATAAAGAGAAAAAACAAGGGCATTGTTGATTTCTATAGGAGTTTCAAGGAGAGAATGCCCAAGTTGTCCTCATAAAGGTTCCATTATGTGATAGGGCTTCATTCAACTTAATAAATCATATTAAAATATGGGCAGCTTTAGAGGCTAGTATAACCTCATGCCACTAGCAAAATGTTGGAAAAAGTATATTTCCTTGAGTGCTAGAGGATAAGGTGAAGAGGAAAGAGAGACAAACACGGGCACAAGAAATGAGGGGAATGAAGAGGAGACATTGACTTGAGTAGGTCAGGGAAGGTGAGAGGACAAGATCACAAGGAGAAAAGGTACACTAACTTAGAATAAGAGTATGACCTTGTTAATTGGATTTTGGACGTTGAGTGAGAGGGGGATGCTTCACAAAATCTAAGAGACTACACAAAGGAGACTAAGGAACAAGCCTTGGCTTCAATGTTAGGGCAATGAGAGGGTGTGATAGAAGTGATTAATATAAAGGGTGTGATAGATATGAGCCACTGACGTTGTGTGGATATAGGGTTGACAATAACTTGTTTATTTTGTAATTATTGTGACATATGTAGATGAAGAATGATTTGACAATATTGGTATTTAATCCTCTAGGAAATGAATTGGATAGAGATCAAAGCAGAGAGAAAGGGCTCTAGCTTGGGGTGTATACTTATAGAGGACTTCAATCATATGATCCCTCTAGTTAAGACACACTCAAAGAATGCCCATATAGGACATTCTAGAGACATGAGATGCTTTGCTTTGGATCAAGGACATAGAAGAGGAAGCATGCGATTGCATGTCATGGGTGGTGGGGAGGAGAGAGGTGGGAGGACTCTAGAGGAATTTTATGTCGAGTTCAAGTAATGATTTTTAGCTAGTGAGAAGGTAAGGCACCATCGACATCGATGAGGCTAGGCTTGGTTCCTAAGTAGGTTGGTTTTGAGAGGCATACTAAAGCACTAGAAGTATGGCATCAATGTTAATGAGGTCAAGGAGAGAATAGAATAAACATGCAACCCTTTAGGGAGATAGACAATCACAACTCCAATCCAATATAGGGTATGGCATGATTCACCTTTTGGCTTTTTCAGTGACATGGATCCTTTCTATGACTTTTGGAATGTGATGGTTAGAGAAAGGTCAACAAGAGCCTTTCCCTTCAGAGGAGATTTAGGAGTGACATCTTTTTCTTTTCCATCAAGAGTCAAAGTCAAGGTTGGGAAAAGCCTTATGTTTTTTCTTAGAAGACTTTGGATGGTCATGATTGAGCATATGGTCCTTATAGATTTTGAGGTTGGGATTCACGTCCACAATGCCAATTTTAGGTTTTAGTTGGTGTGTTAGTTTGGCCTTTGTTTGTGTTTCATTGTAGTTTTTTGCATCCCTCTGTGTTATGAGAGTCATGTTTGTGGTATTTACAACAATGACCAATTTGAGGCAAAAGGATTAATGTGCTCATTTTCTTGGGTGTATAAGATGGTTTTAGTCTTGGTTTTAGGTGAGGCACTTCTACTACCCTATAGCCCACAACTTTTTTGTTGGAGACTTGGGGGTTTTGGTGTTTTGGTTTTTCTACCTCCCATAGACATTTTAATGTAGGTTTGTTTTTTATTTAAAGGAGGTAGTCATTGGCATCTTTAGTGGAGGGGGGATTTTCAATGAAAACGTTGAGAGTAGTTATGCTTCCCCAAAAGTTTGTCAATTTTTTTCAACCTTATGTAAACATTTAAAGCATTTCTTTTCATAAGAGACGCTTTTTATAATGAACAAGTGTATAAACATATAATCTATCATTTTTATATTCCTTAATGTATCATGAGGAAATAAATAAACTAGCATCTTCCCTAATATTTGACCAACATTTTCATAACCTCGGAGATAATTGGTTTTATATCAATGGTGGCTAGTCAAATTCATTTTCCCTCGACAAGTTAATAATATATACAATTATGTTTCATTTATAGTAGTCGTGGTTTTGTTTGTTCTTTAAAATTGTTTAGACTTTTTCTTTAATTTGAAATCTTATAGAAGTGTTTCATTTGCATATAAATCATTGGTACCAAAGTCTAAGATGAAGATGAATACACTTGTAAATGAAAAAAATGACTTGAAGAGAGCTTGAGATTGTCATATTTTTATTTTTAGAAGACTTTTGATGGTCATGATCAAGCATATGGCCCTTGTAGATTTCAAGGTTGGGATTTATATTCACAATGATGATTTTGTTTTAGTTGGTGTGTTAGTTTGGCTTTTGTTTGGTTTTCATTTTATTAGTTTTTGACATACCTCCGTGTTATTAGAGTCATATTTGCGGTACTTATCACAATCACCAATTTTCAATTTTGGAAGTTCAAGGGTGAGTTTGCTCATTTTCATGGTTTTAGTCTCAATTTTAGGTGGGGGCACGTCCATTACCCTATGGGGGTTAGATTTTTTGGTTTTGATATCTCTCGATATTTGATTCGTTGCTATGGTCTTTTTTATATAATTCAAAGAAGGTAGTTAGTGGCATCTTCAATGGAGGATTTTGGTATATATGCATTTCACTTGCATTAACATTATTAATACTAATGCCTAAGATGATGATGAGCATCCTCGTGAATGGAAAAAGTGACTTGAAGAGACCTTGAGATTGTCATATATTTAAATGTTAAAGGATTGTACGTTGTTAATGAGTGTGACCCACTTTCAAAACTTGATTTTATAATGAATGATGATTGCTATTTTTATTTTTATTTATGTACATTATTAATACTAATAATTAATAATGCCTAAGATGAAGATGACCATACTCGTTAATGGAAAAAGTGACTTCAAAAGACCTTGAGATTGTCATATATTGTAACAAATATAAAATAAATTATTAAATAGATTAGTTAATTATGAAAGGGTGTGACCCTTCACGCTCAAAGCCTATAAAGGCGAGCCTCCATTGTACATTTTACCCATCATCCAATATATTATTTATCATTCATATTTCATTATTACAATGATAGTTGGATTCGACTAACGGACAACCGGATTTAGTTGCTCCATTTGGTATCAGAGAGGATTCGCTCCTGCACTCTGAGCTCGGACTCAGCTCATCAATCCCTCCTTGAGCTTGGACTCGGCTCATCAATTTTTGATTCCTCTGTTGCTCCATTTCTTCACCTGTCACTTCATCCCAAACCCTATCTAAATAAATAAAACAAACAAACAAACAAACAAAAGAAAAAAAAAAACAACTTCTTCTTCCCGCTGCCATTCTCTAACCCCCACTTCCCCAATCGCCTGCTCCTCTGCTCGTCCACCTGCTTCCACGCGCCGCTTGCTCACCAGCTATCTTCCAACACCTGCTGCATTCATCTCTTCCCTGCCGCTTCATTTCCCCGCCAACCTTCCTCCTCCATGCCACACTGCTCTACACGCATTCTCCCTAGCCTCCCTCACTACCTCGCATCTCTCCTTGTGCTTCCACCATTCAAGCGTTACCCCCCATCATCACCTCCTCTCTACGCTCCACCTTCCCCCCTCTGTGCCCTCACGCCTCCCTGCTTAGTCGCTCTTTCGAATTCCTGTGCGCCCTCCTTTGCCCCAACGCCCTCCTCCATCTCCATGGCATCAATCTATCGTTGTTCTTCTCCGCGTCCCTGCCAGCGCCGTCACTTTACATTGCCACTCCCTTTAAGGTGAAATATGCGTCAATGCATATGGAAGGGTACGCCTATAATTGGTACTTATGGTGGAAGAGAGATAATTTTACCTACACCTGGAACTTGTTCAAAAATGATTTTTTTAATAGGTTTCAAGGAATCAAAGAAGACAAATTTTTTAGTAGACTTACAAGACTACAGCAAGTCGGAAACGTTGAGGAATTCACTCATCAATGGAAATCCTTATCAACACGAGTATTTGGGTTCTCTGACAAGCAAAGACTCGAAACCTATTTAAGAGGTCTTAAACCACACCTCCAAAAAGAGTTAAAGTTACATGACATAGCTAACGTAGAAGTAGCAAGACGTAAAGCAAAAGCCGCAGAACGCAAATTGGAAGGAATAAAAACAAAAGACGATAGCCATTATCGACAAGAAAAAGAGACACAATGTAGGTACTGTGCAGATACTTGGTCTCCTGGCCATCAATGCCACAAACCTCAATCATACGCATACGAAATGGAAAATAAATCAAAGTCATCTGACGGTTACTCTGAAAATAAAAAGAAAAAGAAGAAAAACATATGTCGTCGATGCTGTGATGATTGGACCCCTGGTCATAAATGTAGGAACAATGAGACAATACAGTGTAAAATCATCAATGGAAAGGAAGTGCAAGTCTTTGCACAAGAGACCTCGTCTGATTCTAATACCGACACCGAGTCAGAATGAAGAACGACACTAGGAAAAAACTTAAACTTTGAGGACAAAGCTTCCTTAAAGAGAGTGGCAATGTAACAAATATAAAATAAATTATTAAATAGATTAGTTAATTATGAAAGGGTGTGACCCTTCACGCTCAAAGCCTATAAAGGCGAGCCTCCATTGTACATTTTACCCATCATCCAATATATTATTTATCATTCATATTTCATTATACAATGATAGTTGGATTCGACTAACGGGCAGCCGGATTCGGTTGCTCCATATATTTATATGTTTAAGAATTGTGCATTGTTAAAGAGTGTGACCCACTTCCAAAACTTATTTTTATAATAAGTGATGATTGTCATTTATCTGACTTCTCCAATTTAATTTTTTAATGTTTTCATAGCTAAAGGAACTAGTTTTGACTTCTACAACTAGGGTCGGCTAGTGATGCTTTGGCATTTTTCTATTTGTTTTTTAAGTTAATCTCTTAGTACATTATTTTTCAATAATTTTTTATAATGGAAAAAGGGAGATCCACAAAATTTGACTTTATTTACTCCTCCTCTTTTAAGGTATTGTTTGAAGAAAGTGCAACTAGTTTTATCTTTAAGATGACATAATTGTATGTTTACATGATAATGTGGTTTACCTATTATTTGATATTTAGAACTTAATTTTTTTACATTTTTAATGAATTATTAGGTATTATGTGAATAAAATATAATCACATTTTATATCTTAGATGATAATGTGGTTTAAAAATATTATAGATGTAATCGTATAACAAGAATTAATATATGTTTTTTGCAAGTTAGATATGAGTTTATATTATCAACAAAACAAGATTACATAGTCATGTGGCTGGTCTGCCACTTGGGAAACTAGACTAGCCACAAAACCATATTTTTTCCACTATTCTCCATTCAAAGTAAGAGTCAGCTTGTAAAATTGATATAAAAAAATGATAATTACATATATGCCTTGAACTATAACCAATTAGCATCCTGGACATAAGGTCTATTAACAAAACTAACAAATTCTAAGTGACAAAAGATGTAAAAAATCAAACAATAAATTAGGTTAATGAGTCATCAGGAATGATAACAATGGACACCTCAGGTTGCTGCACATTTGCATAGCTTTCCTAGCCATGCGAGACACTGCTTTTGAACACCTTGTTTGTTGTTGCTTTGGCTAACGCGTTCATCTTGGTCCTTAATTCACTTTAACCAGAAGTTTGAGAGTGTCTTCCATGTTCTCTACCCTAGCTTGAGTTACTTGTGTTTGGATTCAGGTTTCTTCCTTTGTTGCATTTGTTTCCATCAAGTTTTTGCTAAGAAGTGTTTTCAATTGCTAGTATAGCATTGTTGTTTTCATATGTTTTGTTTCCCATGTATGGGATGAACCAACATCCTCTTCAGTTTTCCCCATATCAACTTATATTTCTTTTTGAGTGGCTTCCTTCGTTATATTCTCCACTCAAATCTCCATGCCTTAAATTCTTTTCTCGATTTCTATATTTCGGTTTCTTTGACTATGGGGAACATATGCATGTGAGGGCTCCTTCTATTAGGATCATATGCCTAGCGATTTCCCTTAACCATCCTTCCAAATCCCCAATTAGTATCGATTGGTTAAAATATGGAGGAATCAACTTGAGGTTTGCAAACTGCCCTTTTCTTATTCATTTTATCCTAAGAGCCACATAACCAGGCCAAGTCTGATGTAAATTGAGGTAAATAGTGTCTCTCTCGAGTTATGCTTGTAGGCTTGCTGTCAAGATTCCCTTCTCATGAGCTGAAAGGACCTCTATAAACTCACAGTTGTTATCCTCATTAAATTGATTAGTTATGCCCACAAGTTTCCCTATTGTGGCGATGATTTTGCTCTTCATCGATGGACGGTCCAATATTGTTTCATTGTTTCTACCTTGCTTGGTTTTTCCACCTCCACTACCCTTCATCATGCTTATGATTTCAGTCCTGCGTGTGCCTCCATTCTTACCCACTTGAAACACATATGTCTGCCATTCTTACCCACTTGAAACACATATGTCTTGACCTCTTGGAGCTGTTGTCCACACAATGAAGTGATCTTGTCACGAATGTTGGCCACTTCTCTTGGGGTAACAAGGAAATGTTATTATTACTAAAGTTTTTTCTTGAACTTACTAAACAAGCTTAGGCAAAGAATGGTATAAATAGCTTGTAATTACTATTTGTGTGAATATATAAAAAACACATGAGAAGATGAGGTGTAAGGTTGCATATTGTAAAAATCCAAATTTTAATTTTTTTAATTTACTGATGAATGTGAAAGATAGCGTCTTTCTTAAATGGGTGTAATAGTTTTACTTAGACACATAACAAATAACAAGCAGGGGAGGAATAATCATAATTAAAAATAAATCATAAAACATTAAAAGGTTTGGAGTTTCAAAATCATTTAATTATTTTTCAACACGGTGATTGTAAATGGTCTACTTTTTATATCCATTATAAAATGAAGAAAATTGACAAATTGTAGATAACCACAATAAAGTTACACAAACTATAGATGTTGAATTAAACTATGTATGTATTGTTGATTTTTGTGCAAATATGTTGAGCTTTGATCTTTAAAACGTTTATTGCAGAAATATAGAGCACTTCAAATCAATTTGAACAATCACATAAGCATCCACATAAAGATCCAACCATAATGTATGATGTACCTTGGGGAAAACCCTCAAAACGAGGATGAAAAACCCCAACAAATCTTCTCATTATCATTATGATAGGTAGCAAAGAATGTCTTTCGCGATAGCATATTGCTTTTGGCACCCTAGATGCAAGATAAGAGAGAACATACACCATATGTGTAGATGTAGAGCAATAGAGAAGAGAGATCAACCAGTTAAACTTTGGTATGAGTCAAACACAAATAATTTGCCAAAACCAATGCCATGCAAGAAATAGTGAATCGTTGCATGGGAATTATCTTCCCATGCAAACTATAGCAAGTTTCCTTCTTGGAGTATTATGTTGTGCTTTGGTTTCTTCAATCCTGGATTAACATGATTGCATAATGCCTTTCATCTTTGACATTAAATCATGTTCAACTGATTTCATGATGAACTCGCCTATAACTGATTGCATGACTACTTAGTTAGGTTGTTAACTCAAGTGTCATATCTTAAGTGTTGTAATGCAAACATTAATTAACTGAAGTGTCGTCTAAAAAGTGTTATCATGCAAAACACTTCAGCTAATTATTTCTTCTTTATTAACGTTTTAGTTAACTATTCTTAACTGAAATCATGTTGATTGATTTACTGAAGTGACCACTGTGAGTTCTCCTTTCATTAACTAATGCATACATTGTTGCTTTAACTGAAGCTTCACAATATTTAACTGAGACATATATTGTTACTTTAAATGAAGCTTTAACAATTTGAGTTCCTATTAATCAACTGAAGTCATCTCATGAGCAATTCAAAATATCTTTGATCTCTATGCATTTATCTTTATCTCTTATCTTTTACTGCATGGTCAATATGTGTTAGCTTTAATTTATCTATCACATCATATTATACTAAAAAAAATTGTCTAATTTTGTGATCATATTATATCACTCCCAAACCAAGTGGTCATATGCTAAAGTAATTCACTCTAGAGGTGGTCAGTCTCTAGAGGAAACTTAATAGCTTTATCCATCTGGAATGACCATGGTTAGTAATACATCACACAACATTAATGTCGTTGGACACAATGACATACTGAGATGGGGGGTGAATCAATGTGGTAGGACTTTTAACAATTTTCACTTGTTCAAAACTTAACCAGAGATCATCAATGGAAAACTAACAAGTTCATCAACATTAATCAATCACGCCATAAGAGACACTTCATAAGATAAGCTTTGTAAACTTTATTATATTTAATTTGATATTGGTTACATTGAAAGCGACAACCTTGGGGTCTACATCAACTTCAACTAATTGAGAAGCACCAAATTCTATTCTAACTGCTTGGTTTTTCTTAGTTCCAACTAAGAAAGTATGTGCAAGACCCAGCTTGTCGTCACATCTTCCTACTCAACTGCAACTCAATCAACTATTCAACCATATGCTCACATGCCTTGCTCAATCTACTCATTACTCATTCTAAATAATGTTTAGTTGCATGTTACTCCATAGTGTCTTTTCAAGATCTGTCATAATGGATAATGAATTCTCAATGATCTTGAGTTTAATTGTTTCCACGTCACCTCAAACACTGTTCAAGCTACTACTACTGTCCACACTTAATTGATGATCCCAAGCTGCTATCATAGGCAGAATTTTCTCAGACGTAATCTGGTCTTGGTATGCACAACTCTTATCCTTAACAATAATGCTTCATATTTTACCTTGTACATACTGTCATGACATTATCTTCAATTCTCTACAAAACCTACTTACAAAATAACTTTTAAAGATGTCCCCAAAAAACTTTATAAACTCATGAATTTGTCTCAAAGAAAGCTCATCAATTCTGGTATTACTACCTTATCAAAAACTCCAAATGGAGGCTTGCCATGTTTCACTCCCGGATTCAAGAAAAACTTCTCCAATTTTAAAGTACACCCATAATAATCAGAGATCTGCTCATTTTGAGAATTATCACTCAAGTTTTACTCTTGAGGTCTACCCAAAATCTGAGTTTTGTAAAGTTTAAAAAGTCTTTCATTAGAGTAAATTTGGGGTCTAAAATAGGCCTTATAAGAAAACACGCCAACAATAAGTTCTTGTGAGTTGGAATTCAAGAACCAATAAAATTTCGATAAAATGAATGAACCATAATGGTTGAATTGACATATTTGTCATAAAAAAAACTACTTTTTTAGTTCGTATTTTTGACATATCTCCCTGTGTTTTTACTTAAATTTCGATCGTGAGAGCTCGTTGGATGCGGAATCGGATGCGGAATTTGATTCCGCATCCAACGAGTACCCACACTTAATACTTTTTATGTACTCTGATACCCCAAAAACAAGAAATACCAGAAAAAACGTGATGATGATGTCTGCATCACGTTTTTTCAGATATTTCTTGTTTTTGGTGTAGAGGGGTCTGTCAAAAGTATGCAGTGTGGGTACTCGTTGGATGCGGAATCAAATTCTGTATCCAATGAGCTCTCTCGATCGAAATTTGAGTAAAAACACGGAGAGATATGTCGAAAATACGAACACAAAATAGTTTTTTTCTTTTCTCCTCCAAATTAATAGATATTATTTTATTATTTTAACTATTATTTTATTATTTTCCTTAGGAGGCCCATTTTAGACCTCAAAACTCCTCTAATGTCACCCTCAACCCTCTCAGGACTACATGTAACTTATTCACCCGAATATCAGAGAGAAAAATACTTCTCTTTCGCTGCAAAAAAATCAGAGTTAATGTCACCACCGAATTCTCTTCATCCTCTGTCTGCTGCTACCCGAAAATCACAGAGCTAGAAGATGATCCACGAAAAACTTTTTTATGAGATGAGGGCGTGAGGTATATATGTGTCTGTGTGTGTGTGCGTGTAAACGAACAACATTTCTTATTTGGAGCCGACTTTGCAATATAATATTTTTTATATATTTATTTATTTTGGGTTGGGCCGACCTGTCAATCAACTTTTCATATAGCAGCTGACTTGCAAGTAGAATCAATATTGTGCATGTATGTCAAAGGAAGGGCTCTTCATAAAGGCTCCATCATTATGGCAAGGACTTTATCATGTGTTCTATTATCATGTGTCATAACACCAAAAATCAAACTGCCATGCCCTTATTTAATTACCATTTATCAAAGTCTTCAAGTGTATAGGCTTCTTCAACAAGAGCATGGTCTTCAAGCACATCATCAAAGGGACAATTGTGTGTGGGATTCATAACCTTAAGGGTTCCAAGTGACAAGGGTTTCATCATCATGTGCATGGGTTCTAAGACAAAAAAACATTTCAAATACATCATCAATGATCATATAGTGTCCAAGGGTCATCATACCATCATGCGTATGGATATCAATCCTTCGCAAGCACTATGACCATCTCCAAGGGTTCATGGCCCTATCAAGCCACAAATGACCACATAATGGGTCATTTTCCCAAACTAGTGCTCCAATGTTCATACCATGTCTTGCTTGCCATGTCATCAACATTTTTCACTTCTTTGTCTCATTGTCACTCCTTTGTCATTAATGGGTGTCATCAATGACAACCACTGCTCAACAAATCTTTATTAACACTTCAGTTAACTATTCTTAACTAAAATCATGCTGATTGATTTACTGAAGTGACCACTGTGAGTCTCCTTTAATTAATGAATGCGTACATTGTTACTTTAATTGAAGCTTAACAATATTTAACTGAAGCTTTAACAATTTGAGTTCACGTTAATCAATTGAAGTCGTCTCATGAGCAATTTTTGTTCTCTATGCATTTATCTTTATCTTTTATCTTTCACTACATGGTCAATATGTCTTAGCTTTAATTTATCTATAACATCAAATTATACTAAGAAAAATTGTCTAATGTGTGATCATATTATATCACTCTTGGACCAAGCAGTCATATACTAAAGTAATTCACTCTAAAGGTGGTCAGTCTCTAGAGGAAACTTAATAGCTTTATACATCTCAAATGACCATGGTTAGTAATACATCACACAACATTAATGCTTCAACATGCAAAGAATTTATTTATATAACTGGAGGTCCACCTCAACACATGAGGATCTCACACAAGTCTTGAGCCTTGTCCAACAAGACTCTACAACATCATCACTTTGATATATCAAAGCATTCGCCTCAACACACAAGGAATAACCTTTTGCACTGAAGACTTAATCATTTTTGAGTCCAACCCAAGAATTATACTCCAAGTTCTTGAGTCCAACTCATGTTCCCTACCTCAACACATGAAGCCCAATCCCGGTTGCACAAGATTGGTTTGGAGAATGACTCGTGATGTTGTACATTTAACATGTATCACTTCCTATTTTCACCTTGATTATATCGTTTGCTTGGCATTTAACATTGTTCTGAAAAAAACTATTTTGCTTAGGTCGTGTCTTACTATGAACTACCAATCTCCATCCAATACATTCAGGAAAAATATTTTTGGTTACAATGTTTTGGAAAACACAAGGCTCATTAATTTCATTCCACGTCATTTTATAGTCGATACATAGTCCACTATAGTGATCTTCCTTTACACTACTTTGGTCAAATGTATCCATTCATTTGCACTTCAAAATAATATACGTTGGCTTCCTAGTATCCATGGATTCCTATTCATATGCTGATCTTCTTTTCTAGAATAATTCCATATAACTTGGATTAAATAGTGCTACTCAAAATGGTCCTATAATTAGAGGCATTGTTTTTATCTCTGCTTCTAAGAATATGAACAATGAGGCTAACCTAGTCCATGATTTAGGGACTATGCTTGATTGTTAAATTTAAGAGCTTGTGGAAGTGATGGACAAGGATAAGCCCAACGTTTTTTAATATTTTTACTCGGTATCCTTCGATGTCCTTAGCTTTCCCTTTTGCGGGCCACTTAATAAAGAAAAAAACATATTCATCTGTAGAAAGGGTTTGAATGTTGTGCATGGCATCAAGGGATTTGTAAAGCTTTTTAAAGTAGGAATTTGGGTTCTTCAAGGGAATCGGGTTTTTTTGTTAGTTTCACTAGTTAGAATTTACTTATGTTATTTATTAGGATCTATATTGGAGAGGTGCAAAACATTCTCTTGCTTTCTTTTATATAGTACATTTTCCCCCTTTTAATTAGGGTTTTGTACTTATTTGTATTATCAAATTTAAGGACTAATCAAAAGCATCCCTAATGGATTTGTGTACACTTACACTTTGTATCATACCAAGAGTTGGTCATTATATTTCCTTTTTACATGACACATAGAGAACTTGTTAATGGAAGTAGAGGGGATTGTGGTAAAATTATGATAAAGATCCTCAATATTGTCCTTAATTGATAGGAGATTTAATTCATTAATGAAATCCTTTAAAATATATATTAGTTTTATTTTTTATTTAAAATATAGTGTTGATGGTGATCAGAATTGTTTTGTATGATGCTTTTGTAAATAATGAAGTTTAGAGTTAGATTAAAGGTTTATGGTCACAGCTAAGCTCATAATTATTGAAAATGTCCAAATTTACTATTTGATTGTGTATGGATATATCAAATATCACATAATATATGACATTGCTACCAACCCCGTGAATACAAGTCATTCATATGGATTTCATCCACTTCATTAACCGTTACAAATTATTGATCTTACGAATTGCAAAGCTTGACTAGCTCAATACCGAACAAATTTTCAACCAAGTCTTTAGAGAATTTTTTGCATCTACTATCTAGGACAAGGTCCTCATCTAACCATAAAGGATTAGGGTTGGAATCATTACTTAATATTATAGCTCGTAGTTGATGTTCTAGAATCAATGTCTCCTAGCAAGAGGATATTTCTTTCATTTCTAAGATTGTAAATACTATGTTCTAAGTCATTCTAAGGACACTTTTTATATAGGTTATTTTTCTTATAAAAGGTAGAATTAATAGGCACAAAATAACATATTGTGACATAAATCTTAGCATTAATATCTAAATCTCCAGCCACATGTACTAATTACAAGTATCTTTCTTATGAATCTTAATATGAGGAAAAATGTTTTCTTTATGTAACAAGTTATGATTTCGGTCCCTCTATGTTAGGATCTATTGTTTCATATTGAGCACAAGACAAATCATTCTATGTTAGGGACCATAGATTCTTCATGCTGTCAAGCTCTAACAAGCAACATGATATCAATTCATTCAAGATATAACTTAACATGGGACCTTTTCTCCATGGAAAGCCATGAGAATTAGAAGAGCGGATATGGAGTGTCCTGATTTCTTATTTATTATTATCCTTTTGGACTCTATCCATAATAATATCTTTTTTTTTCTTGGTTATTGCCCATTTTCTTTCTTGGCTTGGTTTACCTTTTGAACTTCATTTCTTAATTCAACTTGGTTTTCTAGAATGAGGTCTTCATTTATAAATATTCTTAACCCTTTAGACCTAGGGTTTTACTAAGTATGTCATATTTATGGTCATTATAGCTTACATTAACATTAATTTAACCTATCTTTGTGCTCATTTTTTTTTGTACAACCTCTTTGTTTCTTTTTTTTCAACGAATAACCTCATAGAAAACCCTTCGAGCACTTCCTCATGATTCATGGATGGTAAATGGAGTAAACCATCAACCCTGATTATGGACCCTAATCCCAAGGGTATCAAGAGAGTCAAACCCATGACCTTCTCGAATTTGGGGAGAGAAATCTCACGTCTCGCTCATGACCGCTTAAGCTAGCCCTTATGACTCCTATCCTTTTTCCTTAACTAATGCTAGCATGCCAACTTCTTTCTTCTATTTCAAGCCAAAAGTTATGGAGTTCAAGGCTCTTTTTTTATACCCATTGTATGATTCTATATAAAGCTTATTTATTTTCTTTTTGATGAGTTTGATATCAAATTTACCTTATAAACTATTTAGGTCCAAACCGTTAGTTATATTTTCTTCTAGCTCTTTAATCGTGTTCCTTGTATTAAGGTTGTTTATATTATCGTTTTTTCTTCTCTATATCTTGTAGTCTAATCTCCATTTTCTACAACTTATTCTCCAACCCTATTATTTTATTGTCTACATGTTTCCGAATCTTGTCTTCAAATGATGCAAACTTATTATCAAGCACTACCTCTAACTCTCTTTGAAGTTTGGTTTCTCTTTCTTCTCTATGTTTCTCTAATGATTCTATATATTCACAAAGAATCTCTAGTGTTACCTTGCTAGGTATCCCTTTCTAAGCTTTTGGTAAATGCAGTGAATTGTTCATATTATACTAAAGAAACAAAGAGGACATAAATTATAGCCAAAATTGGGAAAATGAACTTTGCACTTGAGCCTCAAGTGTTAGCTCAAGTGGTCATGAGCCAAATGTGAGATATTTTCCCCACGAAGTTGGGGAAGTGATAGATTCAACTCTATTAATCCCCTTGGGGTTAGGCTATGTAATAAAGGCATATGGTTTAAATGATAAGACAAATATTATTATAAATTACAAATTTAGTATATTTTTGTTATGACTTATAAATGTTTTGTTATCTTACTCAGTATGAACTTAATATATCAATTATAAGAATTGAACTTATATTAGCTAGATAACACTCTATCTAAACTCAAATGACAATATAAAAATAAATATTAACTTTAATAAATTTTAATTAATACAAATAAAATTTACATAGTAATTATGTTTTATATTTTTTTTTAATTGTTAGAATCTCTATGCCTTGCTGTGTCCTTTGGTCCAAGAAACCATGACGCAAAAGAATCTAAACAATCACACCATAATTAAATGAGCTAAGTTTCAAAATATATATATATATATATATATATTTGTACAAAACAATATTAATATTTTATTTTAATGGAAAGACAATTATTTTCCATTATTTTTTTTTATGATTTTTTAAACTAAAAAATAGAACATGTCATATATATAAATAGATATAGAATAGTTCATAGAAAAAGTGCCCAAAGGGTTTAGTGAAAATATACATTTTATTTAAAAAAAAAAGAGTATAAGGAGATACTATAATCATTTAAAATAAAGAATAAAATAAATCAAATATTTTTATTATTATATTTTATATTTTTTCATAAATTATGACATTGTTTTTTAAATTTTTCTCAACCGGGTTTTAACCAGCATTTTAATCATTGTTTAATGCTTAACTTATTTAGTTTCAGTTATGAATTAAGTCATTTATCATAAACAATTTATTACTGAAACACATGAAGTTTTACAACTTTAAATGAGAAGTAATAAAACACATTCACTTAGTATAGTGGTGAGTATTCCTGCCTGTCATGTGGGTGACCCGGGTTCGATCCCCAGCAATGGCGATATAAATTTTAGAAACAATCCTTCATCGCTCGGCTAGGGTTGGATTCACGTGGGTCTCGCGTTCACTTAGCTAGGGTTGGCATCTGGTTTGCAGGCCTCTCGCCATGGACCCTCCTGATCCAGAGCCAGATGGTCGGCTCATTTTTCTAGCTGGTGGCCTCACAGTCAGCAGTCAATCCTGCCCTAGGAGATTCTTGATTTGTAAAGCTTGTGGAAGTACCAAATGTTACTCTCTCCTTAGTAGCATCCAAGTTCAAAGTCGTTGCCCTCCACGAAAGAGGTCCGGTTGGTCATTTCACGAGTCTTTGGCCCTCTCCGCGATCTATTGAGGTCTGGCTAAATAAAAACTATCGGCCATTAATTCAAGGAAAAGTTCAGCAAAACTTCGTTGGAAGAGGGTTTTTTGTCTTCTTGTTCAAAAAAAGAAGAAGACAGAGACCTCATATTTAGAAATGGGCCATACTTCATGGGGCCAAGAGGAATGTACCTCAACAAATGGGATCTATCCTTTGATCCGGAAAAGGACATTCCCTCTTCGGTTCCAGTATGGTTCAAGCTGTCGCACCTTCTGCTGCACTGCTGGAACGATGAAGACTTGAAAGAGATTGGAAATGTCTTAGAGAAATATATAGACAAATCAAAGCCAAAACCCCCAATGTTCTCTTGCGCCAGAATATGCATAGAGTAGGCCTAGAAAAAGGTCTGCCGGAGGCAATAAATCTCAATATGGAAGGCTGGAGTCATCTACAAGCAGTAGACTATGAGCAAATTCCATTTAAGTGCAAGGTTTGCCACAAATATGGCCATTTCGAAAAGTTTTGTCAAAAGAAAACTCAGCTTGAAGAAGGAAAATCCCAAGAGTGGAATGGAATGAAGTTAACAGGAAAAAGGGGAGCAAAGAAAACGCAAGTCAAGCAAACTCCCCGGTTAAAAGGAAGAAAGTTCCAGAAAATCGATTTCATGTACTGGTTTTTGATGACCTGGAACAACCAGAAGTGATCATAGGAGACAACGAAATTAACCTTCAGAATAATAAAGAAGGTGCTCATGTCCTGGAAGAGACCGGTCATGTCCACGAATCGCAACTTCCAACTCAACCCTTTGTAGAAGTAATGCCAGAGTCGTATCAGAACTCAGGAGGTCCAGTCACAAAATCCAGATCCAAGGCACAGTTGAAGGATTCTTCAAAAAGCAGAGAGGAAGATACATAGTTGATAGTTAAAAAAGGGAGGAAACCGAACAAGTATCATAGGGAGCAAGAAGCAGCCAGAGAAAAGACAACAGGAAAGCAAACGAATCTATAACAAATGATGAAGGCTTACACCTCAGACAAGCAAACAGGAGAACAAACAGAAGGAAAAAAGGAGAAAGCAACACCCTCTTACACCAAGAAATAATGAAGCTCGTCTCCTGGAATTGTAGAGGTCTCGGAGGAAACCAAAAGGAAGAAGAAATTAAAAGATTAAAGTTCTCTAAAAAAATCTCAATCCTCACTATCCAGGAGACTAAAATGCAAGAGAAAGATAGTCTAGCCATTCTTAGCAAGATTTGGAAGAATGGAGAAGGAAACGCAGTAAGTGCGTAGGGAGCTTCTGGAGGTATTCTAACCTGGTGGGACAAGAGCCTCTATAGACTCGTCTCGGCTTCTGAAAATAAGCTTTGGATGTTTGTTGAGCTAGAGCGTTTAGACAACAATAAAAAAAAATTGGATTGGAAATATGTATGGTCCAACGGTGTATGGGGCCAAGGAGGAATTTTGGCAATAGCTGGAATTGCAAAGGCATGGGAAGATGAACCTCCCATGCATCTTAGTTGGGGACTTCAATGTTACCATCTCCCCGGATGAAAAAAAAGGTGGTTCCAGTATGAGAGATCCCTTCGAGGAAATGCTTGAAGATGTTATAGCAGCATGGCGCTTGGTTGACATAAAACAAAGCAAAGGGAAGTTCACATGGAACAATAAGCGATCCGACCCAGGTCATATTGCAGCGAGGTTGGATAGAATCTTGGTGAGCTCTTCCATTCTAGATTTGCCTTGTATGCCTGTTGTTATCACCAAACTTGTAGTTTCCTCTATAAGGTGGATCCAGGATGGATGGTAGAGGAAAGGGAAACTAAAGAGGTGGAACCAAGATAGCCTCGACTCCCAAATGGATGGTTATCACGCCAATCGAGGCAATCTTCACTTGATGTTATCTTAGCCCAAGACAACAATGGGGGAGACCCAGATCTACTCCCAACAGGAGAGATCAAACCCAAGCACCAGAACAAATCAAATGAACTTGAAGTACGTAAGGTGCAGGGTGGAAGAAACCCTAGATCTATCAGATGACGTCACTTAGGTGAGCTAGGACTTGGATCAGGGTTTATGAGATAAAATATTTTATCCAAGTTCAAGACACAGGTGACCTATGAGCCCAATACTAAATCCGAGATCAAGGTACTAGCAATAGGTTGAGATTTCCACTGCCTTGGGAAATGTGACCAATGCAGGGAGGGAAAGAGCAATATTGGGGCTATCTAGTATCGAAGAATAGACTCGAAAGAAGGTATGACAATGTCAAAGCAGCCGAGACACAAGGAAAAAGTCAAAAGGCAAGAGAAAGAGGCAAAAGGAGAGGTAGCGTTAGGGTTTAGATAACAATGCCTTGGGATTTGGGCCAAATGGAGTCACTTTAGAAAAAAGTTTTTGAAGACCCACTTGGGGTTTGACCCAATCTACAAAACCCAGAAATGGTTTGCCCTAAGATCAAGCGGTTTGATCTATAATATTTTTTTATTTTTAATATTTAAGGTTTAGAGAACATTGCCTTGGGATTTGGGCCAAATGGAGTCACTTTGGCAAAACATTTTTAAAGACCCACTTAGGGTTTGACCCGATCTACAAAACCCAAAAATGGTTTTCCCCGAGATCAAGCGGTTTGATCTATAATATTTTTTATTTTTTATTATTTAGGATTTTAACATGAAAATAAAAATGTCAATGGATTGAGATCTAGAAAAGAAGAACTAACCTGCAGATATTACCTGGAAAACCTTGTAGATGCCTTGATGATGATGATCAATGCCATCTCGGTCAATTTAAGAAGATTTGAGTAAGCTTCTATGTAAAATGATTTGCCCAAGGAAGCCAATGCACCTTCTCTCCTGCACAACAAACGTCAACCATATTAGATTTGATGCGTCGCAAGAAAAGAACAAATGCTACAAAAAAATAGTAAGATGAAATCATAGATCGCAATGATACTAATGAAAACCCCCTGATACAAGCGCATCCAATCCAAGCGAGTTGAGGAATCCCTGCAAAAACACCCAAGTTGAAGTCGCCCTCCTGTAGACAAGACAATGTTTCCAAAAAATATAGATCTCACAACAAATACCCAAATGCAAAGGAGATCCAAAAAATTTCCACAATAATAGTTTTTCTATCATCCAGATCCAAGAGCCAAATACCCTCACAAATGAGAAGCTCTCTCCTTTAAATAGGAATGAGAGAACCAAAATCATAACCATTTTTCAAATGGGTGGCTAAGATTAAAAGATACAAATGTTATAATCAACGGTTGAGATGAGCTCAACATAGAATACATGGATCAATACAATAATATAATATAAAAGTGGACCAAATCACCCTAGGAGAGGGGATCCCACTAAATAAAAATAAATGAAGCACATGGTGGGTCTCGGGAGTGTTAGCTAACTCACCTAGGGTGTCCCCATGGCAAAATAAAAATAATATAATTTTTAAATTGAAAAATAGTGCCTCTCTGAGAAAATCGCGAGCCTCCAAAAGCTCCAGAAACTAATAAAATATGCCTGAAAAATGGATGTGGGCCCATCCAAGTGTTGCAACTGTTGGAGAAGGGGTGGAAGACATCACACTCATCATCGGAACTCATCCTATGCCATTTCCTTGCCTCAGTAGCTCAAATCGAATTCTTCAGTAGCCATTTTAATTATTTTTTATCTGCCTTGGGAAACATGATATGGACCAAACTGCCTCCTAGAGTGCTAGCGTTGTCAAACTTAGCCCACCAGGATCTCTGGGAGGGGGGTAATATGGTAGAAACAAGTGGCTGGACCACCCCCTCTGCATACGGCTCCCTAGGAGATCTAAGAAAATCATCTGCCTGCTCAGACAGGTCACCCGGCATGGAAAAACTGCACCAGAATGGTACACTGAGCCAAATCATCCCTACAACTATCTGGAACTGAAAACAAGCTATCTCATTGAACTCAAGAAGTCCAAATCCATCTAAAGTGCATACTCATACACCCGATAGGTCTCTACGTGATCATCTACAATATCCAATATACCTAGATAGACAAAATAATAATCTGTAAATGACCAAATAACCAATAATATAACCCAAGCTGACATCCATCTACTTCGAGTGTTCAAAGGTTAAGTCATGCTCTACAAATCATTCAAGTAAAAATTATAACATGTAGCAATCATTGCACTGGTGATCTATCAACTAAGTATATAGGGTTTCAATTTATAACTTAGACCAGACTTTCAAGACCATACTCACTTCATAGTTGTAATCAATTTGCTAGTGAAGGGTGAAGGCTACAATTCAAAAATCTAGGCCAAAGGGTGACTACCAACTTGACATTGTGACATTTCGGATATAGAAAGGGGATACTCACTCTAGCATATGCCGGAGAAGCAAAAACACAGAGAATGGCAGTGTCTCACAAATGGATAAGTTATGTTCAGAGGTGCATATTCACCTTGACAAATGCTCACAATCCAAATCAAATACAAGTAAGGCCAGCAATCTTCAGATAGAAATTTTAAGAGCCATTGCTTTTTGGGGCCTTCAATTTTCCATAGCCTTGGTCCATGCATTTATTACACGTATTTTTATTATTGAGGCTTCATGCATTCATGTATGTTTAAAAACACTACTTTTCATGAATGTTTTAAGATATCATTTCAATATATTTCAAAGGCAATTTCATTAGGTTAGCCTTGCATTCACATATGTTCAAAAACACTACTTTTCATTAATGGGATTTTTCATAAGATATTCATTTCATTTCCAAATACATTGTATTGATGGCAGCGCTACTTGTTTCGAGTTTAGCCAACACAACCTAGGCAACTCAGAGACGAGACACAAATCAACAGGGAAGCTTGTCCAACAAAGAGGCTCTAGTGGGGAAAGGTCCTCCATGCCACAAGTCAAGTAGTGGGTCGGGTTGGAAACATAACTGAAAAGTAATGGAAGAGTGGAGATAGTGAATAATGAAACCAACACTAGCAAGCCAAAGTATGGTGGGAATGATTACCTCTATTCTCCCTAAGGAGGGTAAAGCCAATGAGTGGAGATCAAGAACTTTGGACTTTGGATCTCCTAGTCCTTCAAAGAAAGGAAGAATCAAAACTCCGTTTAAAATCTAGATGCCTTTGACTTAAGGCAGGAGATCAGAACTCGAAAAAAATTTCATTATCAATGTAAAGAGAGAAATAGGAGGTGAACTATTAAGGAAATAACAAAAGACAATGGTGAAAAAATCAGTGATCCAGAGCAAATAAAGACAGAGATAAAGGAGCACTTTGAAGACCTCTACACTAGTGAAGAACATGCTTCAATAAAGGACCTTTTCTCCCTAATTAATGAAATCCCTCATTTGTTGCAAGATAACTTAGGAGAGCTAACCAAGCATATATCCATTGAAGAAGTCCGCATAGCAATTTGGTCGCTTCATCCAGAAAAGGCCCCAGGCCCGAACGGGTTCTCCATTAGTTTCTACAGGAGTTGTTGGCACATTATTAAAAAAGACCTTGTCAAAATGATAATCTAGTCCAACAAAGATCGAAGGAGCTACCAACTCCACTTTGCTAGCCCTAATACCAAAAGAAAGAAATCCTTCTACCATCAGCAGGTACAAGCCAATTTCTTTGTGCAATTCCTCTTACAAAATTCTCTCCAAAGTCATAGCGAACAGGATCAAGAAGGTTATTCCGCTTCTCATTTTTTAAAACCAAGGTGGTTTTATAGCGGGCAGGAAGATTTATGACAACATCCGGATGGTTCAAGAAGCGATACATTCAAGCCAGACTCGCAGAGAGGCAGGTATGGTTATTAAATTAGACCTTGCTAACGCCTTTGATAGAATAAGACATGCCTTCATTTTTCAGGTCATGAAAATCTATGGCTTCCTTGAAGCATTCATAAGATGGGTTAAGGCTTGTATAAATGAGCCATGGATAGCCCCCCTGGTCAATTGTCGCCCTGCCCCCTTCTTTCAAGCCCAACGAGGTATTAGAAAAGGTTGCTCGATGTCTCCCTTTCTTTATATTCAGGTAGCAGACTCTTTCAGCGGAAGACTCAACATACTTAGAATGGAAGGGCTTCTTCCAGGTATTAGTATCACCAATGGAGTGCACCTCAATCATGCCTAGTTTGCTAATAATACCATTCTTCTGGGTAGCATGTCTACTCAAATTGCTATGCGCTTCAAATCTTCCCTTGATCTCTTTTTAAAAGCTTCGGGAAGTCAAATAAATGTCAATAAATCATGGCTCTATGGATGGAAGAGCAACCCAATTTCCCTCCGAGAGGTAGCTAGAATCTTGGATATCCAGGTGAAACAACATTGGACATCTTTCATTTACCTGGGAGTGCCCATTGTCAACAAGAAGAGCTCCATCTCTATCTGGGGGGGCCTTATTCAAAAGGTTAAAAATAAAATACAGGCCTGGAGCAACTCCTGGCTCAGTTTGGCAGGCAAGGTGGTTCCGATCAAATCGATCCTCTCCTCTTTTCCCATATTTTCGTGTGTTATTCTCCTGGCTCCAAAAGCATCTATTAATTCTCGCAGCATTGAAATAAGGAATTTTTTATGGCAAGGAGACCAAACACAAGGAAGAAAATGTAACCTGGTTAAATGGGAAAGTGTTATAGAGGACAAGTGTAAAAGGAGGACTCGGAATAAGAGATTTAGGGAAAATGAACACCGCTCTTGGAGCTAAACTAGTATGGAGGATGATTTCGGGAGGAAAGGAATGGTGGGTTGAGTCCATAAGGAAAAAATACATTAAAAAGGAAAATTCCAAATGCTTGGAAGTCCCCTAGATAGGCAAAGGTACCACAATCTGGAACCTCTGCAAAAATTCTGTTGGGTTATTAAAAGATCATCTTTATTGGGTCCCTGGGAATGGAGGCAAAATCAACATATGGGAAGACTCGATCTTGGGGTGGCCTCCTCTCGCCATGCAGGATTCGCTTGTGCCTTTTCGGCTTTGGTTGGAATACTTCAGACTCTTCTCCCTAAGAGACTATTCCATCTGGGGGTCAAGAGGCAAATGGAAAGGCTGGAAAGCCCTATCTCCTCTGTCTAATCTTCTCACGACTTATGACGATTTCAAGTCCCATTTACATGGAATTTCTCCTCTTAACCACAGGGTGAAAGACTCCAGAGGGTGGGGAAGAACTAGGAACTACTCAGTGAAAGATGCCTATCATTACTTGCAAAGCAATGAGAATGAGCCTCGTGATCGTAAGTGGTTGAATGTCTCAAATTCTGAGAGAATTCCTAAAATCAATATATTTTTTGGCTTCTAGTCAAGAACAATTTACTCAGAGCCAAAAATCTAATGAAATGGGGTATACAAGGGCCATCGAGATGCTCCCTATGCCACGAGCAAGAAGAAACGTCTCAACTTCTGTTTTTAGAATGCTCCCTTACAAAGCAAGTATAGAGCCTCTTCCTTGGATCAATTGGCACTAACTTCACTCTCCCAGACTCTCTCCCTGAATTGGCAGCCAATTGGAGAAACAGCTACCCAGGCAATCTGAGGAAAAAACGAACTCTAGAAAGAATATGGAATGTTGCTCTCAAAAATGTTTGCTAGCAAGTCTAGCTAGTGAGGAACAGGCTGATCTTCGACAATAAGAAAGCAGATCATCAGCGCATTGTCTTTAAGGCATCCAATCTGATCAGGGAAAATTTAAGCTCCAAAAATTTGGTCCTTCCCAATACTGAGAAACTCAACGCGGCAGAACTCTGCTGGTGTCAAGATCTTTTAGCACAGACCTCCCTTCAGTCCAAATCGCAGCCTTCCTACCATATATGGGAACTCAGGAAAAGTTCCGAGGACTTTCTCTCTGGCGAGAAAAGCAAAATAAAAACATCCTCTTTTTATTATGGATCCTCTAAAGGCAATCCTAGGCCGACGGGTGCAGGGGGGTCATTTTTGACCCTGGAGGTAACACAATGGCTTCTTTAGCTTGGGGTCTCGGGCTCAAAACCAACAATGAGTCAGAATGGCTTGCTCTATATTTCGGAATTAAGTTACCTGAGCAGTTAAATATCACGGACTTCATCATTTTAGGTGACTCCATGCATGTTATTCTCCAAATGAAACAAGACTCCTGCAAAAATGCAATTAAAATTAAAAGAATTCATGAACGCATTTTCAATTCACTACTCAACTCAAAGTTTCCTACTATCACATTCTCCGAAAGAATAAAACTGAGGCAAACATGTTGGCTAATATAGGAGTAAATATGGAAATGAGAATCAACAAAGTGAACGAAATATCTAAATTTAATTATGTTCCTTAAGTCTCCAGACAACACCAGGAAGTTTTGGGGGGGCATCCACATTTCCTCCCTTTTTCACACTATCATGAAGTTTCATGAGGACGTCCTTTCTCTTTATCATGGAGTTTGGCGAATGTCACATATTCCACTGTCAGCAAACTAGGCACCCTACTGCCGGCGACCAAAGGAATGTTACGAGAAGTTGGCTAAGCTCAAACAGGTCGTTAGTGCGGCCTCGCTAATCAACCTTGCATGTATTTCTAGTGTTTTTTTTAGGAGTATTTGTTCGCAATTACACCATTAATTGCTTTGGAGACTTCAGCAAAGTTAGGAGTAGACTCAGTAAATCAAAAAATAGCTCAATAAACACTGTAATTTGGAGTTTTCCCACTCTTCTGGATGGAATCGGTCTCTCTTATATTTGTAAACTTGGCTAGCTTAAGCCTTTTTATTTAATACAATACCTTCTCGGCTTCTGTAAAAAAATAAAAAAAAATAAAACACATTCACACATGAAAAATCAAACTCGGAAATTTTTAGTCAAATGACCCAGGCAAAACCCCAACCTCCGGGGAAAACCTGTTATACAGAGAGAGAATTTTATTTCTGCAATAAAATTAAAAGTACCAAAAAAACAGAAATAAACTGAATTCAGAAATTTTACAACCAAAATTTCTGCCAACAAGATGCCTCGAAAACTGTGCCAAACTAACAGTTCGGACTGCCTCAATTTATGTTCCCATTGTTGTATCATACGGACTGTACAAATTGCCTCGGTTTTTGTGCCCGTTGTACAAAACTGCACGACCTGCCTAAAATTTTGTGTCCAAGAAAACTGCCTCAAAATTTGTGCCCATAATTTGCCTCGAGATGCGTGTTGTATGAAAAAATGTTCAATGTTGTTGTATGGTCTTGGGAATTGTGCCCTTTGCTCTTCTCTTTCTACCTGCAAATTTTCTCCTTTTGTGCTCTCCAATTCTCATGAAAAAACAGTATGAGACTCTAATGCCTTCCCTTGCCTTTTTGATGTCTAAGTGAGGAAGTTGAATGGTCATCCAATCCAAGGGCCCAAAAAGAATTAGATGGATGGATGAGATTAAATGCACTTTCAATTATCTCCAAAATTTATTTCCCTCACCTCACTCAAATTTATCAAAAAGTCACTCTGTTCTCTAAAGTGAAAATTAAAAACTCATCTCAAGTTATTAATTGCAAGGGTCACTTTAATTTTCCATTTTTATGACTTAGGCAAAAGTCACTAGGGGAACACTTTCCTAGGAAGGTGTTCTGCACCACACCCAACTTGTCTCTGATATGAATGAACTTGCCTCTTCCAAGAGACTTTGTCAAGATATCTACAACCTGCTCATCAGTGGAAATGTATTGCAACTCCACAGCTCCTCTCTAAACGTAATCATAGATGAAATGGTACCTGGTCTCAATATGTATTGACCTATTGTGAAATACAGGATTCTCAGAGAGCTGGATGCAACTCTGATTGTCACAGTAAATCATTGTATGCCTCAACTCTTGATCAAATAAATCCACCAATAACTTGTGAAGCCACAGTGCCTCGCAACTAGCCTGACTGACCGCCATGTACTCAACCTTTGCAGAACTCAAAGCAACAGATTTTTGCTTCCAACTAAACCACGACACTGCTACCGAGCCCAAACTGGAACATTTGGAAGTGCTCTTTTGGTCTGCCACACTGCCTTCCCAATGTGAATCCGTGAAGCCAATCAAACTAACCCCATCTGATCTCCTATAATCTAGACCATAATTCATTGTACCTGCAACGTATCTCAACACATGTTTTGCGGCAACCCAATGCACTCTCTTAGGCTCCACCATGAACTGACTGAGATTGTTCACTGCAAAACACAAATCTGGCCTAGAGTTCACTAGATACATCAAAGAACCTATGAGCTGACGATATAAGGTAGGATCCACCAACTCTCCCTCAAAAGCATGAAGCTTCTTCCAGTTGGTGACTATAGGTGTAGACATCGGCCTACAATCCTCCATCTGAAATCTCCTCAGAATATCCATTGCATACTTTCTCTACCCCTGGAAAATATGACTAAGTTGTTGATGAAATTGTCATTGATGCCAACATGGACTTGCAGTGGCCCCACGGGATGTCATTGATGCCACCAAGTCCCACTTGCAGTGCCTTGATCCCTTATAGAGTGGGTTTGTGCCTTGAAGCACCTTGTACCCAGTTGACAAGGTCCTTGTAGCCACAAGGCTGGATCTTAATGCCACCACCTTACTAAAGATGTTGAAGACTCTGTTGATGACATTGAATACCTTGGAGATGGTCCTGAAGCCTTGATGGATGTTGGAGAAACCCTAGATGGGTTAGAGAAGCATTAATGACCCATTTTGTGGTCATTCATGCTCTGATGGTGTCATGGTACCCCAGGAGAAACCAAGCTACCCCACAAGTGATATCATGCTGGATCATGTGGTTGAGACGGTTAAAGAAGACCATGAAGCCCCTTGCTTGATGAAGAAGCTCATGAAACCCCTTGGCATGTCAAAGAAGCCTTTGGAACAACAAATGGGCCAAATGACCCATTCTGTGGTCATTTGTGGCTTGCATGGTTATTAATGGTTTGATGGGGTCTTGAACCCACACATACAATGGCTCTTGAACAATGATGTGGTTGATCTATTGATGAAGACTTGGTGGAGCCCATGGTGAAGAAGTCATTACCCTTGGCCATGAGATTATGATGCTTGAAACTCTTAAAGATGTTGGAACCCTTGATGAAGAACATGAACCCTTTGCACATATTAATGATAAAAAGAGATGAGCTCTTGTAGAAGGTCTTGAAACCCCAACGTGGCACAAAGGAATCTTGCAGATACAATTAATGATGAAGTCGACTCACCCTAAGAGAGAATTGTTTTTAAATTAAATTTTTTTTTTATTAAACCCCAAGCAAGTCGGCTTCATAAAATTATTTTTTTAATTAAAAGGTTAATTGAGATATGTAGGCTCAAAATAGAAGGGAAAATGTGTATAAATACTCTATCAACGTCCTCATTTATCATGGAAAAAATTCGTATTTGCTCTGAGATTCTCGGATTTTTCTGAGGTTTGCTATTGAGACATTTTTTTAGGGATGCAACAGAGATGAAGAATTCGGTGGCTGTGGATTGATTTGCTTTGAGAATTCGGGCATGCATCTTCTGTGAAATTTTGGAGGTCTGGCAGCCGCAGTTCTGATGACTAAGGTAAAATTCAGGTAGGAGGAGCATACTGGATTTTCGGGTCTCTGAGGCAGCCGCAGAAGGAGCAAACCTGATTTCAGAGACCAATTTTTTTTATATACATCACCAGATCTAAACTTTTCCACAAACTTATTTTATTGGGGTGAATTCAAGTGAGCTCTGAAGAATTTCGGGTTAATTGTAGCAGCTACAGGAAATGTGAATCATGAATGAATTTTGTGGAGTTTTAGAGCAGCCGCAGATTTTTGGTTGCATGTTATGTTTTTGGCTGAGGAGTAAAGATGATGAAGACTAATGGAGTTGCAGTCTTCATGAAACTTTCTTTCTCTATTTCAAAACCGGTGATAACTTGAAGTTCTTCTTATTCTTTGAAATTTGTGGATAAAAAAAAACGTTGGAGTTTTGGAGCTCTGATCCTTAGGTATGAAAGGGAGTAGAGGGAAGCCGCAGATCTAACTTTCAGACGGAGCTGGACAATTACACAGTCATTTTCAGAATGTGTTAAACCTGATTTATTTGACTTAGGGTGGCCGTAAGCTGATGTTTATTTACTGTTGGTGAAGTTCCCAATAAGTTGGGCGTTTTTTTTTTTTAANTCAGAATGTGTTAAACCTGATTTATTTGACTTAGGGTGGCCGTAAGCTGATGTTTATTTACTGTTGGTGAAGTTCCCAATAAGTTGGGCGTTTTTTTTTTTAATCTTAATCAATTATATTCTCTATCACCCTGTACATGGGATCTAGTTGACTGTGCAACCTTGAGAAGAGTCACTGCTTATCAAATGAGATCAGGAGAATGTTTATCTCTATTCTTGCTTGTAATCACCATCTAAGGGGAATTTGGGTCATTCTCTGCGTTTTTGGAGTGTTACCATAGAGGGAGAAGTTAGAACATGTCTTCCTTGAGAAGGGTGCACCCATACCATTGAAGAGAGTACATCACATATATAATAACTCTGCTTTAATCCAATTTGTGGGAATGGAAAGGTCTTTACAGTCCCGGAAATACCAGTGTTCATTACCAAACATACTACAGGTATCCTAAGAATTGTTTGTATTGTTTTCAATATTTTGGCAAGTCTGGTCTGCCCCCTCATCTACAGGGAGTCTGGAGGAATAACATACAGCTGCTACAAGTCACCATTTATCAGTGACTACTTGATGACATGTTCAGTTTGACACCTACTGCAGTATGGCAGTGATATCTACAGCAGATGAAAACATGATGCTGGTGGCTTGGCAAAGACTTGATGACAGCTGTGACATGATCTTGATGGACAAACTTGAAAAATGATCTGACAAAATTGATGAGGTTGACATAAGCACATATATTTATGAGCAGAGGACAGATCAGGATGATTGAGAAGTGACATGATTATGCAGTGGACAAGCAGATTGTGACAGGCAATTGTCTTGATGGATATAAATAGACTTTTGACATGTGTAGACAGTTGAAGACATGAACAACAGAATTGACATGATTGACTGTCCAACAGTTGAAGACAAAGACATCTACAGAAGAATAATTGAACTGAGATGAATGATGACAGCTTAAGAAGACCTTCATAAGTTGACTAAAGATAAGAAGAGAGGGATAAGGCTGCTACAGCCTTGGTGAAGAATACAATACCTTATTATGATGCAAGCCATGATGATCAGATGATTGAGATTTGAACAATAGGCTCTAAATGAGTGACTTGTCCTTGAAGACATAAACATGATGATGAAGATAATGTACTATGAGTATTAAATAAGATGATTAACACTGCAAGCTGCCATTTATTCCTGGTTGTCTATTAGTCATTTCCAGCCCTATAAAAGGTCTATATTTGCTTGGGAATAAAGTACACCGGTCTCGAATTGACCTTACAGCAGTTATAGCATCTCTATGTGACAGCTTGACATTGACTTGACAAGATAGTGACAGCCATTCATATGACAGTGACAACAGTCCGATATGATATGACAAATGATAGTGATAGGTTGATGACAAGCAACTAGTAAAGAAGAAAATGATGATGATGACAAGTTTGATTATTGTTTGACACTCTGGTTTGTGAAGACCTTTATGTTTGGTTGATTGAGTTGACTGTGTTATGGGTAGACCCTTGTGCTTGACATGAACCTTGAGCAGACCTTGGTGACTTGGCAGTATTAAAGAGCAGGTGTTGATGAACAAAGAAGATTGAGAAGTGTGTTGCAGCAGTGTTGATAAGAGTGATGAGCAGATGATCAGCAGTATTGACCAGCAGCAGAACAGATTGAAGAGACATATGATGTTGATGTGACAGTGAGCTTTAACTGCAAATGCAAGCTTGACTTGCATTTGAGGTTAGGATACCTCAAATCCTTCTTAGCAAGGTCTAAGAAAACCAGGCAGGGTCCTGGATGCAAAGTAGGTGCTCTTTGTATCAGTAGGTGCTGATTTTACCTAACGGTTGTAGCCGAAACCAAAACTAATACAAAAATATTACAATATATGGTGTTGTGTTCTGTTGTATTATGGTTCTTAATGATTCAAATGCTTATGATACGTGAATGATGAAGTGAAAGATGTTTTGATTACGAGATTGGTAGAATAATGTAATGATGAATTGGTAGTTAATTGTGACAAGTTAAGAAAAGTCATAAAATTGGCTTCACACTGATTCACCCCCCCCCCTCTCAGTGTCTAACATAGGCTCATGCCAAACCTCCAATCCCAAAAAATAATGCATCAACCCAATGTCATTCATCTCATACTCTGAAGCAAGATCTCTCTTGCAAACTGCAATAGGTCTCTCCTCACCTGTGATAAACAAATCATCCACATACAACAAAAGAATGAGCAGATCATTTACAACCATGATGAAATAGAGATCTAGATCAACCTCACTCTTCTGAAAACCCATCGACAATAAGTAAGAGTCTATCCTGGAGTACCAAGCTCAAGGAGCTTGCTTCAGCCCATACAAGGCTTTCTTCATCCTGCACACATGAGACTCTCTCCCATGAATCTCAAATGCCTGTGGCTACTCCACATAAACCTCTTCATGTATGATTCCATTGAGAAATGTAGTCTTCACATCCATCTAAGGGGTCTTCCAACCCATTTCTGCAGCAATGGAAATCAATGATCTGATAGAATTATAACGAGCAATCGATGCAAAGGTCTCATCATAATCAACTCTCTCTACTTGTGAGAACCCCGCGCCACAAACCGAGCCTTGTATTTCTCCACACTGCGATCTACAACATGCTTTACCTTGTAAAGCCATCAAGAAGTCACCATTGACTTCCCCTCAGGTCTCAAAACAATCTCCCAAACATCATTATTCATGATGGAATGGTACTCTTCCATCATGGCATCTCTCCAAACATGATGTTAAGAGGCCTCCTCAAAAGTAAATGGCTCCAAATCACAAAGACTAGAAACCAATGCCATACCCAACCTGTCTAGCATCACTATAGCCCGCATTGGCTCCTTGGGCATTCCAAAATCCTTAGCTTCATTTAGGGTCTCCCAAATCCATTTAGGAATCTTCTTCCCTAAAGGTTGCACCTAAACTGGTCTATCATCATCTAAGGAACTCCCAAAAGTAGAATGCCCGAAAACCTGCGTACCAGGTGCTGGTGAACCAACAACTAGTGAAATCTGTGATCCGATAGCTCTGTATGGTGAACCTGTGACCTAAGAACCAAAACCTGTCCTTGAAGATCCTACTGGCTAAACCACTGAACCTGAAAATCATGTGCATGTACTCTATGGTCTAGTAACCCCAGAAACATGTGAACTTGTCACCTGTACTGATAGTACCTGTGAAGTTGCCTGAGGTGTGGGAACCTACTGCTCTCCCTGCACTGACTCTCTGGACTTCCTGAAGGCCCACTCCTCCTCAAATATCACTTCCTGCCTCACAACAACCTTCCTCAAGGCAGGAAGATGAATGTGGAAGGCCTTCGAAATCTCATCATACCCCACAAAGATGCCTCTCTCTATTGTGGGATCAAGTTGTATCCTCTTCTTAGAAAGGACATATGAAAAAGTCAAGCAACCAAATATACGAAAATGACTCGCCTCAAGCTTCTATCCTGTGAACATCTCCTCATGATTCTTGTTCCCCAAGGCACGATGGGGACTCCTGTTCTGATGGTATATAGTTGTACTACATGCCTCTGCCCGAAGAAAGAAAGAAAGTGAATGATCATCTAACATAGCTCTCGTTGCTCCAACCATAGATCAGTTCTTCCTTTCTTTCGCTCCATTCGGCTCAGAAGTGTATGGTACTGTCAATTGTCTTCGAAGTCCCTCCTATCTGCAATACTCTTCAAACTCCTTGGAGTTATACTCACCCTCGTTATCTTATCTAAGTGCATGAATCCTCCTCATAGTCTAGTTCTCCACAAGAGCTTTGAACTATTAGAACCTCTGTAAGACCTCCTCAAATTTCTTGCTTCTCAAGAAGTAGATCCAGGTCTTCCTAGAATCATTCATCGATGAATGTCACATAATACTCAAAACCTCTCAAAGATACAAATGACATAGGACCACACAAATCCGAATGTATCAAATCAAGTACTCTTGTTGACCTGCGATCACTGCTTGTAAAAATAGTTTGGGTGTATTTTCCTAAAGTACACCTCATGCATACATCATTGTGCTCACTACTGAACTCAGGAAACCCTGTAACCATGTACCTCAACATCCTCAAAGGTAGATGATGCAGATGAATGTCACTCAATCATGTTGATGTTATTGAAAATATTGAGTATGAAGAAAGGCAACCTGACATTGGTGTGAGGCTAAGAGAATAGTTGAATTCTCAAACTCAAAAGATTGGGGGAAATTTTGTCGGTATGAACTAGATAAAAAACTAACAATAACTTGGTGTGGAAGGTAACATGGATAAAAAATTGCCAACATGATATTTTTTTATAAATTGTCCCTATATTGTACTTCAATGCAACAAAAGAACCAATTAGAAATAGAGTTTCAACAAACGTTATCAATAATGTCTCAAGAATGCCCTAATTATTTAAAAACATAACAATTTGATGAATAGTTGAAACACTAAAGAATTCTTTGTTTTAAGTCAAGGGAGTTATGCACAAATTATCTCATCATTAGTGCCTACTTTTGTATATGTTTTCCTTCTATCAAGCAAAATGACATGTTAAAGCATGCACTTTTGAAATGATTGTAGTATGTACAAGAATAATCATTTTAATAACTTAGTTAATATATAAATGCAAATAATATAACTTGGAACCAAAATGCAAGTAGTATTACTTGAAAATGACATGTATCTTTGTTGCACCCCGTTCAAATTAAGAAAGTTGTATTGTATTATTTACCATATAACTAATCCCTAAGGTTAGAATTTAAACAACTAAATGAGTTTTTATATTTCATTTATAATGCACAAATACCCCTGAAATGAACTAAAATGAAGAGAATGAATATATAGAATTTGAAGTTGAGTAGATTATTTATTCAATAAATAAATATAAACAAAAATAATAATAACAAAAAATTAATTAATGATTCTTTTTTTCATGGGTTTTTTAACAAATTTTCTTCTTTTAATATTTGTTTAGATATATGATTTTAATTTTGACAAGAAGTAGATAAATGAATCTATCGCATTATTTAAGGATATAATATGGACTTATTTCATTCTTTTTTAATTTTCCATTTAAGTTGAATAAACTGGAATTAATTCAGATATAACTCAACACTCTATCAACCTCCTTTTTGAAAGAAGGCACTAAAGGTAAAGTTTCCATAACTCATTGTGAAAAGTTTCGAGTGCATAATGTATGAAGAATTATAAACCCTAAAGAATTAACATTTTTGCCACCATTGTCAAACGCATATGCCTTGTTTTTTAAGGATGAATTCCAACTCAAACACATTATCATTGTCAAATATGTGTTCCGCCTTTTAAAAAAAATTGAATTCCAGCCACAACACATTTCATTTGAAGATTGAGCAGAAAATTAAAAGATGTATGTTTCCACTTAACACACTATGAAAGGTTTGTATTTGAAGATTGAGCAGAAAATTAATAAATGTATGTTTCTACTTAACTCACTATGAAAGGTTTTGAGTGCATAATGTATGAAGAATTACAAACCCCAAAGGAATCGACACTTTTGCTACCATTGTCTAAATACATGTGCCTTACATTTTAATAAGGATACCGTAACATGTTAAGGTTGTCAAGTGTGTGTCATCCTTCTTAAAATAAATTCCACCCGTATTCACATTTCATTTAAAGATTAATGCAAATTTAATAGATAGTTGTACCCCTCTTTCTCTTGACATTTCTCCTCACAATGTTGTGTACTTATCCACATCATTTTATTAAACATTGGACTGTACATACATCATGTTTAAATGTTTAAGCAGCTCATGATTTTATAATAATGTTTAAGATTTTACAATAATGTTTAACTCATAAGCCTTTATATTGCCATATTTCAATTGTGTACTTATCCACTTCTCACAATGTTGTGTACTTATCCACATCATTTTATTAAACATTGGACTGTACATACATCATGTTTAAATTTTTAAGCAGCTCGTGGTTTTATAATAATGTTTAACTCATAAGCCTTTATATTGTCATATTTCAATATTTATAAGAAATCGAATGACCTTATCACTTTTATATATTTATAAGAAATCGAATGACCTTATCACTTTTATATATTTATAAGAAATCGAATGACCTTGTCACTTTTATATAACAAGGACTTTGTCACTTTAACTAAGAACTTAAATTATGTAGATTTTTTTACTCAGTTATGTTTCAATATCTATAATAAATCAAATGACCTTATCATGTGAATTTAATTAATAACTTTAATTATTTTAGATTAAGTAATCTTTTTAGAGCTTACAAGGGTTTATCACCTCCCATTTGTTTGTCCATCATTTTTATCAAGAAATGACAAAAATTGAAGATAATATAATATAAGGGTTTATCCCCTCCCAATTGTCTTTCTATCATTTTAAGTGGAAAATGACAAAAATTTAAATATAATTCTTCATTATCAATCATTGCAAGTGAAATCCAACATTGATAATGCAAGTGATCCCACTATTTCTGGGATTAAATTTGAAGATAATTCTTCATTATCAATAATTGTAAGTGAAACCCAACATTGATGATGCAAGTGATCCCACTATTTCTGGCCTTTTAGTTCTTTATCGTTGTTACTCTTAGCTTTTTATTTCAGTTATAACTATAGTTGCAGTGTAAATGAAATCCCACAATGATAATTCAAGTGATCCCACTATTTCATGGGCTTCTAGTTCTTTATCTTTGTTACTCTTAGCTTTTTATTTCAGTTATAACTATAGTTGCAGTGGTAGTGTCATTCTACACATACATACTAAAATATGGTACGAAAGCATATCTATCAATATTTACTTTTGAGTTTCATTGCATAACTACGAACACTGATTTCAAAAAATATCAAAGAGCAAATCTAATGAACGACTAAGACATGACAATCAACAAAACCTCTACCTTTCCCTTCCAATAAATATTTAAAGTTGGTTAATTATCGATCAAAAATTTTGCTTTCATTGTTTAACGAGAGATGAGGTGCATGTCATAAGGTGAGAGTGAATTCAATGGTCAAACCCAATACAAATGATTAGGTAATGGCAAGAGATCATCCTAAGAAGCTCAACGCAATATGAATTTGTCATTCTTCTCTTATAATATCTGCATGTTCTAAATGCGGGTGAAATTGATATTTTAACGGCATATTAGCGAAACACACCAATATTTCAAAGACTTGCTCATATTCACATAGCCCAAACCCTCTTATATTGATAAGCATCCAAGTTCACATGATACGTATTCAAAACCCTAATTTGTATGCCCAAATTAAAAGAAAATACCCTAAATAATTTCAATGAAACATCAAGAAATTGTTTTCTGTCCTTCTAGTATTGCTCTTAAAGTTGTTATGAATTATTAGTATCTATTTCCCTTGGCTTGCATATATTATTCAACACTATCATCAATTGGATCTAGCTTGGGTTGTTAATTTGAGAATTTGTTATCCTGTCTACCCATGGTCAAACTCTTCTTGTGACTTATTTCCCCCTCATTGGCCAATCCAATTGATGCTATCGAGGTAGCAACAATCTCTCTCACTTAAGTGCTTGAGGGTGGGACAAGTTGTTTCCAAACACTATGTTCCCTACACCAGTGCCTAGGTTGGTTGGTTAAGAGTTGTATTCGCCCCACCCAAAATCAAATCCCACTTGTGACATGTTTGCCTCTTGTGGCCAATTGAAGCTTGAAACGTACCATCAATCTCACTCCTACCTGCTCAAGAATGGGAGGTATTTTGAAACATTTTAGTTAATTGGGTTAGCTTGGGTGGTTAAAAGGAAACGTTGTTATCTTCCCTAATTCAAATCTTACTTGTGATATGTTTGCTCCTCGTGGGCTGATTGGTATTTGCAAGTTACCAACAATCTCATTCTTGCTTCAAGGTGAGGGTGGAACAAAATGTTCCCAAACATTTAGAGCTCAAGCGGTTAGCTTAACCAATTGTCACCAATGTTGTTGGGGGTTTTGACAATTCTCTGCCAACAACTACTTAGTACAATCCCCTTAGGTTAACGACACTAGTCTATGCCAACAAGCTTACTAGGACTGCGATCCACAAATATGGGGAAGTATCCCCTTGGGTTTCCCATAGGAAATATAAAATTCCAAATACATTAAAAACTACAAAGTTTGTATTGCACTTTCTTGAGATGGAAAATGGAGTTTTGGGCCACAATTATGATAAGGAAAAAAGTCTTAAAGGTAATTTTAAGGAAAGATTGTGCAAAAGGAGATGATGATATTATTTGTCATTCATTATAATGAAAAGTCAAACGATTAGATTCTCAGTAAAACAAAACAACTAGATGAGATATGGGAACTCCCTTAGAGTGAAGCAAAAAAAAGCGATCATCAATGGGCCTTGTCAAAGCAATCTCGAAATTATGGATTGAATGGGACATTCAAAAATGGGTCAACACTATTTTGAGCATTTTCTTTTGCGTTCTTCTAACAGTGTATCAAAGGGCACAAAGGCCAAAAAATGGTTATCCATTACAGTTTTTATAACAATACTACAAGAGGTATGGAAACTCCGTTAAAGTAGGTCAACAAAATCGATCATCAATGTGTTTTCTCAAAGCAATCCATGAAAGATTACATGTGGAGTGTCATTCACAAAAGGGTAAAATCATGAATGTGGGTGTCTATTATGTGAGAATTAGAGAGCGGAAGTTGTAGTCAAAAGCATTTCAGCCAAAAAAACAAAAATAAATTGGCATAGAAAAGGCCAAGGGCCTCCTTGAAATATGATGGGAAAAGTTAAGCCATGAGACACTAATAGTCAAAAGGGATTCATAGTTGTGATAGATGGGAACAAATAAAAGGAAAAAATGGCCCTAATCATTGGGTTCCCAAAGCAAGGTTAAAGAAAATTTGGAAGTTGCATGAAGAGCTTAATCTCCAACAGATTAGGACAAAAGAAAATAGATTATCTAACCAACTAGCCAGTTTAATGGATGAGCTTCCAACGTAGGATTTCATTATAGTCTATCTGATTTAATCAACTATAATGACAAAGGATGGCAAGTTAATTCCAATTGCCCAAACAGAAAATGTCATTTTTTTACGAGTCCAAGATGAATCTGTAATTATAATAAAGCATGGGGGAAATCCAAACCAGGTGTTGCATAATCATGACAGGAATAAGTAGAGCAAGCAAAATAAGGAGAGAGCAGATATAGTATTTTAAAATTCACACTTCACCTGAGTGAAGTGACCTACAATTAGAGTTCACAAAGAGGGTTAGAGTTCACACAAAAAGGATAGGCTGGGTAGGTTGATGCAGAGCGTTGAGTGTGTAAAAGAGTCAGAAAAGGGGAAGAAGATGTACATATAATTATCTTTCACAACAAAAGGGTATTGACGCAGAAAGTTGAGTGTGTCAAAGGGTCACAAAAAGGGGGGCGGGAAAATAGATATAGAGGTGAGAATAGGGGAAGAACAGAGGGATTACCAATCCTTGGAAGGTTTCGGGTGGATTAGGATAAAAATAAACTCGCTCAAAAAGTCATGGCTAATGGAATGGGGAGGAGCACTCACTGACATTATGGAGCGGAAATATAAGGAGTTGAGCAAGAAATGGATCTCTCCATATGGTGGAATAAAATGAACCCCTGCAAGGTGCAAGGAGAGGAATTAATAAAATGGAACAATGAAGATGAGCAGTAGGAAAAGGGCCAGCTAAAACAGTGTATAAAAAATCCAATGTAAGCATGTGAGGCCTAACATCTACATTTCAGCCTCAGAAATGAGTCTCGGACAGGAGAGGAATTAATAAAATGGGACAATGAAGATGAGCAGTAGGAAAAGGGCCAGCTAAAACAGTGTATAAAAAATCCAATGTAAGCATGTGAGGCCTAACATCTACATTTCAGCCTCAGAAATGAGTCTCGAACTAAATGATAATATTTCAGAGTTCAAAGTTTTTTTATTTAATGAAATGGAAGCCTTCCACAAATTTATGGAGAGTGAGGAGAATGAGATTTTGGGTACTCTTGGTTAGAGTTCACACAAGGAACTTGCAAGGTTAAAGCGAGGATAGAAAGGTAAGATCAAAGTTAGACACACAAGGAAGAATAGCAAGGTAAGAGCAATAATTGAGAAGTCAATGTCCATTGAGGAGAGCTCTGGAGATTTGGAGAAAAGGTTCCACACTTTTATGCAGCTTGCAATTGAGAAGCTGAAGCTAGGTATTGTTGCTGTCAAAGACTCTCAAGCAAGCAATTGATGAACAACAGTCTGCAACTAGTCAACCTAGCAGCAGTGAAACTCTTAATTCTGGTGACAACAACCCAAATTTTGGAGCTAAAAGTAACTGGTGGATTTCCTTTGGAACTTTTAAGGGTTAATGCAATAAAGGGATAATAGTGTCTAGTAGTTTCCTGTTAAGGAAATAATAGAATGAAAATGGCTATGAAAAAAGCTAAAAAAGCAGAGTGATGGCAAATAATCGTGAGTTTACTCTTTTACAGATGCTAGGGCTAGTTTACATAGATTATCTAGAAGAATGACAATTTTGTATGTGACATTAATTTCCAGGCCAAGGCCATAATGAAATGTCTTTTGCCCATAGAAAAAAATAGGGAAATTCAACTTCAAATATTGGTCATCTCCCTTTCACAAAGTTCAAGCATATTTTCCCATACCTAAAGGTTTTAATTTTAGTTTATTAAGTAGTTTAATCAAATCTGATGTTCATCTCTTGTCTAATAACTATGGATATCAACGATTAGTTAGCTGTTCAGAGTTATGTTAATGTATTAGACATGTTTTAGAAACTGAAAAACAACTATGCATTGCTGTTACTAAAGATATTTCAACCAAACAGCTGTTTATTAAAGATGTTTCAACCATAACAGCTGTTATACACAACAAGCTCCCCCGTCATACAACTATAACCCTTGATTATGCATTACAACCCTTAAATTTAAAAGAAAAACACTCTAGAAAAGCTATTCACAACACAATGCATTTAAAGTGGGTTCACTCTCACATAGACCATGTGAAAATGTAAGAACAGGATTGACAGATGCCCACACACACACATGGACAGATAAGTAGGATGTAAACAATGGAACTACATTTTACTTTGAATTTTAAGGTTTTCATTCAATAAATTGATTCAAGGTCCATTATGTTTATCCAACATCTGTGACATTAGATTTTAGGTCTTTCAGAAGGAAATTTCTGAAAATACAGTTCAATAACATAATTAGCTTCTTGCTGCTACAGACATCGTAGTTTCACATTTGCTGGTACTTGTGAAAAAGGAGAATGTTTCTTAACCCAGAAGTTCCATCACAGTGCAATCGCACATGTTTTCATAATCTTATGTTAGATATTTCTCTCGAAATGAAACATGAAGAGGCACAGCTTTTAGGCAGCTGATAGATCCATGCAATCAAGAATCCAAGACCATGCCAGGCAAAAGCTTGAGTAGACACCAACATAATTCGATTCCTAATTTAATGAAAACCGTTGCAGAATATTCTAACTGGGCAAGTTCTTTAACAAAGTCAGATCTAAACATCTGAAATCACACTATACTTTGGACTCGTAGTCTTTTAAAAACCGTCCAAACCAGTTCCCAAACCAGCTGATTTGACCAGTTTGACCCTCATTTCCAACAGACAGGCACTTGAACCAGTTTGGGGACAAATCCGGTACTGAACCGGCTGGTTTGGTACAGAACTAATCAGATGGCCAGTTCAACCGTTCTGATCTGAACTGGCCTGGGCACACCCCAATGTTTTAAAAACCAGAACCAGGAATCGAACCGTTTGCGGGTCAACTCAGACCAGAACCAGAACCGGTAACAAACCGGAGCGGTTTGATTTCAATGAACTGGACTAGTCAAAAAATACAAAAAAGTACAATTTTAATGAAAAAAAAAATTAACTTTACGAGCTATGGTTTTAATCCATTAGAGGCATAATATGCAAATTCTACTCATATATATATATATATATATATATATATATATATATATATGGGTCACAAAATGGAACCAGATGCACTACATAGCACATAGTCAAGTCTCGTGAGTCATAGCACATTTCTCAGATTCTGAAACAAAATACAATTTTAAGCCTACAGCCCCCACACAGATTTTAAGCCTCCAATGCTCCAACTGCTCCAACCTCCAAGTTCCAACAGCTACAGCCACAGGCTCACAAAAACTCCAACAAAGCTCCAATAACTACAACCATAAATGCTCCAACTGATAAAAGAGAAAAGTGTGAGCTAAATGATAGGGGGGTGTGTATTTGTAGGTTCATGTTAGGGTTTATGAGTGTTTAGAGTTAGTTTTTTTTTTAAACAAGGAGTCAAACCCCTTCATGTCATGTAGGTTTGCAGAGATTGTCAACAGAGCAACCGACCGGTTTTTATTGGGCTCAGCCAGTTCAGAATGGTTTGGTACCGAACCAGCCGGTTCAGGCACCAGGCCTGCCGGTTTGTTACCGACCCGGTCCCCAATCTGGTTTTTCTGCCAATTCAAACTTCAAATTCCAGATGATCAGACTGGTCAACTTGGCCAGTTCCAATTTTAAGTTGATTAGTTTTTAAAACACTGGCCCATCCATGACAAACAAAAAGGAAAACAATAAAACGGGTAAAACACCTAAAATCCTTGTCCCTTCCTTGACCCTCAAAACCCTAAAGGTGTGATGGGTGGATCAAGATTAGTGTCAAGTCCATAGGACAAGTGGAGTCAAGGATCAACTACTAAGAGACTGAGAGACATCAGTTTAAGAGTTATTACACCCTGAATCAAGGAGAAATAAGTCAAATAACTAGTCATTTCTTGCTATCCATTGATGCTGAGAACAATTTGTAAATACCCATAATCATATCTTGTGATGAAAATCACAAGAGTTACTCATACGCAATATGAGGGGTAACACGTCTCATTGGGTTCAATGAGCATCTGTCCTCCAGCAATTAGAAATTCTAAGTACAAGATTTCATTCATTCCAAACTCGTATTTCTTTAGATTGGCTTGCAACTTATGCTTCCTCAAAGTCTAAGGAACCCTTGCTAAATATTGCAAGTACTCTTCCCAATTGTTACTGAAGACCAAAACGTCATCCAGTTACACAATGACAAAAGAGTCTAGGTATGGCCTTAACATCTTATTCATCCGATACATGAAAGTGGTTGGCACATTGCATAAGCCAATGGGCATTACCAACCATTCAAACAGCCCTTGCTTTGTAATGAATGTTGCCTTCCATGTATATTCCTCATGAATCCACACTCAATGATAACCAAACTTCAAATCCTAAGTATCTCCTAGCAAATGATCAATTAAACCATTTAGCTTGGGCCTTGGCCAGCAGGTACTTAATCATGATCTTATTCAAGGCTTAAAAATCCAGACATTTGTCATGTAGCATCCTTGTTGGGCACCAATACCACAATTGATCCACATAGTGATGTATTCGAGCAAAAGGCCCCTTGTTGCAACAAAGATTCCACCTAGTTCTTAATCTCTTCACCCTCCAACAGAGAATTTTGGTACAACCAATTGTTAGGTAGTACAACATCAAGACTAAGTAAATCTCATGCTGAATTGGTATCTTTGGTTGTAAGCTTTTCACATCCAAAAACACATCTTCTAGCACAACCAACAATTTGTGAAGTATTCAATAATTTAACCAATTTTATGCTGCTTATTCTCAATCTAGGGTCTAACCATCAATAGAACAAACATTCAGCTAGCATTGATAACTCTCTTTGTTCGTATTGCTAAGATCAAGATAAATTTATTTTTCCCTTTGAAGGAATGAATGAAATACAATTTTTCCATCCTTCACCAGTCTATACTCATTCGATCTTGTGAAGGCCACATCCCTATCCCACCTGTAGGGACTTCCAACAATGACTTCACAAACATCAATGGAACCACATGACATTCAATCTCATCAATAAAAGCAGCTGAAATAGAAAACCTGAACTTACATTGCTTAGATCAAGCCATCTCTACATCTTTATGCAATCCTAGCCAGTAAGGTTCAAGATGATCTTGAGTGCACAAACCCAACTTCTTCATTAATGCCTTTGAAATGATATTCTTCTGTCTCCCTATGTCAAAGATGGACAGAACCAACCTCTTCTTGATTTGCATCTTCACATGAAACAATTGTTCTCTCACTTTAACCTCAAGTTTGGGATGTGGCTTCACTGTCAATGAAAGGCTCTCATCCACTTCATTATCTCCATCTATCTCTTCTTCCTCATCCTTAACAAGTAGGAACTTCCTCAATCTCTTGGGGGCATTATTTGAATGAATTTTCCAACATTGGTATTCACTATGACCAACTTTTCCACAAAGCTTGCACACTACAGCTATCTTACTGCCTTCCCTCTTTCCTTTCCCCTCCTTGGCAACATTGGAGGTTATTTTAGGAGCATTGGACTTTTGTCCTCCCTTTAGTCTAGAGGAGTCATCGTATGAAGTTATGAACCCTCCTTTGAGGTATTTTTCCAACCTGCTTTTATCTCCACACCTTCTATTGGCATATGCATAATCCAATGTGTTGATGCCAAATAGGGCCAATTCTTTATAAATATGGCTATGCAAATCTTCGACATTCTTAAACACTGTCAACTCCTTGTTTTCTATGATCTATAGTTTGATTGACTTGACAGTTGATGGAAGTATACAAATTACAATGTATTTCTCTACCTTTTGTCCTTGTTTCTGCCTAAGGTATTGCCACTGATTTTATATCTCTGTCATGGCCCACTAGGTAGAACTTATTTTGCATCAAGGTCATGAAATTTGGTCATGATATAGAAACCTTCCCTGCTGACACTATCTCTAGTAGAAACTCTCCCACCATAGCAACATATCTGTTACCATCTTCAACTAAGCAACTCTAACCTGCTAAACATCCATGGCGTGAGAAGTACATTCCAAGTTGTCTCAACAAATCATACAAGTTTCATCACTAAGTGATCCATCAAACAGCTTAATCCCCATCTTTGTCTCCATTTTAAAAGGTTGTCTTATGCCAAATGGTGAGTGATAACGAATTCACACTTTTAGTAGTTGTGCTTATGACACTTGCATCCTAAACTTGCCATACTTATGTTGGACCCAAAATGTGGTGGTGTAAACCCAACAATGTTGGTGATGGCATTACCAAAGGTTACTACCATGTCACTAGCAAATGAGCCAACATTTGGTGGTGGTGGCAAAATCTTGCTTACTAGACTGACCTGAACCAAATAAGTCAAGGTATTAGCCATCTATTCAAGAAGCAATAACTATTGTTGCATATCCTGTTGAAGGGACAACACCTCATGCACCACAACCACCATTCTCTCACAAGGGGAACCAAACTCTCTCTCTTCAAGAATTACTTGGTCACCTTCTTTGGTTATAGCGTTTTCAATTTCCTACAGCATTCTTCAAAATGGATCTACTCCTTCCCTCAAAGACTCACCAATTACAAGGTACCAACTACCAACTACCAACCCCTAGTATTCACCATCCAACAACCTCACAGTGCTCTTTGCAAGAGGAAACTCACTCTACCATGCAAGGAACTCTTCTTATACCAAAATTGATTTGTAGTTGAGCAAAGTCTTAGTTGTTATGTCAATGCACTTTGGACCAAGTATGCAATGTACCTGATCTTCCTACATAATTTCATTGGGGAGCAAACCTTGCAACGATCGCAAAAGCGTGGGATTATGCAGCCAAGCTAATGAAAGAAGAATTTAATGTACTAAACAAAAAGTCTTGTTTATCCGTCATACATCAACAACGAACAAAACATTCACACAAAGATACAAAGACAGAGCTATAATTAATAAAAACCCTTAGGGGAATAAAACTCTAGATGTATCATTAATCAAGGAGTGACACGATGCTAAGCATTACAATGATGTTGGGCCTCAAACTAAAGGACTCTGCATAACTGAATTACAATTGAACCAATACATCTTGTGAGAGCAATGTTTTTGGCAAATAGAAACCGGTCATGAGCAACACAACTTCACTATAACACGTGATTATCTACTATATCAACTTGTCGATCTATCTATTGGTAGATCTAACCAAAAGAACCCCTGCAAAGCCCTTGTGCCACCTTAAATAAGCTACCACCCAAGAGACTATTACCAACAATTGAACTATCTATAATGGTTGCCTAATTGTGATCAACAAGCCGACACATTAGTTGTTGATGGGCTTGATTGTGGTTGACATCCACTTGCAATTGCCATTGACATCAACGATCAATGTTATGTTGTCATCAACAAAACATCAATGGGAGGTATGTCAACAAGTCTAATCTCAGTGGTAGGCATGTTGACAAGCTTGATGCCTATGGGAGGTACGTTGAGAAGCCCGGTGTCGATGGGAGATAAGTCAACTAGCCTGGCATCAATGGGAGATAAGTCAACGAACTTGGCATAGATGGGAGGTAAGTCAACGAGCCTAACATCAATGGGAGGTACCTAGGAAAGCCCAATGTCAACCAATCCTTCATGAATGAATTCAACATTAATAGTACCTTCATTAGCCAACTCCTTGCCACCAACCTTTGTTGAACAACTCCTTGCCACCAACCTTTGTTGAACAACTCCTTGTCAACCATCCTTCCATCAAGTGCCCCTTCATCAACAAATCCCTACAACCTTGCTTGAACTTTTGCAAGCTCAAACACTCTTACCGACCTTAGGACATAGCAATTTTCCCAATGAAGGTTCAAGAACTTGTAGATGGATCAATCTTCCGCATATTACACCACCACGTTCTCTGAGCATGTAACTACCCTCTACTCCTAAAGCTAGCACTCTTCTACAATGGCAACTCACCTAGACAATTAACCTTATCCATTGCCTCGCTTCCATTCTCCATAATAATATCCATCACCTCGATGTCAATCCTTATTTTTCTTCTTTCGATTGCTCAAAAAATCCTGAATTTGGAGATTATCATACAAGGGTAGAGTTGTCGGAGAATTAAATACTTAGGTGGACTATGTTTTAGCAAATTGGGATTTCTTATGCCTCCATCAAGTGATCCTTCTTTATTTAAGGAAACACCTACAAGAGGAGCCATAAGGTGCTTATAAACAAGACTAGATAGCCTCGTATTGCACAGTAACCATAGGCCATCCATTAGAAGACAACACATATTTCTTCTTCTGATGTGCATGAACCAATGGTTTAAAGGAGTCCTCTCCAAACACTCCATTGCAACTCATCTCTATTGCCTTCAATGGCTTTGCTAGAATCAACACATCCTTTAAAACACATGAAAAAGTACACCAAATTTAGAAGAGATAAGACCCCATCAAATTTAGCAAGACTCAAACCTCAAGCCAATTTTAGTTTGGTGGATCTAAAATGGGAGTTTTGTTTAACTTCAAAAACTTGTCTTTCAGCACTAAATATTTTTTATTTTGGGTTTGTTAGAGAATGCATTTCCCCATAAAATTCCAAGAGATCATTAAATTCAAATTCTTGGGCTCGCCAATTGATGGGTGCCTAAAATGTTGACGAAATAAAGTTAACAAAATAACATTGCAATTCAACAATTGATGTTTGTACATAGAAACAGGGTACCAATATCTTGACACCTTTGAGGTTGGCCACCAATTTTGTGAAATTAAAATATCCATTCTTTGACATTTATTGTTAGCGATATTTGGGATCCTTGCATTGAATTTGAGATTTTTTCTAAATGAAAACACATTATTGTATTATGTTGGTAATTACTTTGAAGAGGTATTGTCGAGGCTTAATTTTTTTTAAATTTAGCAATTTTTGGAACACTATGTCGAGACTTAAAATAAAAATAGGTTGAGATGCTTCTTTTCACATGTGTCATCCTTGGAATATGGTCAGTTTATCTACTAATTAGGTGTTAAATCATTGTGGGATTAGCTAGTCTTTAGCCATCCCATCATATTCTTCCCATAAATTTCTCCATGGCACCATCACCCCAACTATTGGCTCGTTGGGCCCTTGTAAACTTTAGTGGGAGTATTCACCCCAAATGTCGTTGGGCCCTTGCAAACTTTAGTGGAACCACTCACCTCAGATACTCCAAGCAATGAATATCATGTAAATAATTCGTTAAAGTAAGCAAGTGGTAAATACCCTTAGAGCAATGTTATCACACATGTTGGACCAACTCGAAATGGGCCAGTCCGAGCAGTTCACAAAAAAATGTGAACACAAGATGTTGAACTAGAATCAAGGATGGTTCCATCTTGAGCCAAACAATTATGTCCCTAACCAATTGGTTTCAATCTAGACTAACCCTCAAAATCTAGGTTGCACCCATGCTCCATCATGCCCAAAAAAAGAAAAATAAAGCAAAAAGAAAAAAGAAAAATTCACCATACTTGCTATATACATGCGCAAACTTTGCATATTTGGTGTCTAATGGTTTGAATTTAAACTGATGTACATGAATATATCTATGTGTGTGTCTGTATTTTTAAGACAACCAATTCTTCAACCCAATTTTTTGGCTAGTTTAATTATGATCCTAACCTTACCCTTGGTGTCTAACGATTTGAATTTAAACTAATGTACATGAATATGTGTGTGTGTGTTTAAGACAACCAATTCTTCAATCCAATATTTTGGCTAGTTTAATTATGATCTTGATCTGACCCTTGACCGCTTGTGGTTTAAATAACATTGCCTTAAATCAGGTAAGATAAGATAATTCTATTATTGTCCAACAAGTGACCACAAATAGGTCATTGGGGTTGCTAGGTACATTAGTAAGATTACAAAGTGGGAGTGCTAAAGCCACTCTTGGAAAATCACAATATAAGCAAATCTATCTTATATAAAGAAGAATCCAAAACCTAAGTCATGATAGCATGGAGAACTGAAACAAAGCAATGATGCAAAGACATGCAAGTGAAACAAAGAACAAAAGGTTAAGAGCCATCAACCCTCTTAGGGGGAACATCTCGGCTAGGGGAAATCAACATCCCCTAAAGCTCTCTCTCCTAACATCCAAGGCCAAAGAGAAGAAAAGCCGATAGATGACTGGTCAGATGATCTGGACGAGTCGAGGGATAAGGTATGAAATATGTCTTATTGTCTAGAACGAAATCCTACCAAAGGGATATGGTATTTTAGTAATGCCTTGTACAACACATAGATAGCAAAGATAAGTCAACCCTCTATCTCCTTAGAAACCCTTTGGAAACGAAGTGAAGTCAACCCTCCATATCCTTAGACACCCTCCACAAGCAATGCAAACTCGACCCTCCATCTCCTTATAAACCCTTCGCAAACAAAGCAAAGTCAACCATTCATTCACTTGTGATCTATACAATCTAATACTAAGTCAAAGTGAGAACAAGAGAAATGATGAGAAAGGATGGCGACATAAAAAAATATGATCTCCCATATAAAAGGCCATATCAAAAAGAGAACAAGTGAAAGGATGCCACCATGAGAGAAGTTCATCATAGGGAAGGGAATGTTGGGTCGTAGAGAGAATAAGTGAAGCAATAGCAATGGGAGAAATTCATAGTAGGGAACACCATTTAACAAAGAATGCAAGGTATGGCGTTATTGGAGAAATACATGGCAAGGAAAGCCAAGTTACACAAAGCACGAGTGAAGGGATGGCACCATGGGGGAAATTTGTGGCATGAATATGATGGGATAGATAAAGATTAGCTGATCTTACAATAATTAACAACTAGATATTATGAATCCCTTAGCTTGTTAAATTCTAATCTATGCATAGCCCAATGGGATAATCTATATATCCCATGGGGGAGTTGAAATCTCCCAATGGCACTCAAAATAAATTTCTTTGAATGAGAAACTCAACCTTAAAAAAATCTTAAATTTGCTTTCTCTGTCTATGCAAATTATGTGCCAACACTAATATTTCAATACTTTAAACAATCAACAATGGAAACATAACAACAGCCATATGCACATTATTCACAATTACACAATACACATTTTTTTACCAAAGGACCCTCTTTGGGAAGAAACTCCAAAATGGTCCATAATGAGATACGTTTTTAGAATTACAAACTATTGATCTATCTTTAATACTACACGCTTCTTATAGGCTCTGATTGCTTCTTAACCAACTTTGGCGCTAATTTTGGATGGTTTAAGGCTTTCCTAAACAAGGCCAACTAGGCTCTCTCACACATCCTCCTACAATGTCTAACCATCGATTTGTTGCACTTCTCTTGAATGTTTTTAGTCTCCCAATACATCATTGCTCTACTCTTTGGGCTTTCAACTGATGTCCATTCACCTTGAAGCTTCACACTCTCCAACTCTCAATGGTCCCAAAAAGTACTCTTGCCATCAAGGAATGTGAACCCCTTTGTTATCATTAGTTTCCCTCTTATAGACTTCCTCCAAGACTCAATAATGCCAGACCAAGAAGTCTATAGATTTCCTTGACCATCCACATTACCAACTACCTTTCAGGGCTTTGTGTCATTTGCACAACTCCTTGGGCGTTGGCACTTTAGCTCTTTCTACAACAATGGCATTTTACAGGCTAATCTTTGTTGTTATTGTTTACTTTCTTGGGTTCTTGGTGGTTACATGGATGTGGCATCCACTTGCACTGACCTGGCTTGTTGATAGGTAACCTACATGTTGTACATAAGGCTCTCCATGTTTCACTTATCGTCATTAATGGGGGCAACCTAGGCTTCATTAACTTATCGAAATCCAACCAAGTTTCCTCTTTCTTATCAAGGTTTCTGCACTAGGTTTTTTTGGGTGCTTGCATAAACTTGAAAAGCTCGACTAAAAAGTTCGATTGGCTTTTCCCGCCACCATGTTTTGATCTCATCAAGGTTTGTCGATCTATTTAACTTTCTCCTTCTTATCAGGATATCTCTCTTGCATTTTTCCAAACTCTATCGTGCACATGAAAATCTATCATCGAAAACTCAAACAAAGTTTTGACATGATTACCAAGATTTCTTGCCATGGGGTGCCCTCAAACTTATATTTTGTTTGAAAATTTCACTATCCTTTTCCTAAAAATTTTGTTGTCATTGCTTGACAAATCAATCTTGCATTGGCTCTATAGAGGGAGCAACCCACCCTTTTACTCAACAATTAGCAAGTAGAGTTGCTATCTTTTTCTACTAAGCACATATTACTTTCTCTTTACCAACCAAAATTGACCCTATGCTTTCCAAATGCATACTTATCCATCCACACAACTTCGCCCTTTGCTCAACAAATTCCTTGCTCACCATTGGAAAACTAGGGCTTCTTGCTCCTTGCATCACTATAGAGCAAAGTTTGATGTGCATTATCTCTTTGCTCGATGACTAGCGCCTTAGGTGATTCTTTGCTTATGACAAAGACCTTTGCTTACTAACGACATTTGTCCTATTCTCAAAAACATGAAACTGAGATGAATTTTTCCCTTCTCTCCATCTTTGACTCAATCTTCCATGGAACTTAACCCTTTCAAAATCCAATTTTGGATCACGCTTGGGACTAAGGGTGGGGAATGAGGAGTTCCACACCATTTGTTAAGGTTCTATTCACACAAGCATTGCCCAATACCTTACAATAATCGTGGAGGCACTAAGAGGTAGGCATTGAATTTATGACACTATGATAATTAATTGTGCATGTATTATAGATGCAAGCCCATTCCCACATTCTCCCTAAGGCAAACACCATTGACAAAGTTTCCTTCCCACTGACAGTACCTAACATCTTGACGTAGTTATGAGGGAGGGAAGGCTTGAACTTGTGACATAGTGAGGTGACGACCTGCTTGTAGATATTACAAACCCAAGCCTACCCAAAGTCACCACAAGCCAGACTAGTCATCGAACTAGCCGACCTCAAGAATCGGCACCAAAAAAAAAAACAGTTGACGAAATTATACATAAAATATTCAAAAATTGAAATATATATATATATATATATATATGTACACACACACACACAATGTGTGTTTGTGTTTGTGTGTGTGTGTGTGTGTGTGTGTATGTGTGTGTGTGTGTGTGTGTGTGTGCGTGCGCGCATCGATCAGAATTCAAAACATTATACACAAATATGCAAATTTTCTCATGTATATTGCAAGTAAGAGCGCATACAACCAAAATAGCCAAGTGCAATCTATATTTGAACCTAAGTTCATTAATAAAAAGCCTATAAACTAGGGATTCTTCAAAAATTAGTTTTGAGGCCACCAACATCAATCTGAACAATCAGCACCACCAACATCAAGGTACATAGAGGGGTTGATGTGCTTGATTGAATGCTAATCCCATACCCTCATACATGATAGAATCTAGTGGAGAAATTGAAATCCCGAAATCCTAAAAATTGTTAATCCTGTTGAATACTTAATGAGTTCAAAAAATCTACTTTTTGCATTTGAAGTCCGATGACATTGAACCACTCTCAAACATCATTGATGTGGTCCTCCTTTGGGAACAATCTGTTTTCAGAACTCTGTAATCTCTGTTTTTCCATTTTATATAAAAGCTCCTTAACCGTTTCTGTTTAAAAAAAATGACTAGGTCTAGGGTTTACCTTGAGATAGCCATGAAGGAGGTAGGGCTTGAACTTATGCACTGAGAGGCGATGATCAACATGTAAATATTATGGACCCAAGCCCACCCTCATGTTCTTCTTAAGCCCACCAAAATTGTAAATTAGTGGAGGTTTTCTACAACTAGTTCATGTTCAATTCTCAACGCAACCTCTCTAGAATATAGCTAAGAATCCATGAAGTGACACTCCAAGAGTCTCGGTCCCACTTCAAGCAAAAAATGAGGAGTTATCATTTAAAACAAAAAACATCTCCTTGTAAAAATTATTGTCATTAGTTTGTGTACATGGTTGTGGTTTAGCAGTAAATTAGTGGAGGCTTAGCATGACTAGCCCATGTTCAATTCTCAATGCAACCTCTCTAGGATCTACTTGAGAAACCATAAAGTGACACTCCAAGAGTCGCAATCCCACTTCAACCAAAATATGAGGGGTTATAGTTAAAAACAAAAAACATCTCTGTAAAAGGTCTTGTCATTAATCTGTGCATCCCTCCTCTAGATTATTAATTAAGGTGCTCAAACGCGCAAATCAACAACATCACATCTTGGTATCTCAACTAGTCTTAGTGGCGAGAAGCATATTTCATGTGCTTGCAGAAATTTGAATCTATGATACACAATTCCTTGGCAACAAGATTAGAAGACTGTTTACAGACATTTTGACTCTTGAAGAATATCTATAAGCATGTCAGCAAGTGCATAGAGGACACAAGTTTCTCTGTTTACTCGTGAAAATCATATACAAATCTACATTAGCATTTTAAGGTTGTGAAACAGAATGGACCAAAGAGCTGATGCGTGTAGGATTTTGGGTCCACCCTCTCTTTATGGTATGTAAAGATAAACTACTGGGCTTTTACTTCATCCCCCACACCCTTTTGAGCGACTTTGTTGGATTCTTTTGGGCAAGAGGTGACTTGAAGAATGCCCAAAGTCATCAACGTTGTTCTGAGTAAATCATAAGTGGATAGACCATGAAGATTGAAATTCATAAGTGGCCCAGTGCAGACCTCTAGCCACATCAAAAATGTGGATGTCATAGAGTTATGCTTGAGCTTTCAGCATCACCAACCAAATATCTCTTCCATGTGGCAACACACCGATTGGCAGTGTTTCACTTGCAAGAATTCAAGATGGATGCTAGAGTGAGATGTAAAGAACTTACAGTAGCCAACAGGCTCCAGGGATTGATTTCTGAATTCTGAGAGGCAAGCCATATTGTCTATTTTGGATTTTAGCATAGCCGAAGGCACCTTTTGTTCTAGTAGTGGATTTCAGCGATTTCTAACTGTTATTACTTATTTTATATTCTCGCTTCCTGCCAATAAAATTATGTCTTCATATGAAACTTTCCCATGTCCATGTGGTGCCAATTTGGAGCTTCACTAAAAGAGATAAGACCCTTCAACTTTTTCTAGTTTGAGAAAGTAGGGCATTTGTATAAAGTTGTACCTTTTTTATTAAAGTAATCTCACTTCCATGGTGTAACAAAAGGATTGACATGATAGTTATTGTAGTCTTTGAGCGCAAGGAAACCTCCAAATGTTCCAATTTAGAGCAGACTGGATGAAATTTATCACCATTTCAATATAAACTGGAGTTGAAAAGCTGTCTTATATAATGCAATTCAAACAATAACCAAATTCAAGATACTTGATTAAGTAGAAAGAAGCTTATAATTATAAAGCATAAAAATGCAAAAGCAATGGAGTTAGGCTATGAGGGCAAGTGAACAAGCAGCTTCTATCAAAGGAAGGGAGCGAATGAAATGTCACAGGAATAACATTGGCGTTAGCTTCAGAATCAATCCATAATACAAGTTTCCCCAAAACAGCAATATGGGAACTGGTGCCAAAAGGATTGTTGTTAGCTCCATCTAAACTATGAAACGTCTCTAATAACCAACCATTGAATTAGCGATGCCAAGCAACGTACAAGAAAACAAAATACCTTTAACTACAGGAAAAACCCAGCGTATCCAATTAAGCATTAAAAAGGGATGTACAACACTTGAATACTGAAACTCACAGAAACTGCAAATACACAATATTTCATGCACCTGGAATGCTGAACCAGACAATAGAAGAGAAAGGATCCCTTGCTCTTTGAAACTTGCTTTTCAAATATCTAAAGACATCAATCCCCGTCCAATTATGTGACAAGTGCATCAACACTCCCTCTAAAGCCAGCGATTCCCACTGTATTATTTTACTATGGTTGAAACTCTCCTTTCTTAGAAGCGCTCTAAATCGTCAGATACATTGCATTCTCCAATCAAAATCACACGGAATGAATTGCATCGGCGTTATACCACATGTATTATGTATACAGAAATGCCTCTGTAGGAACCTAGAAAGAAAAATTGAACAGAAGCCCTTCTAATCTTGTATGAAGGCAGCGCCAGAAGGCCTCAGAACTTGAAAGAGAATCCAAACAGCCCTACGTTCATAGGTCATCAAACTCCATATGTATTTCAAAAAGAGTTTGGTTTAAGTGGGCTAAATTTGAGAGGATGGGAGGAGGGGGGCTGTTCTCTTATCTTCAGACTCTTGGTCTCTCGTGGGCAAACTTTCACCGTTCTGATATCCTCTGCACGAGCTCAATGACCCCTCATTGAGCGATGCATTTAAATCCACTGCAGATGCCTAGCCAAACCCCAAACAGAATTGTGCAAACTACCACATCTATAATCAGGACCAGCCTAACATTACGCCACCACATTCTCTGAGCAAGATGCTGCCCTTTACTCCTGAAGCTAGCACTATTCTGCAATGACAACCCACCTGGGCCGTTGGCATCTACAATTGCCTCAAGCCCATTACCCGTATCCAATGCCTTACTGCCATTCTCCCTAATAATATCCATAACCTCAGTGACCTGATCCTTCTTCTTCTTCTTTCCATGACCCAGTAGGGGTTCATTATTCAAATCCTGAATTTGGGTATTATCATACAAGGGCAGAGAAGCTTTGGGAGAATTAAATACCTGAACTGGATGTGTTTTAGCAGGTTGGAGTTTCGATTCTTCCTCCAACAAGCGATCCTTTTCTATTTGAGGAACACCCACAAGAGGAGCCACAAGTCGCTGATAAACAGGACCAAATTCGTCAGCAAAACAGCACGAACTGAGCCCTTCAGAGCCTCTCTTCTTCAACAATTTCTTGAACTCGTCTCTCACATGCTCGAGAAAAACGAAGGCCTGCGGTTTCCCGAGCGCTTCGTCGACTATGGCACAGTAAACAAATGGGCCGTCCATTAGAAAACTGTACATTTTTCTGCTTGTGGTATGCGTGAATCGGCTGTGTAAAGGCGGAACCCTCTCTAAACATTGCGCTGCTAATTCCTCCAGCTCTGCATCACCTTCGCTGTGCTCTGCCAAAATCATAGAAGCCTTCGAAACACAGGAAAAGTACACCAAATTTAGCACAGTCTGGGACCCCATCAGATTTAGCAAGATTCAAAGCCTTGAACAATTTCAGACTGGTGGATCTGTAATGGGTACTCTATTCGATCTTCAAAAAATAATTTGTGCTCGGCACTGAAGATTTTGGAATTTGGGTTTTTAGAAAATACATCCCCACCTCACCTCGAATGTGGAAAGATCATTTCAATTCAAATTCATGGGCTCTGCAGTCGATGGGTATCTGAAATTTTTATGGATAAATTCAACCAAATAACGTATGATCTCTATCCATTCGAAATGGGCATCGGACTTCAGAGGTGGCCGTCTATTTCGTGCAATTAAAATATCCATTTTCTGACATTTTCTGTCGGCGATATTGGGGATCCATGCATTGAATTTGAATATAAATTCAGTGGCAAAAGCCGGTATATGGTATTTTATTGAGATTTATTTTGACGAGGTACTGAGGAAACTGTAAATTTTTGAAAGGTCTACAGTTTTTGGAACACTATGCGGAGCCTTCTCGGAAAAATGGACCGAGATCTGATTATTGTGAGATCAGCTAAACTTTAGCCGTCCCATCATAAGCCTCGCATGGCGCTATCTCCTCAATTTGCTCGTTTGCTGGGCCTTGCAGTTTTAATACAACAGATGATCACGGGTAAATATAGATCCTTACAGTAAGGCAGGCTTTGCAAGTTTTCTAAATATCCTCTTATTTTAGAAACTCCATAACCAAGAAAAGTCAACACTCCATTGTGGATCTCACAATCTAAAACTAAGACGTGGAGTGGAGCATATAAACGAAGAAATAGCATCATGATGTAAGTGTTATGATAGAAATTCATGACCAAGAAGAAGATAAGGTTAGGTTAGAAGAAGCAAAAGAAAAGGAATTGTCAAAATTGAGGTTATGTTACGGAAAGGGAAAGCAAAGGAATTGTCAAAATTGAGGTTAGGTTAGGGAAAGTAAAAGAAAAGGAATGGTGAAAATTGAGGTCATGTTAAGGAAAGCAAAAGAAGAGAGATTGATTCGAAAATTTCAGCACTTTTTTATAAGGTTATAGAGGGTGATGTAGTGCCAGAAGAAGCAAAAGCAAAGGAATTGTCAAAATTGAGGTTATGTTACCGAAAGTGAAAGCAAAGGAATTGTCAAAATTGAGGTTAGGTTAGGGAAAGTAAAAGAAAAGGAATGGTGAAAATTGAGGTCATGTTAAGGAAAGCAAAAGAAGAGAGATTGATTCGAAAATTTCAGCACTTTTTTATAAGGTTATAGAGGGTGATGTAATGCGAGAATCTCGTTATAGAAAAGACAATTCAATTTTTAGAAAACAAGTGAAGAAGTGAACGAGATGGTATTATGAGGGAGGAATTCATTCTAGAGAAGTGTAAGTCCTAAAGAATGCAAAAGGAGGAAGAAATTCATGGTTGGGAAGGCTAGGTTAGAGAGTATGAGTGAAGGGATGGCACATGGGATACATATGTAGGAAGAATATCATACAATGGTCAAATATTAGTGGATCTTGCAATAATTGATGATCAATTATTAGTGATTCGGTAGCTTGTTGAATTTTGATTTCCCTGTGGTTTAGTAGGCTGGGGATTAATAAAAAGATTGAGTAATTTCATGCCATTAGCAAGGTTTTATTCACATTGGCTCTCTCACATGCCTTAGTGAGCATTAAACTTATGATGCTTGGCATGATGATTTATGTGCATGCATTATGGACCCAGGCTCGTTTAGAGATTCTCTATAAGGCAAACACCATTGACCACGTTTCTTCCCACATACATTTCTTTGACACTTTGAGGTAGCTATGGTAGCGGTAGGGTTTGAACTTGTGACACCTAGAGGTGATGTTCTTCATGTAAATATTATGAACTCAAGCCTACCTTCGCATTCCTCTTAAGACGTAATGCATTGATCAAGTTCCATTCCCACAAATTTTAGCTTACTCCTTGAGATAGTAATGGGGGAGGTAAAGCTTAAACTTATGGCATTGAGAGGTGATTACACGTGTGTACATACTATGGACTCACGCCCACCCTATGTTATTCTTAAGGAGCATCAGTTTTTTGTTAGTTGGGTTGTGGTTTAAGGATAAATAAGTGGAGGTTTACCATAGCATATTGTATTTTTAATACCTAGTATTTGGACTCTATTTGAGAATCCCCAAAATAACATGACAATGTTGATTCCACTCCCACTTAAAAAATAAGGATAATTGTTTTAAAAAAAAATCTCTCCATAAAACATTAAGTATTGTTATTATTAATAATAATGTGTATCCCTTTTCAAGATTATTGCTTCAAGGCACTCAAATGTGTAGATAAACAACATGAGAATGAGGGCGTGAGATTGCATGTTGTGTGAGATTAGTTGTGTGAGTTGAGCGTGAGATGAGCGTGCGTGAGCTTGAAGGAGGATTCAAGACGGAGGCACCTACTGCGTTGGGAAGCATTCTAGTTGTGTTGGATCCGAGGGGGTAGATCTCGTGCTCGAAGAGGGGTTTGCATGCCTGATGGTGGCTGAGGAGGGCGGAGTAGGGCCGCCCTCTGCCCCGATCTCAAAAGTATTTGCACGATTAGTCTCAGCGAATTGAGGATGTACCTATTGTTGCCTTGTCATCGGAAGATACGACTCACATTGCTCTCTCACTAGTAGATTGTGCTCTGATAGGGCGGTTCACCGGACTTTGGCCATCCTCGAAATACACCGAGGGTTGGGTTCAGAGGAACTGGAGGCCTCTGATCACTCAAAACGTAGCATCTTATTCAGTTGGTCGAGGATGCTTCTTGTTCGAATTTGAATCAAAGGATGATAGGGATCTAATTTTTTGAAATGGTCCCTATTTCATGGAGCCTCAAGGTCTATACCTGAACAGTTGGACGCCGGAATTTGACCCCAAGGCAGATATTCCCAAATTCGTCCCAGTTTGGGTTAGGATACCAAACATGTCAATGCATTGTTGGAATCCAAAAATCTCTTAAAGCAATCGAAAACGCTCTAGGATGATCTATTGACATGGCAAGTCCCAAAGACCAATATGCATGTGCTCGGATCTGTGTGGAGGTGGACCTAGAAGCTGGATTACCGGAGGCAATCAAGCTCACAGTGGGAACCTTATATCACTATCAAAAATTGGATTATGAACAACTACCATTCAAGTGCAGAGGTTGCCATGAATATAGGCATTTTCTCCATAACTTCACTCAAAAGCAGGAGGCCCAACAAGAAAAGGAGGAAGGGTGGTAAGTAGTAAAGAAAAACAAGCCAAACCCAAAAAACAGGGGAAGCACAAAGAAAAGAGGTGGAAAAGAAGGGGACATGGAAAACCCCTCCAGAGGTAAATCCAAAACTTCAGAAGGCCAGGGAAACTAGGTGTGGACCTCTGGTCACTATAGAGGACGCTAGCACCAGCGAGAACAAATATCCAGACAAAGAAGATGCCCTATCATACCAGTCTGAGTGATTCAATGGGGCAGAGGGGGTAAAGGAAGGAGGAAATTAGGAAAAATCAGAGGAGGAAGTCAATACTGAGGAAGAAGAAGAAGAGGAATGGGAAATTGAGATGATTGCACTTGGTAAGAAGAAAGTAAGAGGAAGGAAATCGACTAAAGAAGTTAGGGAACAAGCCACGTACAAGGACAAGCTGCAAGGCTCTCAACTAACCTTGGAGAAACTCCTAGGAAATCCCAGAAAGGGATTACATTGGCCAACAAGAGTAAGTAATGAAGGTCCTCTCCTCGAACTGTAGAGGTCTAGGTAGTAAATTCAAGGAAGAAGCTATGAAAGACTTGATCAGATTATCCCAACCAGACATTTTCCTGATCGAGGAGACTAAGATGGAGAAAGAAGCATTTCTCCAGGTAAGTACAAAATTTTGGAAGAAAGGAGGAGGACTTGCAGTTAGTTCCAAGGGAGCCTCCAGAAGAATAGGAACGTTATGGGATGTTCATAAATTTGATCTAGTTGAATCCAAGCATTGTACCCATTGGATTCTCACTAAGCTGCTGCACAAAGATTCTAATACTCTGGTAAGTCTCTTTAATATTTATGTTCCTGCACTTTATGTTGAAAAAAATGATTGATGGAGTAACCTCAGGGGTGAAAGGAGCAAATTGTTGGACAATGTCATTCTTGTCAGCGATCTAAATTTCATTTTGAATCAAACTGAAAAAAGAGGAGGATCATTAGTCAGAGATATTATAAGGGAGTAAGTTAGCGAGCTTATCTTAGACTAAGACCTATCTAATGTCATCCCATCTAAATGGAAGTTTACCTGGACTAACAGGAGGATGGGGCCAGGGCATATCGCTGCTAGGATTAACAAATTTCTGATTCAAGATACCTTTCTTCTTTTGGGACTGAATTCTTCTTCCAAAATCCTACCGTTTGGGGGTACATATCATAATACTATCTTATTAGAGGTGAAAAAATACCAGAATCTCGACCCTATTCCATTCCAATTTATCCCTCTATGGACCACTCACAAATATTTCGTGGGGATTGTCACTAAAACTTGCTCAGCTCCGGTCTCAGGCTCCCCATTCTTCGTCTGGGAAGAAAAGTTGAGAAGACTTAATAGAGAACTTAAGTTGTGGGCCAAATCTGTAGCTTACTCAGACCAAAGAAGATCAAAGCCATGCAAATGTTAGAGGCCCATCAACTTGCCTTGGAGTCAAACCAGATCTCAAAGGAAGAGGTAGAAAAGGAAGCAATTCTCCACCCAGAGTTACATGTTGCCTGTAGGCAGGAGGAAGAATTTTGGAGTAAAAAATAAAGATGTCTTTGGATTAAAGTCGGCGACCAAAATATTGCCTTCTTCCATAAACATAGATAGGCAAATAAGAATTACAAAACTGTACATGAGATCCATAAACATGATCAAATTATTCATGACTTTGAGAAAATAAAAAAGGAAGCTTCTCGACACTTTAACGCCATTTACTCTGCATAGCCATTTAACAATTCAACCAGCCCTGCGCTTATGGATCTAGTCCCTAAACTGGTCAAAAGAAAGGATAACAATATCTTGATGCAAAGGATCATGATTGAGGAACTAAAATATGTTGTGGAAGAAATGGAAGAAGAAAAGGCTCCAGGCCTGAACGGATTCAACGCTAAGTTTATTAAAGTGTGTTGGGATATTGTGCAGAAGGATTTATTCAAAATGGTTTTAAAATCTCAACATTGTGAAAAAATAGGTGGAAGCACAAACTCGGTGTTTTTAGCACTTATACCCAAAGAAAAAGACGCTACCTCTTTTGGCAGATTTTAGGCCATCTCATTATGTAACATTGGCTATAAGATAATCACCAAAATTATGGCTATGAGATTAAAAAGCATTATGCCGTGTATAATTCCAGAGAACCAAGGAGGCTTCATCAAAGGCAGGAGAATTTGGGATAATATCATACTGGTTCAAGAGGCAATCCATTCCAGTCTAAATAATCGTGAAAAAGGTATGGTGATGAAAATCGACCTAGCTAATGTGTTTGATAGAGTGTGTCATTCGTTTCTGTATCAGTTAATGCTAAGGTTTGAGTTTGAACCAAGCTCCATATGTTGGGTGAAATATTGTATAAGCAATCCTTGGATTGCTCCTCTCATCAATGGAAAGGACGCAACCTTCTTCCAAGCCTCTCAAGGACTGAGGCAAGGATGCCCGCTATCTCCATTGCTCTATGCAATCCAAGCCTCAGTGCTTATCCTATAGCTCTAACAAGCCAGGAAGGATCAAGACTTAATTGGCATCATAATGGCTAGGGGAACTAAAGGCATCAATCATGCTCTATTTGCAGATGACATGATTTTGCTAGGAGGTGCTAGTTAGCTCATAGCGAGAAGATTCAAGACTAAATTGGACTCCTATTTCCAAGCATCTGAAACCAAGATAAATATCATAAAATGCTCGATTTACAGTTGGAATATAAACCCCAGGGAGATGTTTGGAATTTCTCACATATTATGAATTGAGGGAACAACAACCTGGGATTCCATTAAATATCTGGGGGTTCCAATTTTCAAAAACAAACCGAAAACCTCTAATTGCAGTCCATTAATTGAAAAATTCAAGAAACAAATCCTTGTTTGGGGAGCAATTTGGCTAAACTTGGCAAGGGAACTAGTATTCATAAAGTTTGTTCTAAACAATTATCCCTTATATCAATGCTCAATTATGTTGACTCTTGCTAAAATGCTAGCCAATATTGAAATCCTGCTGAAATCATTTCTTTGGCAAGGAGGAAAAAATGGTGGAGGAAAGAAATTTGCTCTCATTAGCTGGAAGAAAATCAAAATGACTCGGATGGAAGGGGGCCTTCAGATTAGAGACCTAAAATACCAAAATATGGCAATGGGAGCTAATATGCTATGGAATTTGATTGATTCAAATCCTTCCTGGAGCAGTTACGTGCTCAGGCATAAATATTTTGCAGGCTCAAGGTTAAGGTGTCTAGACTCTGAACCTATGGTCAAGCAATGTTCACCCATTTTTTCTCTTTGCAAGAAAGCATTGCCACGATTTAGCGAAGAAATCCACTGGATTCCTGGTAATGGCAAACACATAAGGATTTGGCAGGACTCAGTCATGGGGAAACCACTCATCCTCTCACTTCCAGGCTTCAAAAGATGGTTAAATGGTCATGGATTAAAAACGATTTGGTACATTTCTTGTTGGGACCCTGCCCCACCGCATCGACGGACATGTTGGAATCTTTTGGAGTGTCTTGTAGAGCTCGAGGAAGAGAAAAATCAATTCTTAGAGGAGATGTCTGGATCAGCGCCAGTGGCACGAAGAATGAAGGATCGATGAGGATAGGGTTGCATCTTTGGTGAATACACCTCTGCGCAAGGCTACAGGGTGTTTTCAGTGGTCCCAAACGTGCCAAGCAACCCACTAATATGGAAAAAATCGACATGTTCAGCTGGACGTTGGCACATGGAAGCATTCTAACGGGAGATAATCTAGAAAAGAGTGTGGAATGTTAAAACTCTGGAAAAAATTGACATGTTCAGCTGGAAGTTGGCACATGGAAGCATTCTAACGGGAGATAATCTAGAAAAGAGAGGATTCGCAGGCCCATTCTAGTGCCCATTGTGCCTCTAAAGCAAAGAAACTATTCAACATATGTTACTAAAGTGCCCCTATGCCAGAAATGTGTGGGAATTGTTGACTCTACCATGGTTCGACAACACTGAGTTGCCAGGAAATATTGAGCAAAGTTTCCTCAGTTGAGAGCGAGCATAACATGGAGACTTGGATAAAAAAAGGACTAAAAAAATGTTGATTGAAGCTTCCAAAAATTACCTTTTTGGCACATATGGATAGAGAGAAACCAAAGAATCTTCCAAGACAAAGCCAAACTTCCTGATCAAATAGTTGTTAAATTCCAAGCTCTTATGGGAGAAATGTTGAACGCATCTATGTTGACTAAAAACAAGGCTAATCTGTCACCCAAAAAAGTTAATTGGGTGAACTCTTTCAATATTTATGAATTAGATATAACCAGGGCTAAGCGGTCGTTGGAAATTTGGGAAATTAGATTGGAACAATCTCAGTTTGAAAACTGGATGAGAGAGAGGAAAATTTTCAAACTCTTCTTTGATGGAGCTTCAAAGGGGAATCCAGGGATGGCTGGAGGGAGAGGGGTTATCATTTTAAGAGGAAATTGAAACGAAATACTATTGGAATATAGGAAATGATACAAATAGCGTGGCTGAAGTATATGGTCTTTGTCAAGGACTTAACCAATTGGAATCCAAGGGGATTGATGAAGCCATTGTGTTTGAAGATTCGAGGTTAATAATCTAGGCAATGAATGGAGAAAGTAACTGTCAAAGCTTAAGGCTAGATAGATTGCTCGAAAGAATCCTCTCTATCTCAAAATATTTTCGACATCTAGAGTTCTTTCACATTCTTCGAAAGCTAAATTCCTAAGTAGATCAAGCTGCTAATAAGGTGATTGTACTAAGCAAAAACAAACTATTCGTAAATATTCCTCTATCTTTAGTCTTTCCTCCCTAAGAAGTAATTACATCTGTTTGAATGGGCATGGTTGCTTTTGGAACTGCTAGAGTAGACTGATCTGGTATTTTCATAAACCGAAAGCTTGTATTCCTTTCAGTGGTTCCTCCACTGCATTTATAATATAATCCATAACTGTTTTTGTCAAAAACAACAACAACAACATGAGAATGAGGTGTCTCCAAATTTTATAAGCTAGTTTGAGAATAAAATATTTCACATGGTTGTAGAAGGAAATTGAAGTTGTAAACTTGAGGTGTCTCCAAATATTATAATCTAGTCTGAGAAGAAAATATTTTACCTAGTTGCAGAAGGAAATTGAAGTTGCAAATTTGATTTCTTGGCAACAAGATTAGAACATTGTTTACAATCATTTTGATGAAGGAGAAAGTTTTTTTTATTATGTGAACAAGTGTATAGAGATTACATGTTTCTTTGTTTGTGTCGAGAGGCTCATTCTATAACCCAATGTGGGGTAGATGTGTCACATTCTTCATGCTAGATATGAGATTAAAATCAATCTAGATAGATTGAGTATAAATAATTGTATTTATAATCTGAGAATTGGTTAAAAATAAAATAGACCAACTCATTGATGCGTGTCAAGTTTGGATCCGCCAACTATTCATTTAGAGCATAAGAAGATAAAGTAATAAGCTTTTACTTTAACACATATATTTTGAACAATTTTAAATAGCTTTAAAAATATATATATTTTGAACCATTTTAAATTGCTTGAAAAAATCCAAATGGTCAAGATTGTCATGGAAACAATTTTAAAGAGACAAAAAAGCACAAAAAGTATAATAATATTTTTTTAATTTTAATATTAATATTTATGAGTGTTTAAAATAAATTAATATGATTTAAAATGAGTAAAAAACAAAATTAAATATATCATAAAAAAAATTAGAATTTCTTAAATAATAAGTCAAAAAAGGCATGGTAATAATAATAATAAACCATAAAAAATATAACATTTGATAATGATAATAATTTTTTTTGTTGGTAAAGTGGTGGAACTCTCTGATCATATCTGGTCTAGACCACACCAACCTTTGACATGGTTGGGATTTTTGGTATCCGCGGGATTAGAATCGACGACTTTTCCACTTAGGAGGCATCTTAACCATACCCCGCCACCAACTGTTCTACATCTTACGGATTTTGATAACGATAATAATAATAATTCGTAATAATTTTCTATTTTAAACTAAATATAAATTCTAATAAAAAATAAACATAATGTTAAACATTCCAATTATCTAAGTTTTTTTATTACATTACATTTATATGGTATTTTGTTATTTACTCCTTGGTATAGCCATTTATATTTATTAATTATAATTAATATAGTCATTAGAAAATATATAAAGTTTAAGCCTCTTTTTTTAAAAATATGAGAAAATAAGTTTTTTATATTATGATGATGATGATGGTTAACGTCCACTTAGACCAAACTTTGGTCTATCAGACCAAAAGAAACAAAATAATTAGTTTGTTTTAAAATTGCATTTCTATGTTCAAAGAGCTTGGAGAGAAGCGTACCGAGCTCACTATAATTTTGACAAGTTAAAAGGCTAGGAAGGTTGAGATTACAACAAAGATTATGAAACGGAGTTCTAATGTGGGTGTAAGTAGGGCATTCTAAGAGGAAGTGTTTTTCATCCTCAATGTTCATATTCTCACAGAGATGGCAGATCCTTTCTACCCATGGTGTTTTAGGAACTGCCCAACGACCAATTTCACTATGAAGCTCATGAGAGTTCGTTCTTATCTTGGCTATATTATTTTTTTTTTTTGAACTAGTTAAAACCGAGAGATACTTTTGATCTTCAAGAGTAGGGTTGATGACCTCCTTATAATACCTTAATTTTCTTTTATCCTCTAAATCTTTCTCACAACACATTTTCTCCTTAAACTTAGAAGTGACAATATTTTTAATGTTATTTATATTTTGCAATGCAACATTTTCGTTGATCTCCCAACGATTTAACAAAGCCCTGATATCTTTATACCAACCTCGCTTGAGCCTTAGGTGGTTTTGGTTGGACTTTAAAGCTAGTTTAGGAAGCCTATGGTCTCCCATGTTATTGATTTTGTGCTTGTATAACAAGAGCCTAATCATAGCCAGGCTCTTGATAGGAGAAAGACCCACTTTATAAGGAGATTAGGGTAGGGTGTATTGCTTTTAATTTTTAGGTTATACGTTATAAAATGCTTTTGGATTTGCTTAATCTTTCTCCAGGATTCTCTAGAGATGTTGCATCCCCAAACCTCACACCCATACAAGATAACAAGAAAGACTAAAGTTTCAAAGAGGAGCTTCTTTTTATCCCACACCAGAAGGTTTTCTCCTTTACAATTATTTTCAAGACCAAAATAAGCTTTCCAACCTCCATTAATTCTTTTCTTAATGCTATAGTTCCAGTTGAGCTTGTGTTGAATATCAATTCCTAGGTATTTGTAAGAAGACACTTCCTCCAAGTTGCTATTGTCATAAACAAAATTAGCGTGAGTGTCCTTCTTGGATTTGATAATCATAAATTTTGTTTTGTCAGTGTTAACAGCAATACCCATGGTAAAGCAAAAATCCTTAAGAAGTCTTAGTTGCTTATCAAGATCAGATGGACACCTTGCCAGAAGAACAATATCGTCAACATAGAGAAGAAGGATGATGACTATTCCAGCTAAGATCGTACCAACACAGCCTACGTCCTCTAAACAACCTTCTAGCTTATATATGTAAATGCCAACAAGGGTGGGGGAGAGGGGGCAACCTTGTTTAACTCCGATATTACACTTAATATTTTTCGACCACCCCTCGTTGGTCTTAAACTTAGCAATGACATTCTCGTATAACCTTATTGTGGCGGCTCTCAACTCGAAAGGAACCTTTAGCTCTTCTAATCTATTCCATAGGTTATTTCTAGGTACCGTATCGAAAGCCTTTCTAAAGTCCACGGAGCAACAAAAGAGATTGGATTTATCATTACGACACTCCTCCACAATTATCCTAAGCGTAACGAGATGGTCCGTTGTAGAGTGTTGCCTTCTAAAACCCGCTTGGCCTTTAGCCCACTTACCTTCACTTTCAAGCCAAATGCTGATCTTCTTTTCCAAAATAATACCGTACAACTTGGCTAAGAGAGGGCTAATCATAATTGTCTGGTAATTAGAAGGGTTGTTTTTATCCCCACTTTTAAAAATAGGGATAATGAGGCTTTGAGTCCAAGGTTTAGGGAACCCTTCCTTGACCGCTTGATTGAAAAGCTTGTGGATGCGAGGGTTGAGGACGGGACCTCCAATTTTTAAGATTTATGCCTGGTAATCTTTGATGTCCTTAGCTTTTCCATTTGCTAGACGCTTAACCCCAAAATCTATGTCTTTTAATGAGAAAACTTCTTCCGTTGTGAGCAGGGTTTCAAAGTTATCTATGTCGTTCGGGGATTCATAAAGCTTTTTAAGATAGGAATTCCAGTTGTGTAAAGAAATTCTATTATTATCTTTAGTTTTTCTGGTTACAATCTGCCTCCAAAATTTCTTAGGAGCCACCTCAAAGAGGTGTAAGAGATTTTCTTGTCTTTTACGAATATATTGCATTTTTTTTCTTTTAGTTAGGGCTTTGTATATTTTTATCTTGTTAGTTTTAAGAGACTCCTTAATTTCTTTCCTCCCACTTTTACAATCTTTATCATACCAAAGGTTGGTTTTTCATTTTCTTTTATTACTTGAAACTTCAATTGAGAACTTGTTAATATAATATGAGAGGGTTGTGGCAAAATTATGATAGAGGTCTTCTATGTTGTCTATACTTGATAAAGGAAGCAAATTGATTTTTAATTCATTTAGAAAAAGATTAGTTTTATTTCTATCAAAGATCAAGTTTTTTTGGCTATAAGGATTATCTTCTATAGGATCTCTATGCATGACAAAATTGAGAGTTACAATTAAAGGTCTATGATCTGAGTCCGGCTTGTGGTCATTTAAGATGTCAAAATTTATTATTTCGTTGTATATAGGGATATCGGAAATAACATAGTCCACCACGCTACTACCAAGCCCATGGATACAGGTCATCTTGCTAGAATTGGGCCACTTCTTTAGACCGTTGCAAATTATGAGATCTTGAGTACTACAAAGCTTGGCTAGCTCAGACCTAAACAAAGTATCCCCTAGATCTTCAAAGCTTCTTTTGTACCTTTCAGCTAGAGTAAGGTCTTCGTCTCACCAAAGAGGATTAGGGTTGGAATGATTGCTTAGAAGAATAGCTTGTTTGCTTGAAGTTTGAGCATTAAAGTCACTCATTAAGAGGATATTGCCTTCATTCCTTAGGCTAGAAATATCGTTCTATAGACCATTGTAAGGACAATTTTTATCTAAATTGTTTTTCTTATAAAAGTTAGAATTAATAGGGGCAAAATAACATATTGTTATGTATAATCAAATTATAAATTAAGAAAAAAAATTCAATATATACATTTTACTAAATTCCATATAATCAAAACCTTTTAAATCATTATTGCACCGAGAGAAGCGAGGTGCTCTCCAGCCCAGTATGGAAGAGATCCTGTCACGTTAGTCACATTATGCTAGCCAACATAAATAAAAAATATAAATTACATATCCACTCAAATAAAAATAAAAATAAAAAAATGAACTAGCATAAATCCATTTTAAACCTAATTCTATCAAGTAACGAGAAAGGTATAAAAATGTATACCTCAAGAAATTAGATCCCTCTAGGTGCTTAATAGATTCGGGTTTAAAATGAATCTATACTAGTTATTTTAACAATGATTTCACTTCAACCAAATATTACTTCATTATTCAAATATATAAATATATATATCAATTTTATCATATTTATAAAAATAAATAATAAAAACACTTAGTATCACCCTATTGACGTTGACCAAACAAATTAAACAATAACATTAAAAACTACACTCTTTTTATTATTTAATATAATACTCAAACACTCGATGAAAAATCATAAATGACTTGCACGATCTAAACTTCAATTATAAATATTAAATTTCATTGAATGAGCTACGCTCTTTTGAAAAAGAAATAAGCACTAATGATGGGGAATTATAAAATATTTATATATATAATCATTTAATAGCAAATGCTAATCACCTGCATTTCAGCATTGTGCATTTTATAAAGAAAAATATATATTCATTTGATAGCAAATGCTAATGACCTGCATTTGAGCATTGTGCATTCATGTATTATTATTAAGTTTTAATATAAGATGTTATTACATATTTATTTATTTTGGATTTTAAGAATTGGTTTTTAGTATAATTATATTTATTTGATCTATGTTGGTTCTTTTTTTTGGTTTATTAGAATCTTTTTAGCTTTGTTTTTTATTTAAGAAATTATGACCGAAAGAAAGGGTATCTAAACAATTAAAATTGTTATAAGATTGGCTTAGGCTATACCAACCTTTAAGGGTATCTAAACAATTAAAATTGTTATAAGATTGGCTTAGGCTATACCAACCTTTAATTGGTTAGATTTTAGGTATCTTTTTTCAAATGGAAAGATCCACGGGAAACCCAACAATACTTCCTCACATTAGAGTGTGCGCACGTCTTACCAATTGAGTTAACCCTTGGGACTTTAGATTTTAGGTATCTCTTCCCAACTAAAGTCAAGTTGCCTTAGTAAGAAGACCCATACCTTAACCAAGTAAACTAACAAAAATTAACATATAAAATATAATTATAAAAATCAAATTTTCTATAATTATATATTAAAATTTGACAAAATTCAATCTAAATTAAATAACATGAACAATTTGATCTACCTAATATTAAGTGTAACATATTAATTTATGCTTAGTTCTATCCTTTTATATGTCATGGCCATGCAAAAGTACTTAATGTGTTAGTGGATGAGGTTTTTTTTGTTTTATATCATTTGTGAGTATATGTGGGTAAATGAGGATGAGAATGTTTAAATAATTAAAGAGAGGATTTTATATTAATAATGTTAATATAAAATAAAAAGATAAGTTTACCATAGACCGTTTATTGAACAACTGTGAACTAGACAGGCTGGTCGACAGGTTTTCTGAACATTAAATTTCAGCTGGACATAACTTATTTTTTATTTTTTTGTGTTTATGATATCAGATAACATTGGCTTGACCATGAGAGGATCGCTGCGATCACCTCTCTTATCCTAAATGCACACTCGTATGCATCTTCAATCTACTGCTGTAGGTTTCGGCTCTTAGTAACTGAATATTTACATTTTTTATTGTATATCAGTCTACACGATATGTAAGTAAGAGACAACGAAGTATTACTTCCCGGAACAGCATCTGGGTAGGCACATCTTGTTTATGCTAGAGTAGACCTTTCAGGCACTTCCTACGAACCAGATTTTGGTTGAATGGATTCACGATTCAGTGAATTTTCAGATTGTAATTTTGATCTCGAAAGATGAATAAAATTACGCTTTTTTTCTTTGGAAAAAAATAAAAATAAAAAGATAATATAATTAAAATTATTTTATTTGATAATTGTTTTATTATTCTATGGTGACTTTTTTAAAATCATAGTGTTGATAAGGTTTATAAGTTTTGAAAATAAAGAAAGTGAATTTTTGTAGACTTAAGATCTCAAAGTATGAAGAAGAGTCATATGGAAGTAATTATTTTTTACTTGGTTTGTTTATTACTTGTGTTTTTTTCATATCGTGATTTTGTGTGTTAATTTACATTGTTAGTTTACACCTATGTTTTTTCATCCATTGTAGTTCTTCTTTTACACATGGATAGTTTCTTCGTTTACTTTGTAGTGCTCATATACCCTGTGAACATGACCAAACAATGAGATGTCGTCTATGCCAAGGTTTGTGCTTCATTGATCTATGTATGGGTAAGGAGTAGCTAAGGGAAAGAAATGGAAGGCTTACTACGGTCCTTTTGAGCTTGCAATGAGAAATAAACCAAATCTAAAGGAAAGATGTTAGATTTCAATCCAACGTTCATGAATTGATCTAGAGATCCAAGTCATATATCCACTGATTAATCCTTATTTCCATATACTTATAGGTTAAATTGGAGGTTGACCTTAGTGCTATACCCTTTTTACTACATTTGGAAAGTGGAATTACCATGTGTATGTAAACTTCACTTTAATACTCCTCCACGTATGGTTTACGTTCAAATCTCATAACTTGTTTATGTGAGGTATTAAAGCCATTTTCTTTCACAACAGTTAATTGAAAATTCCCACCACAACAAGGTAGGTGTGGATGCTCATAAACAACAGGTTCCATGACAACGATGTGTTTCAAACCCATGAAATTTCATGATGACAAACTGTTTTAGCTATGAATATTTCATTTTTCTTAACAACATGGTCACATGCATTTATTAATTTTTCCTTGTTCATATTAAGATACGAACCTCCAAGGATGGATGTCGTTATCACCACAACATGCCCTATGTATATTGTTAATGACCACTCAAACGCATCACCAAATTTCTCTTCCAAAAGTGGACCATTGTTAATTATCATTGTTTCAAGCATGCACCAAACCATCAATATAGAGAAATGCTAGCCATGTGTTTCACAATCAGATATTAAATGTTAGACAAATAGCAATCATGTCCATCCAATTGTTTAAAGATGAATAATTAAGGATACATTAATATAGAGAAATGCTAGCCATGTGTTTCACAATCAGATATTAAATGTTAGACAAATAGCAATCATGTCCATCCAATTTTTTAAAGATGAATAATTAAGGATACATTAATATAGAGAAATGCTAGCCATGTGTTTCACAATCAGATATTAAATGTTAGACAAATAGCAATCATGTCCATCCAATTTTTTAAAGATGAATAATTAAGGTGTATATCCATCTATCTTTTTGACATTCAATTGTGGTTCACAATTGTTGAACTTTGGACTATTATAAAATTAAAGAATCTTGGACATATATGGAACAATTTGTGTCCCAACTTGAAGGCCTACAAAAGCTAGCTAAATTATTCAACATTATTGATACAATTAATAAAATCTAACTTTTTTGTCTTATCTTTTGTGTCCTTGCCTCAAATTAATACAAAAACATTATTCATAATGCATATGTGTTTCTTAGTGGACAATGTTTGTCAAATTAACTTCATGTTACCCTTTCTTTCAGATGTATTAGTAGGTGGAAATATTTAATCTACAAGATTCACACATAATTCTAAGTAGCAATGCAATACAAATTTTCAAAAGTGAAAGTAGTAAATGGCATATACATTATTTACACTATTTTGAATATATGATATTCAATTTCTTGATAATAGCTTTATTTTATTTCGATTTTGTAAGATTTTTCTATTTGGGTAAGTCATCATTTATGTGGATATGAAGACCAATTGAATAGCAATCTTGAGACATTAATCTTTTTATGCTAATGTAGGTTTCATGTGTGTGTGAAGTTAACTACAACACTTAATGGAAGGGTTTTCAAGTCGTGTCTAGTTATATCGAAGAGGTGCATTCTACAACTTAGTAGGGGAGAGATGTGTAACTCTTTTCATGCTCATCTTAGAGTTTACACGTGTCCTTTATAAAAAATAATAAAATATTATTAAAACTAACATGTCAGCTTAAATTAAATTTAAATTTTTAGAATCGCATATATATAAAACAACATAAATTAGATAAACTAAAACCATAAACATTGGATTACACATGTCCTCAACATTTCTACTCTAAAAAAGAGTTTACACCTTCAGAGATTTGATCCCTCTCGATGCTTGGTAGATCCCCATTTAGATGGATCTATGCTAGTTATGCTTTAACAGATAGATTTTCAAGTTTTGTCTAGTTATACTTGTTGCATCTTCAATTATTTACGAAGTTAGTTGTGCAATAAGTTTGTAAATAAAACCAAACAAGTATAGCATAAAAACATACATATAAAAAATAACACACCAAAAGAAGATAACAAGCAAAAGAGTTCACTTGTTTAGAAGAATGGTAATGCAATAAATGTGGATAAAGCCCAAAAAAGGGCACACAAACATATCTATAGACAAATACATAAAAGCAAAGAAAACAAGTGGAAGATGGCCAGTATTGAGAAAAGCATTAGTATAATATATTGAATAATTTGGGGGACCAAGTATCCTTATTGGAAGTTTTGGATCTAACTTTTCTCATATATATATATATATATAATAATGCCAACCACACTAACAAAGTTAGTTGAAAAATAACGAAAGCAAATGTATTAACAAACAAGTTTATTTATTATTAATGATAATATCCAATGATAGAGGACTCTTGTCGAGGAAAAGCATGGTATATTATATTGACTGCTTTTAGATAACCAAAGAGGACTAGTGTGGAGGAAAGTTTGTATATTATATTGAGTGCTTGGTCGACCGTCGTGAAAAGTGGGGTGAAAAGTGGGGTTTACCAGCTTGTGCGCTTGGTTCTTCTCCTACCTTTTGTGTCTTTACCTTGTTCTTTTTGCGCTTCTCGTCTTCGGTTTTAATGAATGGGCTCTTCCCTGATTCACAAAGATGGCAATTTTTGGAACCGGATGCTATCCTCTCAGGTTTAGTTTTTTTTTTTTTTTTGTTGATCTCCGGTGTGTGCTGAGACGGGTTTTATTTCTCACGGTGGCGACAGTGACAGGCTCGACCTTCCCGGGGGCATGTTTTTTGTCTGGAGTTTTGTGGGTGTTATGACCGAAGCTTCATCTCTTTCTGGGTTTGTGTTGGTTTTCCTTCTTTAATCTGTGGGTCTTGGGTTACCTTTTGTTATCCTTCCCTCCACCCGTACGGAACCAAGCCACTGGATTTCCTCTCCCTACGCGGGGGAATAGTACCAACTAGTGCACAAAAAGTGGGAATTTTTCTTAATTTATCAGCTTAGTATTTGGATTTTGACGAAAGACGAACCGTGCAAGGGTGTGGGCCATTCTGTTTACGTTCTTTCGGGGGTGGTGGCCGTTTTGTTTACGTCGCTTGTTTGTTTTCGCCACCTTCGAGGTTTCTCAAGATTCGCAGGGTTGACTTTGGCTTTTGGTTTGTTATCTATGTGTAGAACTTGAGTTCGGTACCTTCATTTTCGAGGGTAGGGTTTTACTTTCTTCCTTCTATGGGGGAGTTGACCCTATTCTTCCAGTTTTTGTTGTGGTTCCTTCTTGTCAGGACCTTGTTTTTGGAGGGCTTTTGGATCCTTCTCTGTTGCGCCCGGTTATTAGGTCCTTACAGGGCCATCCCATCTGCTTTCTTATTTTCTGGCCCGTCTTGTGTGCTGTATGTTTTAATACTTCTTTGGGCCCCTTACCCTTCAGGGTTTGGTTTGTACCACCTTCGGGTTCTTGTGTTGGGTTGACCTTCTGTGTCGGACATAGTTGTCTAGCTTTGTTTCTTTTTTTTCTTTCTATGTCGGTGGATGGTACGGTTGATGGTCCTCCCCTCTTTGCGGGAGGGCCTCAGTCATCCCCTACTCGGTCCCAGAGAATAAGGAAAGCAAAATCCCATAAAGTGCAGGAGGGGAAAATTAGGTATGTGCTGGGGCGTGACATTTACATGGAGCGTGTTGAGGCACTGTGTTCGAGGGCTCTCATCGACAGACTTGAATACTGTCATATGGGGAAGAAAGACTAGATAGCTTGGGCTACAAAACACTGGAAGCCCCTACTCACTTATGTGCCCACGATTAGTCTGCTCGCAAAGGGGTGGTTGGTGTTTGTTTTCCTGGAGGACGCTCATGCATCGGCCATACTTGATTCACTCTGGAGAATTGGGGTAGGTTCTCTGGTCCTTAGTCGTTGGAATGCACATTTTGCCCCCCTTCGGGAGAGGGTTAGAAAAATGCATTTGTGGGTCTTGCTCCCTGCTCTTCCCTTTCCACTATGGATTTGGGGTTTCTTGGAGGGTATAGCCAATACCATTGGACGATTTGTTGTTGTGGAAGATGACTTTCAACACTCTTATGACAAGAGAATGGCAAAGATTCTGGTTGAATTGGATATCTCAGATGGTCTACCTGCGGATATTGAAATCCTCTGTCTTGATCGTCTGTTCACTCAGGGTTTGGATTACCTCAACATTCCATTTCGTTGCAGCAGGTGCAGGGATGTGGGCCATCTAAGAAGGGACTATCCGGTTTTACTCCATGGTGTTGTCAGTCCGAGTTCTTGGATCTCTTCTCCTGCGCGGTAGATGGTTCCTTCTAGCTCGGAGTGTTTACTACGAGAACACCCCTCTCCGGCTCAAGCTCCTCTGTCAAAAGGTATTTATTCTCAAGCTTGCTCGTTTTTTGGAGATGTGTCTGATCAGGATCTTTTGCTTATGGATGAGTTGGAGGGGAACGCCTCTCACCCTTCGACTGTTGTGGGCATTGAACCATCCGATTCTCAAACAACCTCTGTGTCCGAGCCCACCTTTGTCTCCTATGATGATCCTTCTTTACTGCAGCCATCATACCCTCCTCCTTCTGATCTTACTCCTCATAATACAAACAAGTCGGGTTCTATTTTTTTGGCCAGCAATTTCCCTTCTTTGGTGAGAGTAGACTCTCCTGTCATTTCTTCCCCTCTTCGCAGTCCCATCTCTTCTCCTTCCTTCGTTGATCCTTCTCTCCAGAATTCGTTGGAGATTTTCTCTGCTAAAACTCCTATCTCGCCCTCTACCCTTTTGCTGGACTCCATACGTTTTGAAAACGTAACTATTCGCAAAAAGAAGAAAGCTTCCATTCCTGTGATGGACAGGGTTCTTGGCGCTCAAACCTACACTTCTTTGTCTACCAGATTAAAAAATGCAGTGAGGAACTCGTCTGCATCCTCTCCTCAGGTTATTAGAGCTTTGTCACCCAATACTGGTGGTTCTTAATGAAAATTCTCTCTCTCAATGTTCAGGGCTTAGGAGGCTCGACCAAACAAAAGAGCCTCCACCACCTTCTCGCGTCTATCTCTCCTGACTTAATTCTCCTTCAAGAAACTATGAGTAGCACCTACCCTGCTCTTTTAGCGTTCTCCAAGCTCCGTCCTGGCTGGGAGTTTTGTGCTATCAGTGCAAAGGGCCTCTCAGGCTGGAACCCCCTTAGGGTGCGATGCAAGGCTTTTAAAACTCTGGCGGGCATCCTTCTAAAGGCTCGATTAAGGGGTTCTCACTTCTCCCTCTCCATTTTGAATTGTTACGACCCCTACCTCAATGATGATGTTTTTTGGAACTTGGCTGCTCGGGGTGGTCTTCTTTCCCTACCCAATCCAATCCTTGCCGGGGATCTCAATATTACTCTTAATGCGTCTGAAATTTGGGGAAGCAAATCCCAGATTGATCCTCTTGGGCCGTTCTTCACTCAACTTTTTGCGAACTATAATCTGGTGGATATTGCACCTTCTTGTGCAGGGCCTACCTGGAGAAATGGTAGGGTTGGGGAGGAAGGAATCTGTAAAATCCTTGACAGATTTTTAATCTCAACGAGCTTGATTGATCTGCTCCCTCGGCATAGGTTTTGGTCTTCCCCTTCTGTGGTTTTAGATCACTATCCGGTTTGTTTTGAGTAGATGGAGGAGCCTAGCATCCATAATTTTCCTTTTAAGTTCAATCATGCCTGGTTTTCAGATGAAGTTTTTTCCAGGATGGTCAAAGAAGAATGAACCAGTCTGACTCTCGAAGATCATTTGGATGAGATGGATGCTCTTTCGCAGAAGCACCGATTGTTAAAAAGAAAGGTAAAAGCTTGGACACGCACTAAATCCTTGGCTATGAAACATGATCTTATCTCCATTGAGTCAGAAATTAAGAGTCTATTGGGGTCTTTTGTGTCGAGATTCCTCTCCTCACAAGACCATATCAGGCTCTCTGAACTCAGGAGTAAAATGAAGCTTCTGTTGGATCATGAATTACTTTCATCCCTCTTGCAAAGTATGACGACTTGGGAAAATCTGGGGGATGCAAACATAAACTATTTTCATTCTGTGGCATTTGCTCGAAGGAATCAAAATGCCATTTGGGGCCTTAAGGACGATATGGGGAACTTGATTGAAGATGATAAGGGTTTAAAAGATCTTGGTGTCAAGTATTTTTCAAAGATTTTCAGGGATGACAATCAGACTAACATTGTGGATCAGCTGAAGGTTATACGATTGTTCCCCTCTTTTATTCTTCAGGAGGAAACTGAAATATTCACTCATCAGATTTCCTTGGAGGAAGTGGAACATGCTTTAAAATCTTTCAAGCGAGATAAAAGTCCTGGGCCAGATGGATGGCCGGTGGAATTCTTTTTAGCTTTCTTTGACATTTTGGGAAATTACCTCCTAAAAGTGGTTGAATTCTCCAGACTGAATGGAAGAGTCTTACCCTACTTGAACTCTACCTTCATTTCCCTCATTCCGAAGAAAGAAAAACCTCTTACTTTCACTGACTTTAGACCCCATCTCTCTCTGCAATTTGGTAGACAAACTTATATCCAAAATTGCAGCCTTACGCTTGAAGCCCTTCTTGGATAAGTTTATTTCGCCCCAGCAATTTGGGTTTTTGAAGAATAGGCAGATCGTTGAGCCCATTGCTATTACTCAAGAGGTTTTACACTCAGTGAAGACTAAAAACAAGTGTGCCCTTATTCTCAAGCTTGACTTGTCAAAAGCTTTTGACAGGGTGAATTGGTCTTTTCTTAGACTCATCCTTCTTCAGATAGGGATCCCCTTAGTGGGTGTCAATTGAATTATGGGCTGTTTATCATCTGCAAACTTTTCCCTGCTTGTAAACGATACCTCCTCCAGTTTTTTTCCTGCTTCTAGGGGTATTAGGCAGGGTTGACCACTATCTCCTCTGTTGTTTATTCTTGTTATTGAGGGGCTTAGTCTTTTAATTGAAGATGCTCAGACCAATGGCAGGATAAAGGGTATCAACATTTCACCTCATCTGTCACTCACTCATCTATTATTTGTTGACGATGTGATTCTCTTCGGTATAGGCACTTTTGAAGAATGGGTTGCTTTCAAAGTCATTTTGGATCATTTTTGCGCAACCTTAGGTATGTGTATCAATAAGGACAATCCTGTTTTCTTTTCAATAATGTGGAAGAGGGAATCTTAAACAGGATTTCTCATTCTCTATCTTACAAGTATGACCATATCTCTCTTGGTTTCAAGTATTTGGGCTTGTTGCAGCTGCAACATTTTCCCCCCAAATTTCTTAAATTTTGGGCCCCTCCTCATATTTTAAAGTCGTTTTCATCGCTGGATGCTTGAATCGTTGGTCGTGTTTTATGTTGAATGATTTTGAAGATTGGTTTCCAGCCTGCTTTAATGATTTCCTGTGTATCATTTTTATGGTTGGTCGCGGATGCGAGTTTGGTATGCCTAGCCAGGGGTTAATTGTTTTTGTCTTTGAAGGTCCGTTGTTTCGGAAGCAAACGGGTTTCAACCATTGCTGGTTTTATAGTTTTGAAGTACTTAAAGTTTTCTGTTAGACAGGTGTCATCCTGTGTTAATCCGACGGCTGATGTTTGGTTCCTTTTCCGCCGTTGAGGCCCCCAATCTGATTGACCATCCGAAGCTTAAAGAGCCCCGACTGCCGATATGTGTTAGCCTTTCCGTCGCGTGTCCGAAGACTGTTTTCTTTCGTCGTTGCGGCCGGGGAAGCCTTTTCCCTTCCGATGTCAAAGTCTTCCGATCCCCGATTAAGTTTGTTCCGCCCGCATCGCTTGTCTCTAACCTTTTCGCTTCCGCCGTTGTGGCTCCCAAAGTGATTTGACCTCCGAAGTAGAAGTTCGTCCGACATCCGACTGAGTTTCCTCCCACTGTCGCTTGCCCGTAGTTTTCCTCTTCCGTCGTTGCGGCTAGGAAATCCATTTGGCTTCCGATGTCTAAACCATCCGACTTTCGATTTTAAAGTTTCCCGCCCTCTCGTCGCATGCCTGGAGCCTTTACTTTTCCGCCGTTGCAGCCGGGAAATCCGTTTGGCTTCCGATGTTGGTTTCCTCCTGATTTCCGCCGATTGGTTTTGTTGTCACAAGCCTGTCGGAGGACAAGGTAGTATGGTCGGCACTTGAAGAATGACGGTGGTGCACCTGGTGATTTCCTTGTGGAATAGTCGTTTCAATTGGTAGAATTTGCTACTTTTGAATGATGCTTGTCGATTGATTGCAGGCGGTTTTGGGAGATCGATCAAACTACCGCAGTGCGGAGGAAGATAGACCATTTGGTAGAAGTATAACTGAAACCAGAGGGATCGCCAGGAGGACCAGGGGAGTAAAAGTGAAATCAGGAGCTATAAAGGCGCGGACCCAAAAAACTGATCAGTTACCAAGTGGTTCATGATTGCATACAGACAAGATAGAGGGACGTGAAGCGTTTGAGAAACTGAAAGGTCAGGCGTTTGGGGGGCAGCCCAAGCGGTTTGCAGTTGTAGTTTAAATATTTGAAAGTAGAACTGAGAAAGGACTTTTTCCCTGGAAAAATTTGTAAACCCTTTGCTTGTAAGAGGAACTACTTCGTTTTACAATCAGAAACTGCAACTTTTGCCTGCTGGAGAGAGCAAAATGTGGGATGTATCAATGCGACTAAATGAATAATGTTGAAGAGGAACTATTTCGTTTTCAGTTGTGTTTCATTTACTGTGAGAGTATTTAACTTCCTGAACCTATGTTATTGTTGAATGTTCTTCAGTACCTTTTTGGATGTTTTCCACTGTGAGTAATAAATGTTGTTCATAAAACAATTGGCTATCTGGTTGTTCAAATATCTGTAATCGTTCATGTGTTTTGAAAGAAGTATCAGCTATCTGTAACTCTTCTTAATGCTTGTACAAAATATATTACTCACCAATGAATGATAATCCTGCTCCCTAGGGATAGTTTAGGTAGTTAGTTTATTTTTTGTTATATGCGATTTGGATGCTTGTGAGCCTTAAGACGAGAGGTAAGAACCTGCGCATCACATTGTGACTGTTCCTTGCATCTTTATCACCCTGCATTGTTAATTAGGCACTTGCATTTCATAATTTAAGTAAAAAATGCAAAAAGCACGGTGGACCAGGCCATAACCGGTAAAGCATTTGTTTTGTACTTGACCTACGGTAGTCGGACCGTAAACCGGATGGATTCCCTACACCAAACAATCAACGGGCTAGTTGGTAACATTGATTGGGGAGAATCCCTTACTGTTGCTGCCTGCGAATTTTAGGGCCTCAATAGTTTTGGCGCTAGAAGGAGGGCCACCAGTGTATGGCTGGCCGAGGAAACCCGTTTTCCCGAGATTATTCCATCGGTAACAGTTTTGAAAGCAGTGGGTTTCATAATCCAATTCCGGAAGAAAGAGAACATCTATATTCTGTTGACAATGAAATTGTTAATGATCTGAGAAGGCATACCAGGGCATACATAAAGAAGATTGGAGGATTGCCAATCATCCCTGAATTGCCCAGAAGAGAGTATAAAAAGAAAGATCGTCCTGTAGCAGAAGACTCGATGTTGGTTGGAGACTAGGAAGAGCTTGTAGAAATAGCCTTACAAGAAGTTATACTACCTTTGAACCAAGAAGGTCCAAATACCCCTCACAGTTCTCCTGCTCACACTCCTATTGGCTCACCTCCTCACTCTCCACCTAGACTCATGGCAAGAGTAAATGCTAATCAACCACCTAACCCACCTAATCCACCACCTGCATGGAGAGCCAGATCACCATTAAACCTGACACCTCCATTACACGACCTACCTCAAGCTTTTGACAAGATGTTGCCCAAGTTCGACCCAAATGAGAAAATACTAGTAGATGATCATCTACAAAGTTTTTACTTGGCAATTGAAGGATTAAGGGCCGGGGAATATGAAGATGTATTCTGCAGACTGTTCCCACATACCCTTAAAGGAGCTGCAGCGTCATGGTACTTTGGATTGCCTGCTAACTCTATCCCTGTTTGGGATACCTTCGAAAGAATTTTCAAAAGTAAGTATGCAACTCAGAAAACTCATGCAGCTCTCATGAAGGGGCTGTGCGCGTTGAAGAAAGAAAGAAAAGAAAAAGTGCACAGTTTCACATAGAGGTTTGCAGCGTATCTCAAGAATTTATCTGAAACAGATAAGCCTTCGGACAAGGTATTGATCGAGTATTACACTTCAACTTTAGGCCCTGATTTGGCCATGTTTGCCAAAGGTAGGGCCAAGCCTACTTTGACGGAAACCTATAAAGAGGCAGAAGTGGTAGAAGCGGAGAGAAAAAGTATTGAAGATTATCCAGAGCAATCAGGAGAGAAAGGTGCGGGAAGAAAGACCTTATTGTTTACTAAGCCTAAGGAAGAAAAGTCGCCAGATTTGGAAAATATGGCCAAAATGATGCAGAAGCTGTCCAACAAAATCATAGATATGGAGAAAGAAAAGGAAGCACAAACTTTTTATAAGCCATATTATAAGAAAAGAGAGGATAACCATCAATCTCAACCTCCTCCCCACAATGCTGCATCTATGAATTTAACAGAGGTAGGCTTGGACAATTTTTGCACTTTCCACCAACAGCCACACTCTAAAAAGAATTGTCCTCAATGGATAAATTCGATGACGTTGGTCATGAATCAACTGTTAGATTCTAGATTAACAGAAGAGGGAGATAAAGAAAGAAAAGAGAATTATGCTTCTACTTCTACTAAAGAACAGGAAGAGGAAACCATGGCTTTATGGAATTCTGTCTTGTTATTTGATGCTGAAGAGGAAAAGACTCAGGGGTACGAGGACGTTATGGAGACCAACGTAACCACAAGGAGCCAAGGGACGGTTAAGGAAGACAATCTTATACTCCCAAAGATTAAGAGGCTGCAGAGAAATGTTAAGAAGAAATTTCAAAACAAATCTTTGGCTGATATAGTTCCAGAATTCACTATTACCAGCCAAAATCCTAGGCAGAATGACAAGCGGGCCAAGCCAAGTGAAGAGAATGTTGATAAACCCCATCCCATTGAGCAGCTGATGGATTATGACATTGTGGAGGATTTAAAGAAGGTAAAAGTGAATGTTCCACTATTCGAAATGTGTAAAGTGCCGCAGCAGAGAGAAAGGCTGTTGAAAGCACTTGAAGCATCAGATGAGAAGCTTCCCACGGACAATCAGCCTCAGGAAGAAGAAGAAGAAATCGGAGAAACCAGCGTTGGAGGTAAGTCTAAAAGTAAAAATCCACCTTTCCTCCTCACTTTTGAAATTTTTAATCATAACGTCCACAATTGTTTGGTAGACTCAAGGGCGTCAGTTAATGTCATGCCCATATCAGTCTGTAAAAAGATCAATGGGTAGCCCAAACCATCCACTTGGAGGGTGGTTCAATTGGATAGAACATATGTAAAGGTAATTGGTGAGATGGAAGATGTCCTAGTCCGTCTGGCATCTAATGACAAAGTATGTCAAGTTATTAACATTGTGGTGGCTGATATACCAGATGCTTACGGTCTTGTCCTGAGCAGAGATTGGTCGGCCAAATTAAATGGATATTTTGCCTCAGATTGGTCCCATCTATGGTTGCCATACAAAGGGAGTCCAAACCAGATTAAGATTCTAAGAGAGCCTCACATGAAGTACAATGTTACTCAGCTGGAGGAGAAGAATGTACCAGTGGATTCTGTACTGGGAAACTATTTTGTTGAGTTGGAACCAGGGAATTATCAAGCGGAAGAAGCCAGCAACACATCTGACACCCAGCCTGATCTCCTTTGATTCTCACAGGGTGATGAGATTGACTGTAATATAGTAAGCTTAGCAGTAGGAGTAGATTCACCTTCAGTAGTTAGTAATTTTTGGATTTTGTTTTTTGATGGCTCTAAGACATTAGAAGGGTCAGGGGCTAGCTGTGTCCTGATTGACCCACATAAGAATAAACATTTCCTTTCATGTAGATTAGAGTTTGAATGTACTAATAATACAGCTGAGTACGAAGCACTAGTGCAGGGACTAAAGAAAGCGATTGAATTAAAGGTAAGTAATTTAAAAGTTTTTGGGGATTCTGAAATTATTGTGAAACAAATCAGGAATCAAATACATTGTGTTTCTCCTCACTTGAAAGCTTACCAAAATGAGGTATGGGATTTGCTTAAATGTTTTAATGCATTCAACATTATTTCAATTCCAAGAATTAAAAACGCAGCTGCTGATCTGTTGGCCACATCAGCCGCTAGACAAGTACCCACTAATAATCGATGTTATGTCGAACTGCTTTTCAGGCCCTCGGTACCAGATATAATCACCAACTTGCGAGTGTTTGACGATGATCAGCAAATCATAGAATGCTTGACGAATGACGAGGTGTTTAAAGGAGCGATCATAGACGATGAAGAGCATCAGGCCGAGATGAAATATGACAATTTCATTCCTAAAAGTGTCAGAACGTTAGAAAAAATGTTCGGTTTAAATGAAAAGTTCAGAAGACCAGCCAACGTGAAGACCCACAGCTCATCTCTACAGTTCGAGCTGATAAATTTAGGGAATGAGACGAATCCCAAATTTGTGAATCTCAGCAAGTGTTGTTCACCAGCAGAAAGAGATAAATTCATCAGTCTATTTAAACAATATAAAGGCGTTTTCGCATGGACGTACGAAGATTTGAAAACATACGACACCAGCATCATCAAGCATGTCGTCCCCATTAAAGTAGGCGTCAAGCCATATCAGCAACCATTAAGAAAAATACATCCAAAACTGGAACCGCTGATTCAGAATGAAGTGAAGAAATTATTGGATGCTAGAATCATTTTCAAAGTCAGACATTCTAAGTGGGTATCAAATCTGGTACCAGTAAGGAAAAAGTCTGGAGAAATCAGACTCTGCGTGGATTTCAGGAACCTAAACCGTGCATCAGACAAAGATAACTATCCTGTTCCACCAATGGAGCAACTGCTACAAATGGTTTCAGGTTCTGAACTGTTTTCATTATTAGATGGTTTCTCTGGCTACAATCAAGTATTAGTAGCCGAAGAAGACAGACTGAAGACTACATTCAGGACTAAATGGGGAACCTTTGCATACAGAAGAATGCCCTGTGGGCTTACAAATGCTGGAGCAACGTTTCAGAGGGCTATGGACATAGCTTTCTGCGGATTGGTTGACCGAAGTGCTGTAGTATACCTTGACGATATTACAATATTCTCGAAGAGAAGAGAAGAGCACTCGTTTCACTTAAGGCAAATATTTGAATGCTATCGAAAGTATGGCATCTCACTCAATCCTAAGAAGTGTGTATTCGTTGTCACAGAGGGCAAGTTGCTAGGTCACATAGTTTCTAAGAAAGGAATCTCTATAGATCCAGAAATAATTAAGGCTATTGAACAAATCCCATTGCCCCACAATAAAAAGGGGATGCAATCATTTATAGGAACGATAAACTTTGTGCGAAGATTTGTGCCTGATTTTGCCCAGATTGTCAAACCACTATAGCAGATGGTAAAACAAAATGCACTATTCAAGTGGACTGAAATTGAGAAGAGCACATTCAGCAAAATCAAAACTGTTGTTGCACACGTACCATCCCTGAAAAGTCCGGATTTTGACAAAGACTTTATCTTGTATACCTTTGCATCCGATGATTCACTAGCAGCGGTGCTCACCCAAAAGGAAGATGGGGGGGATGAATTCCCAATATCCTTTATGAGTACTGGTCTTCAGGGGGCCAAATTGAACTACCCAGCTGTTGATAAACAAGCTTACGCTGTATTCAAGGCAGTAAAACAATTCAGGCCTTATATTTTAAAAAATAGAACCAAGGTAATCGTCCCCTACCCAGCTGTAAGGTCTCTTCTTATACAGAAGGAGTTGGGAGAAAGAAGAGGCAACTGGGTAACAACTCTTCAAGAATACGACCTTGAATTCAAGCCAGCATCTATAGTTAAAGGACAAGGGTTATGCAAACAGATGACTGAAAATGGAAGAAATGAAGAAGGAGCTTGGGAAGATGAAGTTGAATTACATGTAATGGAGGCATGTCCTTTGTTTACAGCTCCCGAATCTTGGTATAGAGACCTTGTGCACTACCTGCAGGTAGGACTGTTACCAGAGCACTGGAATTCCAAGCAAAGGAGAGCGCTACGTCTTAAATCGGCTTCATATCAACTTGTTGAAGGAGTATTATTCAGAAAGAATTATGACGGGGTTCTTCTCAGATGCTTAGAAAAGGAAGATGCGAAGAAAGTGATGGCAGAATTGCATGACGATCCTGCTGGAGGACATTATTCAGGGGATACCACAGTCCACAAAATCCTCAAGGTGGGTTACTATTGGCCTACGCTCTTTAGAGATGCACACGCACATGTCAGGAGGTGTGATATTTTCCAAAGATGTAGCGGGAGACAACCTAAAGCAGCAGCACCTCTAAAGCCTATGATGATCACGGAGCCATTCGAGCAATGGGGACTGGATATTATTGGAGAAATAAAACCGAATTCCTCTTTGCAGCACAAGTACATTCTGACTGCTACTGATTATTTCACTCGCTAGGTCGAAGCCATCCCACTGCGCAAGATAAATGAAGACGAGGTCATCAGCTTCCTACAAGACCACATCATGACCAGGTTTGGAGTTCCAGTTTCGTTAGTTTTTGATAATGCTAAGTATTTTTCATCAATTAAATTGACTTCTTTTGCTCATGATAAAGGGATAAAATTGCATGACTCTGCTAATTACTATCCACAAGGAAATGGCCTGGCTGAATCCTCCAACAAAAATCTGATTAGAATTTTAAAGAAGACTGTGGTAGAAAACCAGAGGAGTTGGCACTCAGCATTACCAAATGCCCTTTGGGCCGATAGGGTCACCCCCAAGTCTGCAATTGGAGTGTCTCCATATACCCTTGTCTATGGTAAAGAAGCCATCCTTCCTCCCAATATTATGCTACCATCTTCCATACTAGCTCAAGAGTCTAGAAGGTCGGATGATGAAGTTTTGCAAATAAGAATATATAATCTCCTGAAAGCAAAAGAGGCTAGATCTAAAGCCAAAGAACGCTTTAAGCAACAACAGGAGTTAGTTAAGAGATGGTTCGACAAGCATAAAGCTGGAACAAAAGACTTTGAAGTAGGAGACTTAGTCCTCAAATGGGATCACCCCCATGATGAGAAAGGAAATCACACTAAATTCCAGTAGTTGTGGGTAGGCCCTTATCAGATAGAGGCGAAGCTTGGCCCTTCTACTTATAAGTTGCAAGATCTGCAAGGATGGGAAGATAACTTACCAGTAAATGGTTTGGTCCTCAAGCCGTATTTTTCCTGAATTTGGTTGATTTCTTCTGTCTTGTATATAAATAATCTGTTTGGCTGTCTTCTGAGTCATGTTTTACAGTTTGTTTTAGCTTGTTTTTCTTGATTCTAATAAAGGGAATGAACCCGCGGTTGCATAGAGAACATTAAGATGTTTGGGAATGATAAACATTTTGGGTCTCAGACTGTGTGTTTTGTATAAAAGAATTTCTTCCAGTTTAGTCGTTTTCTCGAATAATTATGTGTGCATTGAAGTCCTGCTTAACCCCTGTGAAATAAACCGGATTCGAAGAGTCTAGAGTACTATGTTGAGGCTCCATCCATGTCACACTTAAAATGTTCTAAGGAGCGACAGCAGAGGACCCATGGAAAGGAGCAAGGTGGACAGTATATTAAATATAAATGATCCCATGCCAAGAAGCGAAGGCCAAAAGGCAAATAAAGAGTAAAAAAACTCCCATGAAAGCATCATAAATCAAAGCAGGTGCTAAACCATAAGTACTAAATTGCTGAAAGATCCTCTCCGTCCGTGAGCTGAAACTTGAAGTACACCATTCACACAAAAGGAAACTATGGGATAGAGGATCCTAAATTAAAATTCAGTAAGAAAGGCATGCAGGAGGACTCATACGAAAGGGAAAAAAGTCCAAAAGCACAAAGAAGTGCTAAAGTTGCATGGGAACAAGGAACAAACGAATATTTCTGTTTACCATATGCTACAATCCTGTGGTGTCCAAGCTATCAGCTACTTGAAGGCAGAGGTAAAAACAAAACTCATCTTCTGGCCTCAACAGAGTTATCTAAACTCGAAAATCTTGGTTTCCACTCTCCCAAATTGGACTATTATCAATGATTGAAGGAACACACTTCCGGCATTCGAGAAATCTAGAGAGCTGGAAGAATTCAATGGATGCATTTGTTGTTAAACAGTCTGTCACTCAAAGATTAATCGCCCAGAGATCTAGGTTCACCAGGTAATCGCCAATTGTTGCAGATGCAACATTTCCCCCCCAAATTTCTTAAATTTTGGGCCCCTCCTCATATTTTAAAGTCGTTTTCATCGCTGGATGTTTGAATCGTTGGTCGTATTTTATGTTGAATGATTTTGAAGATTGGTTTCCAACCTGCTTTAATGATTGCCTGTGTATCATTTTTATGGTTGGTCGTGGATGCGAGTTTGGTATGCCTAGCCAGGGGTTAATTGTTTTTGTCTTTGAAGGTCCGTTGTTTCGGAAGCAAACGGGTTTCAACCATTGCTGGTTTTATAGTTTCGAAGTACTTAAAGTTTTATGTTAGACGGGCGTCATCCTATGTTAAACCGGCGGCTGATGTTTGGTTTCTTTTCCGCCGTTGCAGCCCCCAATCTGATTGACCATCCGAAGCTTAAAGAGCCCCGACTGCCGATATGTGTTAGCCTTTCCGTCGCTTGTCCAAAGACTGTTTTCTTCCGCCGTTGCGGCCGGGGAAGCCTTTTCCCTTCCGATGTCAAAGTCTTTCGATCCCCGATTAAGTTTGTTCCGCCCGCATCGCTTGTCTCTGACCTTTTTTCTTCCGTCGTTGCGGCTCCCAAAGTGATTTGGCCTCCGAAGTAGAATTCCGTCCGACATCCGACTGAGTTTCCTCCCACTGCCGCTTGCCCGTAGTTTTCCTCTTCCGTCGTTGCGGCTAGGAAAGCCATTTGGCTTCCGATGTCTAAACCATCTGACTTCCGATTTTAAAGTTTCCCGCCCTCCCGTCGCATGCCTAGAGCCTTTACTTTTTTGTCGTTGCGGCCGGGAAAGCCGTTTGGCTTTCGATGTTGGTTTCCTCCCGATTTCCGTCGATTGGTTTTGTTGTCACAAGCCTGTAGGAGGACAAGGTAGTATGGTCGGCACTTGAAGAATGACGGTGGTGCACCTGGTGATTTCCTTGTGGAATAGTCATTTCAATTGGTAGAATTTGTTGCTTTTGAATTATGCTTGTCGATTGATTGGAGGCGGTTTTGGGAGATCGGTCAAACTACCGCGGTGCAGAGGAAGATAGACCATTTGGCAGAAGTATAACTGAAACCAGAGGGATTGCCAAGAGGACCAGGGGAGTAAAAGCGAAATCAGGAGCTATAAAGGCGTGGACCCAAAAAATTGATCAGTTACCAAGTGGTTCATGATTGCATACAGACAAGATAGAGGGACGTGAAGCGTTTGAAAAACTGAAAGGTCAGGCATTTGGGGGGCAGCCCAAGCGGTCTGCAGTTGTAGTTTAAATATTTGAAAGTAGAACTGAGAAAGGAATTTTTCCCTGGAAAAATTTGTAAACCCTTTGCTTGTAAGAGGAACTACTTCGTTTTACAATCAGAAACTGCAACTTTTGCCTGCTGGAGAGAGCGGAATGTGGAATGTATCAATGCGACTAAATGAATAATGTTGAAGAGGAACTATTTCGTTTTCAGCTGTGTTTCATTTACTGTGAGAGTATTTAACTTCCTGAACCTATGTTCTTGTTGAATGTTCTTCAGTACCTTTTTGGATGTTTTCCACTGTGAGTAATAAATGTTGTTCATAAAACAATTGGCTATCTGGTTGTTCAAATATCTGTAATCGTTCATGTGTTTTGAAAGAAGTATCAACTATATGTAACTCTTCTTAATGCTTGTACAAAATATATTACTCACCAATGAATAATAATTTTGCTCCCTAGGGATAGTTTAGGTAGTTAGTTTATTTTTTGTTATATGCGATTTGGGTGCTTGTGAGCCTTAAGACTAGAGGTAAGAAACTGCACATCACATTGTGACTGTTCCTTGCATCTTTATCACCCTGCATTATTAATTAGGCACTTGCATTTCATAATTTAAGTCAAAAAATACAAAAAGCACGGTGGACCGGGCCGTAACCGGTAAAGCCTTTGTTTTGTACTTGACCTACGGTAGCCGGACCGTAAACCAGACGGATTCCCTACACCAAACAGTCAACGGGCTAGTTGGGAACGTTGATTGGGGAGAATCCCTTACTGTTGGTGCCTGCGAATTTCGGGGCCTCAACAGGGCTATTTCATCAAGCCTCTTGGTTATTTGGTAAAGGATTGGCATTGGCTTGTAAAAAAATTTGAGAAGAGAATTCAGCATTGGACCCATCGCTTTCTCTCCTTAGGGGGTAGACTGGTCTTGATCAGGGTTGTTCTCACTAATATGCCTGTTTACTGGCTGGCTCTTGTTCCTATTCCTAAGTCGATTCTAGACAAGCTCAGAAAGTTGATTTTTTCTTTCTTATGGGGTTCTTCTGCAGAAAAGTGAAAGTACCACATGGTGGACTGGTTGTCTCTTTCACGACCCACCTCCCTCGGAGGTTGGGGTATTAAGCATTTGGGCTGGTTTAGTCTCTCCTTGCGTTTGAAAATTTTATGGATGGTCCTTAAAGGGACTGGGATCTGGCATCAAATCTTGTCCACAAAATATTTAAAGAAACACTCTGTGGTGTCTTGGATTCATCAAAAGTCTTTTTCTGCAAATGGAGTTTCAGTGATTTGGAATGGCTTTCTTCTTACGCTCACCTGGGCTGGAAGATGTCTCTCATGGCAAGTGGGGAATGGGGTCGATACTCTCATTGCCTCGGATCTGATCGTGGGCACAGACACCTTGGCTGTATTCCCTCCAGATCTCCGTGCATATCTCAAGGATTATGGCATCTCCTCCTTGGCACATGCCCATAATCTTTCACCTGAGGATCAGGGATATTGGCTCGCTGCAGAGGATTTGGAATTAGGGGGAGAGTGGAAATTATTATGGGACAAGTATATCTTGGAGCTTGAACATGGCAGGATTAGACTCAATCATCTGTATGATTCTCTAATATGGACTCACAATCGACAGAATGGGGACATCATTACTTCTCTGGGGTACGATCTTATTTCAAACTACTTTCTCGAGCCCACCTTGTATCAGAATCAGTTTTTGGAACTCCTATGGTCGTTCAACATCCCTTCTAAAATCAGGTGCTTTATTTGGCTCGTTGTTGGGAATCGCATTTTAACCCGGGAAAATCTCATGAAATGCGGATGGTTGGGACCTCGGTTCGACACCTCTTCATCGATTGTATCACGACTAATAGGGGTTTCTTCATCATTTGTGAGCAGTTCTGCGTTCCTCCCGTATTAAATTGCTCAGTCAGTTCTTTTTTAAAACTCTAGTTTAAGAAATTCTCAGCTCACTCTGATTTTAGCTATCTACCTCTTTTTATTTATTGGAGTGTATGGAAAATGAGAAACTGTTGTATTTTTTAAGATAAGAAGGTTTCAGTGTCTAGCATCATACACTAGGTGGAGTATCTCTTTCACTTGTACCCTGTCCTGAAGCTGAAGAAGAAGATAAGATGTATTGGAATCAGACCACAGATCTTTTAACCTTGTGGCTTCTTTGATGGGGCCACTGCGGGGAACATTGGTGGTGCTGGGTTTGTGCTGCTATTGAGTGACTCTCACACTCTTGGATTCTCTTTGGGTTGTGGCATGAGCACCAATACCAGGGCAGAACTTCTTGCTCTTTGGGCACTTCTTGTTGTTTCAAAGCATTTGGGGATCCCTCTCCTCACTATCTTTGGAGACTCCTTAGTCATTATAAATTGGGAAAATAGGAATGCATCCTTGGATTCTCCTAGTTTGGACCACTGGTGCAAAGACATAAGGTCCCTCATGTATAATTTCTCTCGGTTAACAATCAAGCATATCTATCGTGAGCATAATCAACAGGTTGATTGTCTTTCAAAGAAGGCTTTGGTTTTAGATCCTGGTTTTGGATTTTTCACTGAGTATCTTGATGGCATGATCATTGATCATGGGAACTTTCAGCTTTTTTAAAGCATGGTGCCGGGACTCAGTCCCTTCTTTTTTGGCACTTGAAACCTCTTTTTCTTTTTGATGGACTGGATTGGGTTTTTTATGAAGAGACTATTAGCCTTCTCATTCTGCTCAGGATGGATAAGTTTGATTGTCAATCACTGCCCCTCATAGATCTGCCCAATCTCTCTGGTTAAAAGTATTACCTCTCTTCTTGTTGAGCAGACGTTTTGTTTGCATGAAGGTTCTTGTGTTTCTCCTTTGCTCTTGCAGCAAGGATTGATGGCTGTACCTGTATATCTTAGTGATTAGAGGGATTCCCAAATGCTGCTTGTTATGCAAGATAGAAGCCTGGCTATGAAGGTTGTATGTATATGATGTCCTTTGATTCATAATATGAATATCAAGGTCTGGTATTTTTTCCTCTTGAAAAAAAAATATTGAGTGCTTGGGTAGAACTTTTCCAAGCTAAAATATTTAGCGTGATAAATATTTTTAATATAAATATATGTGAATATATCAATTATAATAATAAAGAAGTATTCAACTTGAATATCAACAATATTTTATTTTTAATTAAAATAGTTAAAATATTATATAATAATAAATAAAATTTATAATTTTAATATCATCAATATTTTATTGTAATATCAGTTTGATGGGTTAATTTAAGTGGTTGAGAGTTGTTTACGCTAGTAGAAGGTCTCCGGGTCAAATTCCCAATTGGCTATACAAGGGCCTCACTCGATGTTCCCCATGCATCGGGTTAGGTCCCATAATCAGGGTCGATGGTTTACCTCAGGTACAATCCTAAAAAAATTGGGGAAGTACTTGAGGGTTTCTCGAGCGATGTCCCATCTTAAAAATAAACCTAGTGGGTTAGCTCAAGTGGTTGAGAGTTGTTTATGCTAGCAGAAGGTCTCTGGGTCTGTTAAGTCAGTAATTTGTTTCTTCAAATTTTATGTTTGACTGTCATTTTTATTTTAGCTTGCATATTTGCTTGAGTTTACTCTTTTACTTACTGTGGAAATTTTTTGATTTTTAGCGAAGTTTTCAATTTTTACCTTCAAATTTTTATTTAGTTTTGTTCTTTTAAGCTTTTGAAGGGTTCTAAAGGTCAATATATTGAATAATGGATTCACAAATCATATCATGAGTATAGTTTGTCATTTGAACTGTATTCAAAATGGAAAAAATGACTAAATAGAGCCAAAATTGAGTTTAAATTATTCTTGTAGCGCAACTGCCAAAAATTAACACTGCGGCGCTACAGGAAAATCGTTTTTTGCCAGAATGGTCATTTTTCAGTCCGATTTTTTTGGGATTTCGCTCCTAAAGTGTTAAATAAATCATTGGTCACGTTTGATATGTGTTTTGCTAAGTTTTTTTCATGTAAATAGGCGTCAGTCTCATGTGAGGGAGATTCTGGCAACCGTTCTGGCAACTGGATGCAAATTTCTGGCAAATGATGAGAGTGAGCGAAATAAGGCAATACTTTCAGGGAAGATGTTCTAAATTAAATATTATGAAGCTGGACGGGAATGAGGAAGTTGCAAGGAATCTCTTTCCTTCCGATTATAAATGTATTGATGAACATTATGGAGCATTTTCTGTAGGCCCTGCCAGAGAGGATGTCCCCTCTATTGGAGTTGCAACTACTGCTAACCAGAGCATAGGTTTAGAACTCTCTACCAAAGATAGTAAAGGAGATTTTTGCAAAAGAAGAATTCAGCACAGTGAGTCTGAATTTGTTGCAGCTCGTTCCTGCACTAAACATAAATGATTCTATATTAGATGCTGGTGCAGTATCTAAATGTATTACTGAGTGTCCTGAGGTGTTCTCAGTTATTGATGAAAGCAGTGCAGATTTCTCTACAAGCTATTCCAAACAGCCATCTATTATTTGTGACCAACATGTAGCCAAGAAATTCCCTTTAGAAAATGATTTGAATGAGAACAGTAGAGAAGATTCAGACATTGTGTCAATGCCTGTTGTGGCTAATGTTTCATGTAAAGATGTTCATCATAATAGACAGGCTACTAAAGCAGCAAAGGGAAATATGCGAGGACCTGCAGCAGGATATGCTTTCCAAGAAAATATTTCTTTTACAACAAATGCAATGGGGAAGGGAAGAACATCATCATTGTGGAAACCTTGCAAAGGATTCATGAGATCACATGTATTCTGCCTAGAACATGCTCTTTTAATGCTTGAAGAATCTGAACATCATATCAAATTGGGTAATCAAGTTCTACAATCAGAAAAGGTTCCTCAACTGGATAACAGACAACAAACTTTTGATGTTTTGCCTTCAGATGTTTCACAGAGCCTTCAAATGCAGACCAACTGAACTACATTTCATGAAGGAAAAAGTGCAAATAATCTATTGGTAAACACTTGTGGAGATATATAACAGTAAAACAACATCCAGTTTACAGTGAAATGCACAGATTACTGAGAATTCTGCTCAGTTTTTCCTGTTTTTGGTTATTGAAGTAAAATGCCGACCACGAGCTAACGGAGAGGAATTTTTGAGAAAAAAAGAGGTTTTTGTTCATACGATACCCATATACAAAAACCTCTCTCATTTTTACAACGGCTGTCAAGGTTTGAAAGATTCAGTTTAATCTTTGCAGCTTATTTTTCAGGGATTTTAAATATTTAATATTTTCCTGTTTTAGTGTTCATTTTACGGGGCAGATTCTGATTGATTGGAGATGAATTTTTAAAACATAAGAGAGGTTTTTGTCCATCACGGACCCGTTTACAAAAACCTCTCTCATTTTTTACACAAGTGTCACCAATTGAGAGATATGGAAGCTTCTTTGACACCTATTTTCCAGAAATTCGCCATATTTGCCAGGAATCCGATTTGCTATTTTTAGTCAATTAGTTGAGTTAGTTAGTTAATGTAATTGCTGGGTAGTTTCAATTTTGACCTAATGAAGGGGAGATAGAACTACTTCTTTGTAATTATAGAAAAAGGACAAAGGGACAGAAGAGAGGTTCGATTTTTGGGATAGCTTCAGGAGGTCTTCAACTTGTTCATGAGTTCAGACTTGTTCATGAGTTAAGTATCAAAACTCTTGTATGCATTTGATGATGAAATTATGAGATATATGACACTTTTCACCCTTCAGTTCTGTGTTGGCTTCATTGTTCAGCTTGTTTAGTTGCTTAATTGATATACTCATTACTGGTTTATGTTTATATGCTGGTGATGCTTGTCTTTTATGAATGAACTTCAATACTGTGTTATGTTGGATTTTGTTGAATATATTATGCATCTTTGTCTTCTTTTGTTTATGATTTAGTTATTACTTTTCTCATGAGTATATTCCCTGTCCTTCCCCAAAGTTTATAACCAAGAAAATACATCAGAAACCCTAAACCTAGTTTGTTTTATTGAGTTTTATTTGAGATTGTGTTGGCTTGTTTCTTTGGCCTTGGAAACAATTTCTGGCACAAACAGGGTCAATTCCTCGGGTGGCTATGCACAGGTCTCACTCGATGTCCCCATCGAATTAGGCCTCGTAATCAGGGCCTATGGTTTACCTTGGGTACCATCCTAAAAAAATGGAGAAGTACTTGAGGGTTTCCCGAGCGAGGTCCCATCATTTAAAAAAAAGCTATTATAATATTAATTAGAAATAAATATATTTAAAAAAGGTCACAACAATGTAAATGAAAGTAAATACAATGACTAACTATATTGTAACAACATTCTCTTAATTAAAGGTTGGATCACACCAAACATATGTGCTCTTTGTAAGGATGGAATGGAAATTGTCGATCATCTTTTTGTTCATCGTTAGTTTTTTTGCCAATATTAGGAAATCTATCTATGTTGTTTTGAACATTGTTTATACTTGGGAAGGCTCTTTTTGAGTAGAATTTATTCTAAACATAACACTTTACCAACATTCACTCGGAGAATTTGGAATGCAAGGAATGTTCATATATTTGAGGACGGGAAATTAGTAATGAGGATATATGTGTTAAAATTCCCATTATGTACAAAGATTACCAACATGGAGAAATCATTCTCCCAAAGAAAAGAACTGTGATTGATTTGACTTTTCCACAAGATGCCTTAGGATTCTTTGATGGTGTTGCACATGGTGGGCTATGTGTGGTTGGGGTTCTGCTTAGTCTAAATGAAGCCCATATTTTCAAAATCAAGTTGAATTATGGATGGGAATATAATACAAAGGATGAATTACTAGCACTTTGTTGTTTATGTAAGGTGGCTTTATCTTTTGGTATTTATTCTATTAAGATTTATGGGGATTCTTTGATAATTATAAACTAGTCAAAGGATCAGGGAAATTTACAGGTATTATCTCTATCAAATTGGTGTTGGAGAACTAAAAAGCCCCTTTCCGCTTTCTAAAGCAATGGCATAAACCATGTCTATCGGAAAAGCAATTGCCTAAAGAGGTTTTGTGTGGAAAAGAAGAATTGTTATGTTGAGATGAATATATTGAAAACCAGCTTGAAAGCAATGGAACATTGAACATCTTTTGGTCATAAGTGAAGACACGTTGCTCACTTTTCTAATGAGATGTATTTTTGAAATGTATATCTTAAAAAATAAGTTTGTAATAAATCTTTTGACTTTGTCAATTTATATGTTTTAGTTTTGCATTAGACTTTTTTATTCTCCTTAAATAACAAAATAAGTTGTGATTTTTTTCTTTCCAATAAAAAACAAACAAACAAACAAAACATTGATATTATTTAGAAAAATAATGTATAAAAAACAAACTTACCTTATTAATTATTATTATAGCAAAAAAAACAAGATTTCACAACAATGAAAATACATAACTAAAAATTACTAAATTGTTTTTATTTTATTTTTATTTTTTTATAAATTAAAAATACATTTTAAATATCTTAAACATTATATAATTTTTATTATTAAAAATCTTTGAATTTGGAAAATATTTATTTTTATATACTTGTTATGAAATTTGTATAAAACATTAATATACATTTTAAAAGTTCCACACTTGTAAATTTCATATTCGTTATAAAGATTTGGAGGGTGTCTCTCTTCTCATGAGAAAACTAATAATAAGATTTGTGATAAATATTAGTTTATATTAAAAAGGTTCTAATATTTAAATTTTATATCCATCATGGGGCGATCCTCTTTTAATTAAAAAGTTTATTTATTTAATTGTGAAGTCTTGGTAGGATGTTACCATTTTAGTAACTAGCAATTGTACCTAGGGGTATAATAAAAGAACGTTGTGTTGTAAGCTAAGCAAGGAGATGCCGACATATACAACAAGAAAGACAATTTGAAGTTTTGATACAATATGTTAAAGATACTAACGTGGTAGTGATGTGTTTGATTTTGAAAGCGGGTTTTGTTTGTTTTTAAAAATAAAGTCAAGTAAAATCGTGAAAAGACCTGCCGGGATTAAAAGTTTCTGAATAAATAAAATACATAATGCTTTCTAATTGCAACGTTTACTGATGTGATATCAAAGGATCACAAAAGCATGCATGATGCATGTCCTTTATAAAATTAAAGGAATGATGAGTCACTGGGTTAAGCGAAGTGACGAGGCAGTGCAGTCCGACGTGGTGTTGTTGAATCGAGTGTGAATGACACTCATCGAATAAAATTATTTAATTATATAAATTTAGGGGGCCGCTTCTTCACGTGTTTTCATTTGTTGATGTACTATGTATCTATTTTAGGAATATATACTATGAGATGCATGCATGCACGTGAGATTATTTGATAACATCATAATTCCTGGTGAAAGTAATAAACATTGGTAAGGATTTTGATAAAATAAAAGTTTACCTTACACCTTGCACACCTTTGTTTTTGGATTTTGCAACACTACTTTATGCACTTGTATGACACTACTTTATGCACTTGTATGAGCACCTGCATAGAAAATTTATGATAAAACTAAAAAACAAATATCTCCAATGCAACACTACCAATTAATATGTAAAGGAGAATTGAATTGGAAAAATGTATTATTGATTATAAATAAGTTATTGCATATAATCTTTTGTGTGTATGTGCTAGTAAATATCATTATTATATGCAACAAACACGAAAATGCATTGTAACTAAAATCTTATATGAATGAAAGGAATAATGAAATCAATGAAATGAATACTAAAACCCGTTATCAAAGTGAGGAATCACATAAATCAATGCAACAAATGCTAAAATGCATTATAACCAAAACCCTAAATTAAATAGAGGAATCATGGAAATCTATGCAACCACGATCTATTTGATTAAACTAAACCATATTGCTTTAGATTGGAAAATAAAGGATAGAAAATAGATTATATAATAGGACTATCATATAATCATATTGTTTTGAATTTTCATGGTACTTAAACTATTTTGGATAATTAATCCAAAACATACATATTATATTTTTAAACCTAAATTTACTATATTAAAGACTAAAGAACTCATAGTTCATGTACATTTTAGTGAAGATTAAAAGGTAATACCAGGCTTGGAATTTCACATCTATGCTCCCTATCAAATAAACATTCTATAAAGGTTTAACATTTTTCATGCCCTTCTGATCAAATTCATTAATGTAATTTTTTAAAACTTTTTGTATGACAATTTCACTATTATAACTTTTGTATTTTTTCTAAATTTTAAATACACCATTTAAAAAATATATATAACTAAAATAAAAATCTAAAAATAAAATTTTCATAATATTAAACATATTAACTAAAATAAATAATTAAGACTTCTGTCATAAAAATAATAAAAATGATATTTTATATAATTTTTTTTTAATTTATACTAATAAATACCATATATTTATAAAATATCTGTAAATTATAATCAATAAAATTGATTTGGATCATATCCAAAATTTAATTTTAGAAAATTGTACATAATGAATATCCTAAAATAGCCTGGTTTAGTTTGCAGCAAGTCAAACAAAATAAATAAATATTTAAAGCTACCAAAACCACCTTTTAGGTTACCTATGTCTTATTCATCTTATCGAAAAGGAAAAGGACTAGCGCCACACTCCCATTAAGCTTTTTGTTTCCCTAACGCTCATAAGCAAATAGTTAAGCTTGAGCCTACCTACCACTGATATCAATAGGATTCAACCCTACAGAGGCTCACAAGCTTAAAAGTCAAAGTACTTTTTAAACCTCGGCCAATAAGAGCTCTGGCATTCAGATCCGGAAGTAAGTCCCAATGCTGAAACACCGATCTTGATCTACCAATGCCATGCCAATCGCCAATACAACTACATGCCAAAGTAAAACAAATCCCAACAAGCAAACAACAACTTTTATACAAGTAACCATTCAATATATTCATATACTCTTTAGAAACATTATGGAAAACACTTATAATGGATTTCATTTAAACTAAACCAACATTGAATTCATTTCAATTGCCCACACAACCACAGCTGCGCGACCGGACACTGATCCCTTCGACACGTGTCCATCTTGCATGTCGCCCAGATGGCATGAAAAAACCCACCATCGAAGCACACCATGAATACGCTTTCTCTGAGGTGATTTGCAGTTTCTTACATCAATTTGTAGAGCTTAGCACACAATGAATACGCTTTCTCTGACGTGATTTGCAGTTTTCTTACATCAATTTGCAAAGCTTAGCACACCATGAATACGCTTTCTCTGAGGTGATTTTACAGTTTTCTCACCAATTTTGTGTTGTTACATCAATTAACGTAGGTTATTCCATCATTTTGCAGAGCGTAGCACACCATGAATACGCTTTCTCTGAGGTGATTTGCAGTTTCTCATCAATTCACTTTGTAATGGTGTTATTTATGAGTTTACAGTGGGTTTGTTATCCTTCATTCTCCACGAACAGTAACTAATTGCATCAATGTATTTTTGTTGTCAGAAATAAAACACTAAGCTAGCAAGCCAGGTTAACCACTAAGCAAGCAAGGCTAACACTCAGCAAGGCAGGAAAGCTCACACTAAGCCAATAGAAAGCAAGGCAAGCTACAGGCTAGCAAGGGCTAGAATCCCTGACAGCAAGCCCTCGGTGTTGACCAACCTCAATTTAGCTGGACCAGCCTAGTTGTTCGACCAACCATTGATCCCCGGTTCATCTCCCATCCCGGGTTGATTCTGTAAGCAAGTAGCAAGCCAAGGGTTCTTGTACCGGCCCGTGTCATTTTATCTCCCATCCTCAGTTTCTTTATCTCCGTGTCATTTGATCTCTGTTTGCACAAATTCGGGCAATCCCCCCAAGCTGTTGAGAGCGTCGGCAATCTCCGGAAGAGGATGCTCCTCGTCCCAGCATTTCAAATTCCCACACAACCACAGCTGCGCGCACTCGGTGTAGTATATGAAAGACCAGACACTGATCCCTTCGACGCGTGTCCATCTTGCATGCTGCCCAGATGGCATAAAAAAATCCACCATCGAAGCACACCATGCATACGCTTTCTCTGAGGTGATTTGCAGTTTTCTTACATCAATTTGCAGAGCTTAGCACACCATGAATACACTTTCTCTGAGGTGATTTGCAACTAAACCACCATTGTATTTGAATTCATTTCAATTGCCCACACAACCACAGCTACGCGATTGGACACTGATCCCTTCGACGCGTGTCCATCTTGAATGTCGCCTAGATGGCATGAAAAAACCCACGATCGAAGCACACCGTGAATACGCTTTCTTTGAGGTGATTTGCAGTTTCTTACATCAATTTGCAAAGCTTAGCACACCATGAATACACTTTCTCTGAGGTGATTTACAATTTTCTTACATCGATTTGTAGTCTCAATTCGTATGACTGAGCAGTCAAAGGTGTACTGTCACGCATGCAACACGTGGAAGTCGTTCTTAAATCCCACAAAAAGAGAAAATTAATATTTTAAGTTTCTTGAAAAATCGACAGCGACGTGGAGGTCAAACAAAATTTTAGGTTTTTGACCTGCAAACATACGTTGAAAACAAATCGTATTGCTTTTCGTTTTCCATATATTCATCAATCTAAAAAGCCATTCTTTTCCATTCCACTACGTGATATATATACATTTTATATACCCCTAGGCAGCTATAATTATTTCTCGTTTGCTTCAGCATCAGCATATCTCTATCTCCATTTGATTGCATTTGATATGGATGGATAAAAAAATCTCTCTTGTCCTGGTCAACAACACAGGAATAGATTATACCTGTAGGTATGGATGTATACATAATGTATTTATGTGTATTTTACAGTATCCGCATAGAGATGGTGCCTGTCTTCTTTTTCTTTTTTTTAAAATTTTTGGGTTGGTTGTGAGTATTTTGTATGTGTTGGGTTGCAGTTTAAAATAAAAGGTGAAGCATGAAATACCTGTAAAGCACATGGGCTCTGCAGATGTGGGGTTTGCAGCATTTTCAATAGTTGAGCAGAACAGATGCGCAGGTTCGAATCGCAGCAAGGGGAAGTTGAAAGGGGTACTTGTATAAGTAAATAGTAGGCCGGCTCGAAAGTAAATAGCGTTGTTGATGATCAGCTTCCCTAGGAGATGAAGGAGATGAAGATCAAGGAGAATGTAGATGATAAGGGCTCTTTCTACAAAAAAATTGATGTGGGCTTTTTGTCTTTCGTGTTCTTCTTTCTCTTTTTAACAGGTGGGGTTATGGAGGAATGGGGGATTTGACAATACAATCTTTTTGCAGGAAATAGTACCATCAGTTGTGGATGGAAATGGTACAGAAGCAGGCCATGTAATTTCCACAACCATCGGCGGTAGAGATGGCCAGCCTAAGCAAGTAAGTGTAGCTTTTATACCAAGTTATGAGATTTTGTTTTCTGATTTTGAGCAGAATCAAAAAGTTTATACAGAGTAACTCAGTCATAAACAGAAACTCAAATAGTGAGCGCGTTCGAACCTAACCTGATCAACGATGCAGATTACGCGAATCGTCAGACGAAAACATCGACGGATGAAAAAAAAGCATTAAATTCAAGGAGTAGACTCCCACTTGTTGAAACGCCTTACGTTGTAATTAGTAAATCATTGATGTATTTATGTATTTTTTTATATGGAAACTAAAATATTTTTTTAAGGTGGTGAAATTTCTTATTGCGTCGGATTTACAGCTCGGTATGGGGGAGATCTTGTAACGTTATGTAATATTACTCATGTAAATGTTGGCTATAAAAAATTAATTAATTATCCTCCAACATAAATGTCGGCCACAAAAACAACCTAATATGGGGTAGATGTTGTAATGTTCCTATCTAACAAAACAATAAAAAATAAAAAAGATTAATTATCGGCCAAAAAAAATGTCGGTTAGAAAAACAATACAATATGGGGGAGATGTTGTAATGTTCCTACTTAACAAAATAATAAAAAATAAAAATTGAATTATCCGCAAAAAAAAAGTTTGTCATGCACATTGTTTTAAAACCATGTGCAAGGCCTCCTAAACAACCCATGGTTTTATTGTACATGGTTTAGGAGGTTGTTGCAAATGGTTTTAAAACCATGTATGGGGGAGATGTTGCAATGTTATTTCTTAACAAAATAAAAAATATTATATGTCGGCCATAAATAGTATTAAATATTAATAATAATATTATTATATGTCGAACTTAAATAAAAATATGTCTTTTGGTTTGAATCACACCAAGTTGATAGTTGAGAGCAATACTTAAGAAGAGCCAAGTGTGAGGGAGTTGTTGTTATGTAAGATAACGTAACGTTACAAAAATAAAAAGTGATCAAACAATTCACGTCCATTCATAAAATAAAAATTTAAAACCAAATGAAAATAATTAAATACATTACAAAAATTAAAAAATAATAAATTCATGTTCACTCATAAAATAAAAAGTTAAACCAAATGAAAATAATAATAAAAATGCATGTCCACTTATAAAATAAAAGCACCTAGAGGGATCTAATTTCTCCATGTGTAAACTAGCATTTGCACCAAGAGGTGCAAAAAAACGCCGAGAGGGTAAAAATATTGTCTTTTCGCAAGTGAACCTTTGTTTTTTACCTTGGGAGAGTGCATATTAATACTGGGTTTTTGAAATGTCAGGTTCAGACATTTATAATTTAGTTTTTTGAATGCTTAATATTAAAAATCTTATTAACAATGTTAGTTGGTTAAGGTCTGTTTATTTATATAGTTGTGCTTAATTTATGGTTAATCTATTTGAAAAAAGTGCTTGCTTATAAGAGCAATATTAATAGTCTATGGTCAAACTACGGGTCCTTTTACATTGTTAATAATTCAATTACATTTTAGGATCATTTCGACTCTCGATCCAAATCTATGAAAGCAAATTTTAAAGCAATTCTGTGAACCAAACGTTAGTGAGTCTCAATGAATATGTTTAAGAAATTATTTCAATCTCTGTTTGTTTAAATAGAGCGTTTTTGTTAGTACTTAAGAGAAGAATGGTAATTATTTCAAGTTTTATTTGTTTCATTTAATCCATTATTTCAAGTTTTATCAATGGCAGGTTTAACCCCCTTTTAATGTTGTATGAATTAGTTGAAAATGATTACAACTCTTGACATTTGTTTTTATTTTTTTTAAGACTATCATTAATTGTGTAGTTATTAGGGAGGTGTTTGTTCATGAAATATGTTACAAGCAGGGGTTATAAAACTTTAAAACTTACCAATGTGTCTGTTCTAGAACTACCAATGTGTAAGTACAACAGATCCGATGTCATTATGATACACGAGCCCAAATTTTACATACAGATTACTTGGAAAGACTCTTTGTAAATCTTAAAGGGTTTTATTAAGATTTTATTTGATTATTGGGATACCTTAACTTACTCAATTTCAAAAAATTTATGTTTGATTTCTTTGTTTTGAATGCAGAATGATGAATTTTTCTTTGGATTGTTTTAACATCCCGTAACCCGCAAATCCGGAACTTGCGGATTGCGATAAACCTTTCATTTGATATTTCATTTTTTCAAACCCGCATCCCGCATCCCGCAAATGGAGGGTGCGGGGGTTCGTATTATTTTTCGCTTGGTTTGTGTCTGCCCACAACGCACAGACCGCAAAAGGCGGGATGTGGGATGCGGAGCTAATTGAATCAAGTTTGTACTATTTTGTGTTCCTACATCCCGCAACCCGCAAGTTGCGAAATGCGGGTTGCGGAACAATTAATAAACTTGTAATTTTTTTTTGATCCCACATCCCGCAAAGCTGATCCTGATGTATTTTGTCTTGGCAGTAAATTGCAAGATGACGCGTGTAAAAATATATATATACGCTGGTCTTTTACAATTTATTTACCACTTTTTAACTGTTGCAAATTACAGCGGTGCATGAATTTTATCTTCGTGAATTATCACTCTGCGTTAATTTTACCAGGCAATTTTATCACAATCTAATTAGATTACAGGTTAGTATTTTGGTCATTTCTTCTTTAAATTTATTACCGTAGTCAATGCTGAATTAGTTTTAATTTTCACTTCGTGTTGGTTTTTCTTTTAAACACAGTCTTTCCAATTTGCAACAATGGCAAGATCTACTCCCCACAAAAACCTGGAAAAGGATATGTTCACCAAGTATCCGAACTTTGGTATTTTCTCAAATACCAGTGGCAGAATCATTGAAACTTACCAAATTGAATGGTCTAGGGTTTATGAAATTTTTGACAATGACAAATTTTCTGATATTCAAGACAACCAATTGGCCTACGAAAGAGTCAGGGATTCTGGACTTCATTCTCTTGCTGCTAGACTTGCTATCCTCCCGTACAATGACGCAGTCAAATGGATAGTAGAACATGCGGACCTGAAATCCCATTGTTTGAATGATAGTAGAGGGTTAGATATAGCTAATTTTCATCCTGAGGTATTCACGAAGGCTTATGCCCTTAAACTGATAAGACAACCGCTTACTGCAGATTTTGCACATACCTCCAAAAGTAGGTTCAATTTTGAAGAAATGTTAAAATCGTGGATGCACCAACCTAGTAAATTCTCGAAGAGGTCTGACGAGCTTTACCCTGTTACCTGGTTCAAAGAACCTTATTCCTTATTCGCAGCTATGTTATGTAGACTGTATGGCCTTCCTAATTATTCTGTGTTCAAGACTGAATGGGCTCCAGTAGCTCATCATGTTTTAGCAACTGGCGATTCTTTCCCGTGGGCATCCATGTTGTCGCTAGAACTCAAAATTTATATCCAAGAGTGCCAGAAGGCCACTACTAGAAAGAAACCCAATTTCTTCTTTTCAGCCTTCATTTATGATATATTGTGCGCTCAGTTCGAATATCCTAATTTGGGATGGAAGTGGAGTTTTCCGGCTCCCCCGGTGCCCATTTATTATTCAGAACTGTGGGATACTAACTATGCACCCAAGTTCTATGATATATGTCAATACTTCCTTGGCACCATCTATTTTTTAATATTCAAGAAGCAAGCTCTTGCACTTTCACCTGAGGCCACAGGTTTGATTGGTACAATGGGTGACTGGTATGTTGGTGAGAATTTTTCGTACATAAGAATTTGGGGTAGCGACACTGTTCATATGCTTCCCATAATTGTTCCTGACAGGTTGGTTCTAGAAGAAGTGGCTTTCCAAACTGTCAATGATGGGGTTTACAGGAAGCTGATTGGCCCTAAGAAAAAAGCTTGGCCCAAATTCCCTTTGCACCTTGGATCGTTGGTTATTCCAACTTCAACCTGGGCTGCAGTATTAGGTGAACAGATACAGTCTTTGAAGCTTGGTTTTGCCACCAAGAGAAAACACGATCCCAAGGGATGCCTCGATGCCCACTTTAAGCAGTATCATATCAAAATTAATTATGTGCATGAGGAAATTCCCGACGATTCTATTTATTAGGGTGTTAGTACATTTTCTGAAGTGTTGGGGAGAGCCAAAAGCAAGGATAAGAAAGCCCACATCTTGTAGCATGAAAAGGAACTGAAAGAGAGGATTCAGTGTTACAGGGTGCTGTAGATTGACGTCTTGGAGAAAGTAAGAAAGGACAGAGAACAAAAAGAAGCTGAAGCAACGAAGAATTCATCAGTGGCAATTTTTGCGGACGGAGACAAGGCAAAAGGTCTAATGGAAGACTTGCCAGAGGTACCAGTTAGGGAGCAGGTCAAAGCCTTAATAATTACGTTAAGACAGTCAAAAGAAAAGCTGGCAATAATGACCTTTGTGCTGAATACTCAGGCAGTTTCAGCTCCTGTGATTGTTACTCATATCCTGGTGATTGCTGCAGTCAGTAAGCCAAGTGATACTGAAGAAATAGTTGAAAAAAAAACCATTCAAAAGATTGAAGGTGAAATTTTCTTCCTCCACAGGTCCTATTATCGATTTGGTTGATTTAGATTTAGAAGAAGAGGTGATAGCCTCTGCACCTGTCACTGAAGAGGTGGATCAATATTTGCAATCATTAACAGATTGGTTGGATGGTGATGGTAAGAAAGATTCTATACCTATTTCTACAGTTTCACAATCTTCATCTGTGTCTATGTGTTTGTATGCAGCATTGCTCCTTTCATCCATCCATACTTTATCTACGTTGCCTGCAGGAGGACGTATATCACCTGCACTGTTTGAATTGTATCAGGATATAATATCTACACCTGAATATGTCACATTTGATATTGTGCAAATCCCCATTTCACTACCTGTTATTTCAGAAGCACCAATTTTCAAGATTCCCTTACAGCTACCGTCAGTTACTTTGTCAAGATTGTCTCGTAGTGAAAAGCTTTTGGGGTCTTTTTCATCACTTTCATCTGTCGATTTCTAGTTTCCATCTTCTGAATCTTCAACCCTACTCTCATCTTCAATGGTTCAAATAGATTATGTTCAAAACATTTCAGAAGCACCAATTGTGAAGATTCCCCTAGAGGTATCATCAGTTACTCCATCAACATTATCTGGTACTGAAAATTTGTTGGTGTCTTCGTCACCACTTTCATCTCTCAATCTCCACTTGTCATCCTCGGAATCTTCAACCAAACCGCTTTCTTCTATTCCTGAAATATTCCCTGTTCAAAGCAATTTGCAAGCACCAATTTTCAAGATTCTTGTAGATGTACCCTTAGTTACTTTGTCAACATCATCTAGTACTGAAGAGGCTTTACTGTCTTCGTCACCACTTGCAGCTGTCAATTTGCATTTGCCATCTTTCGAATCTTCAACGCTACTCTTGTCTTTCATCTCTGAAATAAGGCATGTTCAAAACATATGTCCTTTGAGTACTCACATTACCATGACCATGCCCTCTCCTATCATTACTCAAACATCCTGTTTAGTGTCCACAGTGATTAGCACATATGGATCCATTGATCCAAGAGATGAATTTGATGAAGATTGTTGTCTCTCTTGGATAATATTATTATAGCAAACCTGATAAATCAGTGATCAGAAAGGGCAAAAAGAGGGGTAGGGATCAAACTGGGATGGAAGTATATGTTTCTGAGCAAATAATTTGGACTCAGCAGTCCGGTGACCCACAGGTAGATGAAGCAGATACAACTGCTGCTTTGGGTGCATTCATAGGTGGCAATATCCATGTTCTTAGCAATTTAAATAGGGAGTTTAACAGGAGGAAAGAAGAGATAACCTAGTTGAAGGAAGAAATTGAGAAGAGTAAAAGGGAACATGAGGCTCATATTTCTAATCTTATGAAGACATCTGAGGATAAGTACAATGAACTACAGGTCAAAAGTGCCTTTCTTCAGGTTGAGCTGCAAAATGAGAAGATCTCAAATGTTGCATTTAGACAGAGGATAGATTCACTTGAAAAGCAATGTGAATATGCAACTGCAAGTGCAACTTCCTCTTTGTTCTCCAGGTTTTCACAAGAAGAATTTAAACAGTTAGCTATCAAGAGAAATGAGGACCATCATGAGTTAATAACTGAGTTGTTTCATAGTTTAAATGATATTTATGAAACGTATATTGCTTTTGGTCAGATGGTCGTTGTACATGAAGATCATGTGGAAAAGAGGGAGAAATATTTAAAGGCTTTGGATGAGATTGTAGACTGGCAAAGGTACAGGAAGGACAAACCAGAAAACATTATCGTCCTCAGCAGCTTTCAGCTAAAGAAAGTCAAAGCAGTACTCTGTGCTTGGCTTGATCTTAATGAGATGGTCGATGAGACTATAAAAAAGGCACAAGCTGTGTGTGCAAGAAGATGGTATGTTATTGATAGTATCATGGAGGGTTTGTTTTTTCCCCCAGTAAATCTTATTGAAAACGCCTGTCCTCCAAAATTGATGATCGAGTAGGTTGAACGACAGAGAGATGAAGCAAGTGAGAAAATCCAAGGGCTCAATCATATAACGATTGAGGATGTTGATCGCTTAATCAGACAACCGTTGGCTATTGAGGACATGGTCCACATTTACATCCGCATCTGGCATAAGTTAGCTAAAAACGAAATGGAAAATTATAGATGTGATGTTCAACTTGGTTTTGAATCAGCTAACTATCCCAACATTGAGGAATTGCTAGGGATTTGGAGCAGATGGCGGGATTTCCTTGGATATTAGTTTTATTTAGATTTGTCAATCAAAATTTGATGGAAATCTACTTTTTGTAATAATTATTTAAAGGGTGGGTTTCACATGTAATAGTGACTTTTTGGAAGGCAAAAATCTGGACAAGAGTTTGGAAATACCTCTATTTAATTGAGGTTTTGTAATTTTGTACAAATCTATTTAATATAGTAATGATATTTTTTCATGTCTCTTTTTGTTTATTTGATTAAGTTTCCTTAATGAATAATGAGTTTTCTTGTTCCAGATGATTCAATATTACTGTTAGTATTTTGTGATCAAGTAGTACATTTATTCACAGCCTTGTTAGTGACTCATGTACTAATAAGCTTTTAATAGAGCTTATTTTATTAAAATCTGTATCTATTTCTGCAAATGATTACACAATAAATTCGATAATACATATGTTAATTTGTTAATTTATGCAAATCCATCCGAGTCTTTTATTCAATTTAATTTTTTATTCTATATGATTTAAATGACATGTTCTCACGGGCTTTTGTCCCTTGCTTTCAACTGTGTATGGATGGAAGATGGAAGGTCATAATCATTGGTGACATAGACTGTCTTTAAAATATCATTACAATTATCAGTAAAACTGTTGTAATAAAAACATTTCATTTTTTTTAATTATTCTAAATAATGTGATTGATTTATTTTTTAAAGTTTATGAAATTCCCACATGGTATAAAATCATTATAATTTTTTTGAAGTATTCTAAATAATGAGATTGATTTTTTTTAAGGGTTTATGAAATTTCTACATATTTATATCTAATTTTTTTATTATTCAAGTTTAGTTTTTATTTAATTACTTTTATTTAATATATATATATACCTCATCATAAAATAATATAAAGTATACCTAGCATAATAGTTTTCTAAGTTCACAAGTAGCACAGATTCATGTTAATCGATCTCACCCAACTTAGAATCTGTTGAGAATTAAAAGAGATATACAAACTGAACTGCAAGCCTCTTAATCTGGTGAACATGGATTTGGGTGAATTTTATTTTCTTTGGTTGCTCTTTTGATTTGATAATAGACATGGGACATTAAATTTTCATGGTATACATGTTACTTGGATATTTTAAAGCAATTGACAGGGGTAACTTGGTGCAATGATTTAAATAGAATGGCCTCTAGCATGACTATGTGAGGTCTTGTTGTAAGTACAACAGATCCCATGTCATTATGACACAGGAGCCCAAATTTTGAATGTAGAATGATGAATTTTTGTTTGGATTGTTTTAACATCCCGCAACCCGTAAATCCACAACTTGCGGACTGTGGGAAACATTTCATTTGATATTTCATTTTTCCAACTTTTGGGGCTTGAAAAATCGCAAGTAACAACAGTTAGGGATTCTCCATAATAAACGTTCCCAACTAGCCCGTTATTGTTTGGTATGGGGAATTCGTCTAGTTTACGGTCCGGCTACCGTAGGTCAAGTAACAAATTAATTTTTTTTACCGGTTACGACCCTGTCCACCGTGTATATTTTTAGTTTTTTGTGTTTAAGTTATGATGTGAAAGTGCCTATCTAAAAATGCAAATGATAGATATAACGAGGAGTGTCACAATGTGATGCGCAAGTTCTTACCTCTCGTCTTACCTCTCCCTAGGGAGCATAATTAACAGTTATCAATGAGTAATGTATTTTTGTGCATGTATTAGGAAAATTTACAGATAGCTATTATTTATTTCAGAACACATGAACATTAATAGAAATGTGAACAACAAGATAGCTTATTGTTAATTTGCGACCTTCATTATCATAGTGGAAATTTCACAAAATAAACTAGAAGACATTCATAACATGAACAGAAATTTATTGAGTTAGAATGATCTCACAGTTAATGGACATAAGCTGAAAATGAAATAGTTCACATTCAACTGATCCATAGAAAAGCATTTGAAACATTCCACCAAACTTTCTCCAGCAAAAACTTGTAATTATTTATTGTAAAAGGAAGTAGTTCTTCTTACAATATACTCTCAAAAATGGCCTGGGAAAGAAGTCCTTTCTACATCTAAACTTTCCTATATTTATACAAAAAGCAAAACCTTTGGGCTGCCCCTCAATGACTTTTGGGCTTCCCGAACCTCTTAATCCCAAAATTTTGTCTTGTAGTATGTACTCATGATTTATACAATATATTACATTTTAAAACAAAAATGTTTTAAAAATACTTTATGAAGAGGGGCCCGCTTGGTCGTTGATGAACTTTTTCCATGCTTGGGCCTCCGCTGCTATACCTTCAAATCCGGAGGGTTCAAGAAAATAGATATTTATCTCATATTTGGCTGCCTGGTTCCTTACCCCTTCTATTCTTGCAGGACTGAGGCGCAGCTGATCCTCCAGGAGGTGTATACTTACAGCTGCATGTGCCACTGCATTCTTTAAAATCTGTTCATCTATATCCTTTACTTGTTGGATCTCTTGCTTGTCTTCCTGGTATGTATTCTGTAGATTCTCTATAAACAATTTATACTCTGGTATTGCGTCCAATCTCCTCTTTGCTGAAATCTAGCATCTATTGTATGTATTCTGTAGATGCTCTATAAACAATTTATACTCTGGTATTGCGTCCAATCTCCTCTCTGCTGAAATCTAGCATCTATTGTATGTAGCAAGCACCCTCCTGCAGTATTCAGCACATGCTCCCCTCGTTTTCTTTACAGTCTTCTTGAATTCTTCCGCAACATTGATTGCAAACTCTAATAAATCATATTCCTCCTTCAAACTCTGCTGGTCTTTAACTGGTAGCTCCGCAGGAGGTTCCTCATTTGTTTCTATCCACACTATTCTTCCCGTTAGAATCTCCAGAATCTCTTGAGATCTGTCCAAAAAATAGGACGTAGTATCCAAAATTTCTTCTAATCTACTATCTATTTGTAAAATCTTACATCTTTCTTCCTCAATGCACACTTGCAAATGGTGGATCTTCCTTCTCTGAGTTAGAACATGCTCGTTTAAAGGCTGGAAGTTTGTCTTTTGTTCTATAGCATCCTTCAGTGATGCTGCCAGTGAAGTATTCTGTTCTTCCAAGGCAGCCACCTGTATTTGATATTGCTTTTCTCTTTCTTCTGTGGCAGCCTTCTCTGTTTCTAACTCAGCAATTCTGCTTTGTAACTGGTCCTTCTCTGCCCTCAGAATTTCATAGGACACCTAAAGGTCATCTTTCTTAGTTTTCAACACTTGATGCTCTAGTTGTAGCCTCTATAATTCTGCTAAGTTGTTCTGAGCATCCTTTTCCGTTTTCCCTACAGAAATTTATAAAGCCTCCTTATTGGCTTGCAGAGTCTAGATTTCTGATCTTGAACTCCTCAATTCATTCATCATGTCCTCATATTTCCTCTTCAACTTATGACCTTCATCCCTCTCCTTCTTTAGTGTTTCTTTTAATTGTGCTGCATTTTTTCTTGATTGCTCGAGATCTGTCATTAGCCTGTTGACATTATCTTCGGTTGTTTGGGTTAATGCCACCCCAGCTCTTGCTGTAAATCTTGGGTCTACATCTGGTCCATGTAACACGGTTTTATCAGTTATCATCTTTCCCGATTGTCCTCCTGTTTCAACCTTTTTCTCGGTTCTTTTTACAATCCTTTTCTTCTCCTTGTCATAGAAAATGGTACTGAAAACAGGGACCTCCTCCCATTCTTTCTGCATGAAAGGGATCAAATTCATTCCAGAAAACACAGCTTGCCCTTGAGTGTTTCCAGAAGTTGTAGCAGGCTCCTGGGGATCAGGTTTATCTTATCCATGCCCTTGATTTGTATGATCATATCCCCCCTGTGTATCTATCTGTTCAGTAGTTTGTTGGTCTTTTTGAGATCCTGTTAATCTCAGACCTTCACTTTCTTTTTGTCTTTTCTTTATCTATGCTTCCTCATTTCTTTTCCTTTCCTCCTCTTCCTTCTTTGTTGCTTCCTCTGCAGCTCTCTTTTTTCCTTATTCTTCATTCTTCAACCAACTCTCTGCTTCCTGTGCTAGCCTTCTAGCATCTTCTTCCCTCTTTTTTGCCTCTTCTTCTTTCGTTGTCTTAGTCTTTTATGCAGTTTTGCCCTTTCCACCCACAGTAACTATTTTCTGTTTAAATCTCTTTTTTAGAGCGGTCATGTTCTTTGCACTCCTGAATGTTTCCTCGTCCTTGTCCCAAAAGTTGGTATATTCAAAACGAATGCTTGCCTCCTTGCAGTGATCTACCACCTTATTTCGGGAGTCATTCCTGTAAAAGTTCATTTCACCAAAATGGAAATGCTCCAGCTCCTGAACAAACTTTGCAATTTGTTTTACCTTTGAAAACTTATAACTTCCAAGCCAGAAAGGTATTGCGGGATAGGTTGCCTTCTTACGTTCGAACATGAAACTTCCCACACCATCAATGTATACCCGCCTAGCTGCCTCTTTGTGTAGCACATAGTCACTGGCATACTTAGGGAGTAGAGAAGGTGCTCTGGAAACCCCATACATTCTTATGTATAGTCCTTCCTCACTCAAATAATAGTCTCCATATTCCTCGATAACCTTGAATGCTTCTTGGGACATGCAGCTGCATTCAGTTAGAAAAATTAGGGTCTACAAAGGCATGATGAAGTGTTCACATATTTCTCTGTAGTAGCCATAGTATTTGTGTGCCCAAAACAATCTATATGCTGTGTATACCGGGGTCATGTCCCTATCCCAATTACACCTCAAGGCTGGAAAAGACTGGGTACACAGTATACAGTCAACTAGGATAGAGCTCATGTAGAACTCTGATTTCTTCTGTGACACCGCTCCCAAAGCTGAGGATATGCATGCTGAGAGGCTATTAGACACTATGTTTGACCAATTAAATATAGTTCCCTGAGTATCCACATAAAAAAAATTGGTATCCATCCAATTTTGAAGCTTTTTCCGTGAGCTCTCCCAAAAATCCTATTCAACATCAGTGCAATAAATCTATAGGGAGTCCGGAGAGTAGATGTATCATATTCTCTTGAAGGCCTGGTTTGAAAGTTCTTCCCTGGTATCATCATTCTTTTAACTGTTTCTACCAGGTCCATAGCTGTCTCTTTCAACCAGCTTTCTGTTAAGTAAATCTGAGCAGGAGGCAGATGATATGCCATGGAGACATAAGCAGGGCTATATGTAGCGTAGCCCTATTTACCAGTATTTTCAAGGATCATCGTAGTTACATCTGCCCTAGGCATAATCCAACCGATCACCTCTGAGCACGGGAATAACTCAGGTCTTGTGGCTACTTTCATAAGAGCCGATTTCTCGATGTTTGCATAAATGGTTAGCTCTTCGAATCCTGTATCAGGTACGTTTTGATTTGCAATCATCCTGTATATCTCTCCCCATTTATAATCCGGTTCGACCCCGGTGGTAGCTTTGGTATCTTCATATATGTATTCAGCCTAGGTGATGATCTCAACCTCTGGTTCTCCTTCAACAACTGGAGCCTTCTTCTTTTGCCTTTTAGACATATCTTCTTTGCAGTAATCACCCTGTCATAAACATAGCATGTTCTTAGCCCATTTAGCTTTTACCAAGTGAAATAATAATAACAAAACTGTATCAATCTATTTACCTCTTCCATATACATTCTGAAAATGAAATATACACAGTATTAAAGGATGAAAAGAAACATGACAAGGCAAAAAGAAAATCCTGCGGGTTGTGTCTTAAAATCCTCTAAGTCCAATGTTTGTAACTAAAATCATAACCCCGATGGAACAGACTCTTCATTTTAATCCGGGCCGCATTCGAAATAATCTAACTCCTTCAATAAAAGCATGAGCCACATTGTTGCTACTGCTAATCCTGAAAACGCTAGACCCTATACTGTGTTCCTCATCTTGGAAAACCCTAACTAGACCAAAACAATGAAAACCTCCTCCGTCCCACTAAAATAGGGTAAACGCATACAAAATTTTAAACACCCCCTCCCCAGGATGGCCATGAATAACCAGAGAATGGGTGGTGCAGACAACGTAATGCTTGTCTGCACCAACCCCTTAATCTTTCAGACAGGAGTAAAGCGTACATAACGGCTCAATCATGCGGGCTCAAAAGAGAAAAAATGTGAATAGCTAGCTCCTCAACCCTAAAATAAAAATACTTGTGCATACCGCAGAGATAAGCATTCCAACCCATCCCACGGAAAAAACCTAACCGGGGAAAACCACAGTTTCAATCAACCAATAAAAATCAAACAACCAAGGTCGTGGATTGCCTACCTGGCAAAAAGCAGTGCAGTCGGCGGGATGACCCAAAATTTCCACGGTAGCATGCCAAGGATTCGGATCCGGACAGCTGGGGACGTGAAAAGTTCAATTGACAAGGACTGGAGCAATCTTTGAGTTCGACTATGGATAACAATAAAATAATGCTCCACTTCTATATATAAACCTTCGGTAAAATGAGTCGGTGGGAAAACCCTATCGACGGTTGAAAACACTAAACGTCGGGAGGATAGTTCAATTGACATCCGCAACGGTGGACTTACAAACTACTACGGATCTGCGACAATATAAAACTCATTGGCGATCGGAAGCTCTAAATGCTAAAGGTCGGAACTCCAAACCTTAACATTTTCGTAGTGTCGGCGATGCCAAGCACTATCATCGCGATGATTGTGTATCGGCGATCGGAACCGAAAACCTTTAACGCATCGGAACTTCAAACCACAACACTCTTCCCAGTGTCGGTGATAAAAAATGTATCATTTGACTTACTCCGAAGTAAAAGGTATCGGAGCTCAGAATTCTAAGTTATCAGCGACCGGAGAGACTAACCTTCGGACTACTCATCAACTTCCCTCCGAAACTTCGGTGGCATAGAAGACAAGCCTTCTGACTTATTCATCAATTTACCTCCGACAGCGATAAAATAAAATCACCGACAGTCAAAAAAAGGTTTAAAGAATAAAACAAAAAGGAGATAAAACAAGGATCGACAAGAAACAGGACTGTCCATTGGGACGTTCACTGTTTGCCTTCCGAAACATCGGCGGCATAAAGGACTAATGCCCCGGCTCATTCTTCATCCGACTTCTAATAGCGATAAATAAAATCATCGGGAAATCAAATGCTAAGCTCTAAAAGAAAACAAACTCCTCAGTTTTATATGTTTCCGACCTCAAAAGATCATTTTTTTAAAGTAGGAAAAACTGGACTTCCAGGACAGATTTAAAGAAATCGAACAAACCTGGGCTAGATAAAATAAAAAAGGAGGGTCCAAAATTTTAAAAAATTTGGAAAAAAAGGTTACAGTTGCAACAATTGGCGACTACCTGGTGAACACAGATCTCTGAACACTTTCTTCTTTGATCAACAGACTGTTTTGACAATAAATACCAACATGTTGAATTCTTCAAGATATCCGGATTTCCCAAATGACATTATATATGCACTTTAATCATTAATGATAGTCCAATTTAGGGAAAATGGGAACCAAGATTTCAAAGTCTAGATAACTCTTTTGAGGCCAGGAATATGAGTTTCATTTTTACCTCTGTCTTCGGGTAGCTTCTAGCTTAGACACCACAGTATTGTAACATATGGTAAACATAAATATTCGTTTGTTCCTCATTCCCATTCGATTTTGCACTTTTGTGCTTTTGGACTTTTGTCCTCTTTTGAGTCCTCCTTTATGCCTTCTTTCTGAAATTTTTAATTCAGGCTCCTCTATCCATAGTGTCCTTTTGTGTGAGAGATGTATTAAATTTTTAGCTCACGGACGAAGAAGAACTTTGGCAATCCTGTACTAATATATTGCTTTCTTAGGAGATTTTGACTCTTATTTTCCTTTTGGCTTTCAATTCCCGGCATGGGATGATTTAAATGTAACATACTGTTTACCCTGCTTCCTCTCCATGGGTCTTTTGCTGTCACCCCCTAAGACATTTTTTAATGTGAGATGGATGGAGCCTCGAAATAGTATTCCAGACCTTTTGATTCTGAGTTATTTCAAAAGGATTAATTAGGACTTCAATGTGTTCATAACCATTTAGGAAAACTGCTAAACTAGAAGAATTTCTTTCAAATAAATTAATAATACACAGGCTTGTAATCAAGGATTTTAGTTATTCCAGACTTCTGATGAACTCCATGCAACCAAAAGTTGTGCTTCTTTATTACAATCAATCAAACCCTAACTAAAACAAACAAAAAATAAAACAAATAAAAAATAAAACAAACCAAACAGTTTATTTATGTACAAGATAACCAAGAAATAAAAATCAAGAAAAATAAGGTTTGAGAACTAAACCATTAACTTGTAAGTTCTCTTCCCACCCCTGTAAGTCTCGCAACTTGTAAGTTGAGGGGCCAAGATTTGCTGCAATTTGAAAAGGTCCTACCCATAACTATTGAAACTTAGTGTGCTTTCCCTTTTCATCATGCAGATGATCCCACTCAAGAACCAGATCTCCTACTTCGAATTCTTTGTTCCTAGCTTTGTGCTTATAAAACCAACGTTTCACTACTTCCTGTTGATGCTTAAATCTTTCTTTGGATTTGGACCTAGACTCTTCCAACTTCAAAGATTATAGATTCTGACCTGTAGGATCTCATTATCTGTACCTCTATATTCCCGAGCTATTATGGAAGATGGTAACAGAATGTTGGGAGCCTAGAATAGCTTCTTTTCCGTAAACAAGAGTGTATGGTGACACACCTAAGGAATTATTGGGTGTAACTCTATCAGCCCAAAGAGCATTAGGTAACGCTAAATGCCAATTTCTCTGATTTTTTATTACGGTTTTCTTTAAAATCCTAATCAAATTTTTGTTTGTAGATTTTGCCAAACATTTTCCTTGTGGGTAATAGTTTGCATAATAATGCAACTTGATTCCTCTTTCATTAGCAAATGCAGTTAATCTAATAGAATAAAAGTAAGTAGCATTATCAAAAACCAGAGAAATTGGAACCCCAAACCTGGTCATAATGTGATCTTGTAAGAAATCCATGACTGCATCTTCATTTACTTTCTGTAACGGAATAGCCTTGACCCACCTGGTGAAGTAGTCGGTGGTCGTCAAAATATATTTGTGTTGCAAGGAAGAATTTGGGTTTATTTATCCAATAATATCAATTCCCCATTGTTCAAATGGCTCTGAGATCATTACTGGTTTTAAAGGTCCTGCTGCTTTAGCTTGTCTTCCACCACATCTTTGACAAGCATCACATTTTCTGACATGAGCATGAACATCCTTAAACAGTGTAGGTCAGTAATATACGGCTCTGAGAATCTTATGGGTTGTTGTATCTCCATAAAAATGGCCTCCAGCAGGCCCATCATGCAATTCTGTTATGACCTTCTTTGCATCTTCTTGTTCTAAGCAACTGAGAAAAACTCCATCATAATTCTTTCTGAACAATACTCCATAAATTATCTGATATGAAGCTGATTTAAGACGTAATGCTCTTCGTTGTTTGGAATTCCAATGTTCCAGCATATATCATTCTTGAAGGTAATGGACTAGGTCCTAATACTAGGAATCTGGAGCTGTGAATAGAGGACATACGTCCACCATATGTAACTCAGCTTCATTTTCCCAGCTGTTTTCTTCCTTGTTTTTACCTTCAGTAATTAGCTTACACAATCCTTGTCCTTTTACTATGGATGTTGGTTTGAACTCAAGATCATAATATTGTAAGGTAGTTACCCAGTTGCCTCTTCTTTCTCCTAATTCCTTTTGTACAAAAATAGATCTTACAGCTAGGTGTGGAACTATTACCTTAGTGCGATTCTTAAGTATGTATGGCCTGGATTGTTTTATTGCTTTAAAAACTGCATAAGCTTGTTTATCAACTGCTGGATAATTCAATTCATCTTCATGCAGACCAGTGCTCATAAATGATATGGGGTACTCATCTCCCCCGTCTTTCTTCTGTGTAAGCACCGCTGCCAATGAATCATCGGATGCAAAAGTGTACAAAATAAAATCCCTTTCAAAATTTGGACTTTTGAGTGACAGTGCATTCTTCTCTACATCAGTCCATTTGAATTGTACGCTTTGTTTAACCATTTGCTGCAAAGGTTTGACAATTTGAGCAAAATCTGGTACAAACCTCCGCACAAAATTTATTGTCCCCATAAATGATTGCATACCCTTTTTGTTATGGGGTAAAGGGATCTGTTCTATGGCTTTAATCCTTTTTGGGTCTATGGAGATCCCTTTCTTAGAAACCACGTGACCCAGTAGCTTTCCTTCTGTGACTACAAACACACATTTCTTAGGATTCAGTGAAATACCATATTTCCGACAACGCTCGAAAATTTGTTTAAGATGGAATGCATGTTTCTCTTTCTTTTTTGAAAATATTGTGACATCGTCTAGATATACCACAACACTACGGCAAATTAGACCGCAGAAAGCTATATCCATGGCCCTCTGAAAAGTAGCTCCAACATTAATAAGTCCAAAGGGAATTCTCCTGTATGCAAAAGTTCCCCACTTGGTTCTGAATGTGGTTTTAAGCCTATCCTCTTCAGCTACTAAGACATGATTATAGCCAAAGAATCCATCTAATAATGAAAACAATTCAGAACCTGAAACCATCTACAATATCTGCTCCATGGGTGGGACTGGATAATTGTCTTTATCCGACGCATGATTTAGGTTTCTGAAATCTACATAGAGCCTGATTTCTCCTGACTTTTTCCTTACTGGTACCAAATTAGAAACCCATTTCGAATGTCTGACTTTGAATATGATTTTAGCATCCAATAATTTTTTCACTTCACTTTGAATTAAAGGTTCCAGCTTCGGATGCATCTTCCTCAAAGGATGTTGGTAAGGCTTGACTCCAGCTTTAATCGGATGACATGTTGTATAATCCTTATGTCATTAGTTTAAAGCTCTTCATATGTCCAAGAAAACACATCTTTATACTATTTGAACAGACTAATGAACTTACTTCTTTTGCCCGGAGAACAACACTTTCCCAAATTTACATATTTGGGTTCAGCTTCAGTCACCAAATTTATGACCTCAAATTGCAAGGATGAACTATGAATCTTGACATTCGCTGGCTTCCTGAACTTGTTGTTTAAGTCAAACATTCGTTCCAAGGTCCTGACTCCCTTAGGAATAAAGTTCCCAAATTTTAATTTTGCTTGATGTTCTTCATCATCTATTATTGCTCCTTTAAAAGTCTCATCATTCATCAAGCATTCCAGAATTTGTTGATCATCGTTAAAAACCCATAGATTTGTGATCATATCTGGAACAAAAGGCCCGCAAAGTAATTCAATAGAGCATCTATTATTAGAAGGTACTAACCTTGCAGCTGAAGTGGCTAGTAAATCAGCTGTTGCATTCTTTAATCTAAGAATGGACACAATATTGAATGTATTAAAATTTATAAGCAAATCCCAAAGTTCATTTTGATAGGCTTTTAAATGTGGTGAAATACAATGTATCTTATTTCGAATTTGCTTAACAACAATTTCAGAGTCTCCATATACTTTTAGATTTTTTACTTTCAGTTCTATTGCCTTTTTAAGTCCTTGAACTAGTGCTTCATACTCGACTGTATTGTTTGTACATTCGAATTCTAATCTACAAGAAAGAAAATGTTTATTTTTTCTTGGATCAATCAGGACATAGCCAGCCCCTGATCCTTCTAATTTTTTAGATCCATAAAAAAAAAGAGTCCAAAAACTATATACCTCTACTGAATTTAAATTACACACTACATCTGAAACTAGATCTACTATTTTACAGTCAATCTCATCAGCCTGTGAAAATTGAAGGAGATCGGGTTGGGTATCAAGTATACTAATGGCTTCTTCAACTTGGTAATTCCCCGGTTCTAATTCAATGAAATAATTTCCCAAAATAGAGTTCACTGGTTCATTCTTTCCCTCTAACTGAGTGATATTGTATTTCATCTCAGGTTCTCTTAATACTTTTATTTGATTGGGACTTCCCTTATAAGGCAACCATAAATGTGACCAATCTGATGCAAAGTATCCATCTAACCTTGCTGCCCAATATCGACTCAAAACCAATCCATAAGCATTTGGTATGTCGATGTATTGACATACCCTCTCATCTGCAGATAAGTGAATTAGAACATCTTCCATTTCCCCTATTACTTTCACAGCTGTCCTGTCTAATTGAATAACTTGCCAAGTAGAAGGTTTAGGTTGTCCATTAATTTTCTTACAAATTGACCATGGCATAACGTTGACTGATGCTCCTAAGTCCACTAAACAATTGTGCACATTATAGTTGAAAATCTCAAAAGTTAGGAGAAATTTTGGGGTTTTATACTTAGACTTCCCTCCCACACTTGCCTCACCAATTTCTTCTTCAGGTCGGTTGTCATTGGGAAGCTTTTCTTCTAGCACCTCAAGTGCTTTTAAAAGTTTCTCTTTTTGTTGAGGTAAATTACACCTTTCAAACAATGAGATATTTGCTTTAGTTTTTTTAATGTCTTCTACAATATCATACCCCATCTCATGTTCTTTGAGATTCTTCTTGACATTATCAATCTTATCTTCAATAGGCTTCAGAGGTATGTTAATTTTCTTCGGATCTTGACTTGAAATGGTAAATTCAGGTATTTTAACAGTTGTAGTGTTCTTTTGTATCTTCTTCATATTTTCTTGAAGTTTCTTAATCTTAGGAAGTATTGACTTATCTTGTTTTAACACACTCAGACTTCTTGTTGTCACATTGGTTTCTGATGTTTCCTCTTGTTTCAGAGAATTCTCTTATTCTATATCAAACATTGAGACACAGTCCCGTAAAACTAAAGTATGTTCTTCTTGTTTTTCTGTTGATTGATTATCTTTTTCTTCCTCCTTACTAGTTTCTGTCAGTTTGGAATCCAATAATTGATTCATTACCAGTGTCATAGAATTTATCCATTGGGGGCAGTTCTTCTCAAAACGAGGCTGTTGATGAAAGTACAAAAATTATCCATGCCTACATCGGTTAAATTCATTGCTGCAGGACTGTGTGGAGGAGTCTTAGGTTGACTATTGTCTTCCCTTTTCTTATAATAAGGCTTATATGATTTATGAGCTTCTTTTTTCTTTCTCTAAATCTACTAACTCTGCTTGATAACTTTTGCATCATCTTCAACATCCCTTCAAAATCTTGTGACCGCTCATCCTTAGGCTTAGTCAATAATAAAGGTTTCTTGCTTCCAAAAGTCTTTTCTTTCGATTGCACAGGGTAATTCTCTGTACTTTCCATCTCAGCCTCCACCTTCTCAGCTTCTTCAAAGGTTTTTGCTAATGTAGGTCTCACTGATCTCTAGGCGAACATAGCTAGATCAGGCCCAAGGGTTGAGGTATAGTATTCTATTAGAGCATTTTCAGATGGCTTATTTACTGCAGTGAAATTGTTTAGGTAAGCAGCAAATATTTGCGTGAAATTATGTACTTTTTCTTTTCTTTCTTTCTTTAGAGCACATAATCCTTTCATTAAAGCTACATGAGTTTTCTGAACTGCATATTTACTTCTAAACATTCTCTCAAATGTGTTCCAATCCGTGATTGAATTTGCAGGAAGTGCAAAATACCATGAGGTTGCTTTTCCTTTCAGAGTGTGGGGAAACAATCTACACACTACATCTTCATGTTCTCCAGCTCGTAGTCCTTCTACAGCTAAGTAAAAACTCTGTAAATGACCATCTACCAAAACTACTTCACTTGGTTCAAACTTAGGTAACATATTGTCAAAAGCTTGATTCAAATCATGCAAGGGAGGTGTCAAATTTAAAGGCGACCTAGCTCTCCAAGCAGGCGGTGGAGGTGGTTGGTTTGCATTTACATTAGCCATGATTCTGAGTGGAGAATGAGGTTGTGATTGAACAGGGGTCCGAAAAGGTGAACAGTAAGGTGAATCTGGATCCAATTGATTCAAAGGTTGGTCAACTTCTTGTAATGCTGCTTCTACAAGTTCTTCAAGCTCTTATACCAACACTGAGTCTTCTAATTGAGGGCGATCTTTCTTCTGATACTCTCTTCTAGGTAAGACAGGAATGATGGGTAATCCTCCAATATTTTGCACATATGCCCTAGTGATTCTTCTTAAATCGTCAACCACTTCGTTATTGACAGGATACAGATACCCTTTCTCTTTATCTTCAGGAGTGGGTTTGTGAAACAAACTACTTTCAGAACTTTCACTGGTGGATTGATTTTGAGGAAGTGAGCTTCCTCGGCTAGCCATGCACTAGTGGCCCTCCTTCTAGTGCTAAAAACTGTTGGGGCCTGAAAAATCGCAGGTAACAACAGTTAGGGATTCTACCCAATAAACGTTCCCAACTAGCCCGTTACTATTTGGTATGGGGAATATGTCCGGTTTACGGTCCAGCTACCGTAGGTCAAGTAACAAATTAAAATGTTTTACTGGTTACAGCCTGGTCCACTGTGTATATTTTTAGTTTTTTGTGTTTAAGTTATGATGTGCAAGTGCCTATCTAAAAATGCAAACGATAGAGATAATGAGGAGTGTCACAATGTGATGCGCAGGTTCTTACCTCTCGTCTTACCTCTCTCGCATCTAAATCACAAACAAAAAGAACTAACTATAACTAACTAACCTATCCCTAGGGAGCAGAATTAACAGTTATCAATGAGTAATGTATTTTTGTGCATGTATTAGGAAAAATTACAGATAGCTGTTATTTATTTCAGAACACATGAACATTAATAGAAATGTGAACAAGAAGATAGCTTATTGTTAATTTGCGACCTTCATTACTCACAGTGGAAATTTCACAAAATAAACTAGAAGACATTCATAACATGAACATAAATTTTTTGAGTTAGAACGATCTCACAGTTAATGGACATAAACTGAAAACGAAATAGTTCACATTCAACTGATCCATAGCAAAGCATTTGAAACATTCCACCAAACTTTCTCCAGCAGAAACTTGTAATTCTTTATTGTAAAAGGAAGTAGTTCTTCTTACAATATACTCTCAAAAATGGCCTGGGAAAGAAGTCCTTTCTACATCTAAACTCTCCTATATTTATACAAAAAGAAAAACCTTTGGGCTGCCCCTCAATGACTTTTGGGCTTCCCAACCTCTCAATCTCAAAATTTTGTCTTGTAGTATGTGCTCATGATTTATACAATATATTACATTTTAAAACAAAAATGTTTTAAAAACACTTTATGAAGAGGGGCCCGCTTGGTCGTTGATAAACTTTTTCCATGGTTGGGCCTCCGCTGCTATACATTCAAATTCGGAGGGTTCAAGAAAACAGATATTCATCTCATATTTGGCTGCCTGGTTCCTTACCCCTTCTATTCTTGCAGGACTGAGGCGCAGCTGATCCTCCAGGAGGTGTATACTTGCAGCTACATGTGCCACTGCATTCTTTAAAATCTGTTCATCTAGATCCTTTACTTGTTGGATCTCTTGCTCGTCTTCCTGGTATCTATTCTGTAGATGCTCTATAAACAATTTATGCTCTAGTATTGCGTCCAATCTCCTCTCTACTGAAATCTGGCATCTATTGTATGTAGCAAGCACCCTCATATAGTATTCGACACATGCTCCCCTCGTTTTCTTTACAGTATTCTTGAATTCTTCTGCAACATTGATTGCAAACACTAATAAATGATATTCCTGCTTCAAACTCTGCTGGTCTTTAACTGGTAGCTTCGCAGGAGGTTCCTCATTTGTTTCTATCCACACTATTCTTCCCGTTAGAATCTCCAGAATCTCTTGAGATCTGTCCAAAAAATAGGACGTAGTATCCAAAATTTCTTCTAATCTGCTATCTATTTGCAAAATCTTACATCTTTCTTCCTCAATGCACACTTGCAAATGGTGGATCTTCCTTCTTTGAGTTAGAACATGCTCTTTTAAAGCCTGGAAGTCTACCTTCTATTCTATAGCATCCTTCAGTGATGCTGTCAATGAAGTATTCTGTTCTTCCAAGGCAGCCACATGTATTTGATATTGCTTTTCTCTTTCTTATGTGGCGGCCTTCTTTGTTTCTAACTTAGCAATTCTGCTTTGTATTTGGTCCTTCTCTGCCCTCAGAATTTCATAGGACACCTGAAGGTCATCTTTCTCAGTTTTCAACACTTGATGCTCTAGCTGTAGCCTCTGTAATTCTGCTAAGCTGTTCTGAGCATCCTTTTCCTTTTTCCCTGCAGAAATTTCTAAAGCCTCCTTATTGGCTTGCAGAGTCTGGAGTTCTGATCTTGAAGTCCTCACTTCATTCATCATGTCCTCATATTTCCTCTTCAACTTTTGACCTTCATCCCTCTCCTTCTTTAGTGTTTATTTTAATTGTGCTGCATTTTTTCTTGATTGCTCGAGATCTGTCATCATCCTGTCGACATTATCTTCGGTTGCTTGGGTTAATGCCACCCCAACTCTTGTTGTCAATATTGGGTCTGCATCTGTTCCATGTACCACAGTTTTATCAGTTATCATCTTTCCCGATTGTCCTCCTGTTTCAACCTTTTTCTCGGTTCTTTTTACAATCCTTTTCTTCTCCTTGTCATAGAAAATGGTATTGAAATCAAGGACCTCCTCCCCTTCTTTCTGCATGAAAGGGATCAAATTCATTCTAGAAAACACAACTTTCCCTTGAGTGTTGCCAGAAGCTGCAGCAGGCTCCTGGGGATCAGGATTATCTTGTCCATGCCCTTGATCTGTATGATCATGTCCCCCCTGTGTATCTATCTGTTCAGTAGTCTCTTGGTCTTTTTGTGATCCTGTTAATCTTAGACCTTCACTTTCTTATTGTCTTTTCTTTATCTCTGCTTCCTCATTTCTTTTCCTTTCCTCCTATTCCTTCTTTGTTGCTTCCTCTGTAGCTCTCTTTTCTTCTTCTTCTTCATTCTTCAGCCAACTCTCCGCCTCCTGTGCTAGCCTTCTAGCATCTTCTTCCCTCTTGTTGGCCTCTTCTTTTTCTGTTGTCTTAGTCTTCTGTGCAGTTTTTCCCTTTCCGCCCACAGTAACTATTTTCTGTTTAAAAATCTTTTTTAGGGCGGTCATGTTCTTTGCACTCCTAAATGTTTCCTCGTCCTTGTCCCAAAAGTTGGTATATTCAAAATGAATGCTTACCTCCTTGCATTGATCTGCCACCTTATTTCGGGAGTCATTCCTGTGAAAGTTCATTTCACCAAAATGGAAATTCTCCAACTCTTGAACAAAATCTGCAGTCTGTTTTACCTTTGAAAACTTATAACTTCCAAGCCAGAAAGGTATTGCGGGATAGGCTGCCTTCTTATGTTCGAACAGGAAACTTCCCACACCATCAATGTATACCTTCCTAGCTGCCTCTTTGTGTAGCACATAGTCAGTGGCATACTTAGGGAGTAGAGAAGGTGCTCTGGGACCCCCATACATTCTTATGTACAATCCTTCCTCAGTCAAATAATAGTCTCCATATTCCTCGATGACCTTGAATGCTTCTTCGGACATGCAGTTGCATTCAGTTAGAAAAATTAGGGTGTACAAAGGCATGATGAAGTGTTCACATATTTCTCTGTAGTAGCCATAGTATTTGTGTGCCCAAAACAATCTATATGCTGTGTATACTGGGGTCCTGTCCCTATCCCAATTACACCTCAAGGCTGGAAAAGACTGGGTACACAATATACAATCAACTAGGATAGAGCTCATGTAGAACTCTGATTTCTTCTGTGACACCCCTCCCAAAGCTGAGGATATGCATGCTGAGAGGCTATTAGACACCATGTTTGACCAATTAAATATAGTTCCCTGAGTAGCTACATAAAAAATAATTGGTATCCATCCAATTTTGAAGCTTTTTCCGTGAGCTCTCCCAAAAATCCTATTCAACAGTGCAATAAATCTATAGGGAGTCCAGAGAGTAGATGTATCATATTCTCCTGAAGGCTCAGTTCAAAATTTCTTCCCTAGGATCATCATTCCTTTAACTGTTTCTACCAGGTCCATAGCTATCTCTTTCAACCAGCTTTCTGTTAAGTAAATCTGAGCAAGAGGCAGATGATATGCCATGGAGACATAAGCAAGGCTATATGTAGCGTAGGCCTGTTTTGCAGTATTTTCAAGGATCATCGTAGTTACATCTACCATAGGCATAATCCAATCGATCACCTCTGAGCACTGGAACAACTCAGGTCTTGTGTCTACTTTCATAAGAGACGATTTCTCGATGTTTGCATAAATGGTTATCTCTTCGAATCCTGGAGCAGGTATGTTTTGATTTGCAATCATCCTATATATCTCTCCCCATTTATAATCAAGTTTGACCCCGGTGGTAGCTTTGGTATCTCCATATATGTATTCAACCCGAGTGATGATCTCAACCTCTGGTTCTCCTTCAACAACTGGAGCCTTCTTCTTTTGCCTTTTAGACATATCTTCTTTGCAGCAATCACCCTGTCATAAATATAGCATTTTCTTAGACCATTTAGCTTTTACCAAGTGAAACAATAATAACAAAACCGTATCAATCTATTCACCTCTTCCATATACATTCTGAAAATGAAATATACACAGTATTAATGGATGAAAAGAAACATGACAAGGCAAAAAGAAAATCCCGTGGGTTGTGTCTTAAAATCCTCTAAGTCCACTGTTTGTAACTAAAATCACAACCCCGATAGAATAGACTCTTCATTTTAATCCGGGCCGCATTCGAAATAATCTAACTCCTTCAATAAAAGCATGAACCACATTGTTGTTACTGCTAATCCTCAAAATGCTAGACCCTATATTGTGTTCCTCATCTTGGAAAACCCTAACTAGACCAAAACAATGAAAACCTTCGTCGTCCCATGAAAATAGGGTAAATGCATACAAAAGTTTAAACCCCCCCCGGAAAACCATGAATAAACAGAGAATGGGTGGTGCAGACAGCGTAACGCTTGTCTGCACCAACCCCTTAATCTTTTAGACATGAGTAAAGTGTACATAACGACTCAATCACGCGGCTCAAAAGAAAAAAAATGTGAATAGCTAGCTCCTCAACCGTAAAATAAAAATACTCGTGCATACCGCGGAGATAAACATTCCAACCCATCCCACAGAAAAAACCTAACCAGGGAAAACCTAAGCAGGGAAAACCACGGTTTCAATCAACCAATAAAAATCAAACAACAAGGTCATGGATTGCCTACCTGGAAAAACGCAGTGCAATCGGCAGGATGACCCAAAACCTCCATGGTAGCACGCTAACGATTCAGATCCGGATAGCTGGGCACGTGAAAAGTTCAATCGAAAAGGACTGGAGCAATCTTCGAGTTCGACTACGGATAACAATAAAATAATGCTCCACCTATATATATAAACCTTTGGTAAAAAGAGTCGGCAGGAAAACCCTATCGGCGGTTGAAAACACTAAATGTCGGGAGGCTAGTTCAATTGACAGCTGCAACGATGGACTTACAAACTACTATGGATCCTCAACAACATAGAACCCGTCGGCGATCGGAAGCTCTAAATGCTAAAGGTCGAAACTCGAAACCTTAACATTTCTGCAGTGTCGGCGATGCTAAGCACTATCATCGCAATGATTATGTATCGGCGATTGGAACCGAAAACCTTTAACGCATCGGAACTTCAAACCACAACACTCTTCGCAGTGTCAGCGATAAAAAAATGTATCATTTGACTTACTCTGAATTAAAAGGTATCGGAGCTCAGACTTCTAAGTTATCGACAATCGGAGAGACTAACCTTTGGACTACTCATCAACTTCCCTCTGAAACTTTGGTGGCATAGAAGACAAGCCTTCCGACTTATTCGTCAACTTACCTCCGACAGTGATAAAATAAAATCACCGACAGTCAAAAAAGGTTTAAACAATAAAACAAAAAGGAGATAAAACACAGATCGACGAGAAACAGGACTGTCCGTCGGGACGTTCACTGTTTGCCTTTCGAAACGTCGGCGGCATAGAGGAAAAATGCCCCGGCTCATTCTTCAACCGACTTCCGACAGCGATAAATAAAATCATCAAGAAATCAAACGCTAAGCTCTAAAAGAAAACAAACTCCTCAGTTTTATATGTTTTCGACCTCAAAAGATCAATTTTTTAAAGTAGAAAAAACTGGACTTCCAGGACAGATTTAAAGAAATCGAACAAGCGTGGGCTAGATAAAATAAAAAAGGAGGGTCCAAAATTTTTAAAAATTTGGAAAAAAAGGTTGCAGCTGCAACACAAACCCGCATCCCGCATCCCACAAATGTGGGTGCGGGAGAGTTTTTATGTGTTAATTTAAATCATAAATCAAAACTATCATATTTATAATTCGGGAAAAATAATATAGATCGTCAGATGAGGGTAAAAAGAAAAAGAAGGGTCAGTATCAGTTTTGCGGGATGCGAGATCAAAACAAAATTTGAAATTTTATTAATTGTTCTGCAACTCGCATTCCGCAACTTGCGGGATGCGGGAACGCAAAATAGCACCGAGTTTATTCAATTAGCTCCGCATTTTGCGGGATGCGGGTTGCGGGCAAACACAAACAAAACGAAAATACTAGGAAGTCTGCAACCTGCATTCCGCACATTGCGGGATGCAGGATGAGGAGCTAATTGAATAAAGTTTGTGCTATTTTCCGTTCCCACATCCCGCAACCCGCAAGTTGCGGAATGCGGGTTGTGGAACAATTAACACACTTGCAAATTTTGTTTTGATATCGTATCCCGCAAAGCTAATCCTGACCGTTTATTTTCTTTTTACCCTCATCTGATGGTCTCTATTATTTCTTGGCAATTATAAATATGATAGTTTTGATTTACGATTTTTCACTATTTTTACTACTGTAATTCGCTCTGATGTGCGATTTTTACCTCCAGATTTTACTTGGCGTCTCCAACAGTGATTACTGTAGTTTCAGGTTGGTTACCAGGTTGTTGTCTCGCATTTTGAATTGATCATCGTGCTTACTGTATAATTCAGTTTTTAACTTCTGGTATAAATATTCAAAAAACGACACATGGCGACATCCAAAACCCCCAGAAACACTAGGAGTAAAAACCTCTAGAAGGATATGTTAACCAGAGACCTGAACTTTATTGTTTTTTCTAATACTAGCAGCTGTGTCAGTGAAACTTATCATTTAGATTGGGCCAGGGTTTACTCAATTTTCGATAACAATGACCTCTCAGATTTTCAGAGTGACCAAACGGTTTATGAGAGAATTAGAGATTCTGGCTTGCATATGATCGCTGCCAGACCACCTATCCTACCTTATAACGATGTTGTGTGATGGATTATTGACCACGCCAATGTGAAAGATCGTTCTTTCAATACCAGTACCGGGTCTCAGCTAGCCAATTTCCGCTCAGAAACTTTTGTCAGGATTATGCTCTCAAACCTTATACCCAACTTCTAGATGCAAATTTTGTTAACACTACCAAATCCAAATTCAATTTCGACCAAAGGCTTAAATCCTGGATGATTGAACCCCGTAAATTTTGCAAGAGCAAAGACCAATTATACCCTGTCGAGTGGTTCAAAGAACCTTATTCCATGTTAGTCACGATGTTGTGAAGGCTTTATGGCCTTCCCAACTATTCGTTCTTCAAATAGGAATGGGCTCCAATCGCTCATCACATTATTACCATAGGTGAAGCTTTCCCTTGGGCCTCAATTTGGTCACTGGAACTTAAAAACGCTATTCAAGAGTTCCAGAAAGCAACTACTGAGAAAAAACCCAACTTTTATCTCACTGCCTTCATTGTGGGCATTTTCTGTGCTGATTTCCATTACCCTAATTTGGGATGGAGTTGGGAATTGTTGGCCCCGCTTGTACATATTTATCATTCCGAGCTTTGGGATGGAAACTATGTGGTTAGGTTTTATGATATATGTGAAAGTTTCCTTGGCCGAATATATTTTATAATTTTCAACAAAGAAGCCCCTACTTTCTCACCAGAAGCAAAAGCTCTCCTAGCCACAATGGGAGACTGGTATGTGGGTGAATCTTTCACCTACATCAGAGTTTATGGCATTAACGTAGCTCACATGTTGCTTAAAGTCGTCCCAAACAGGTTGGCCTTAGAAGAGATCTCATTTTAGACAGTTACAGAAGGAATCTACAAGAAGTGTGCTGCACCAAAGGGAAAAGTTTGGCCCAGGTTTCCTATTACACTTGGATCCTTGAGCGTTCCCTCTTCTACTTGGGAATTGGAGCCGAGTGACCATATCATGTAAGTTAAACTTGGTTTCGCATGCAAAAGACAACATGATCCTAAAGGCATTGTTGATTTACACCTACAACAAGATCATTTTAAAGCCGGTTATGTTCATGAGGAAACTCTTGATGATTTTATTTATCAGGGAGTGGATACATTTTCGGAATTTTTGGCAAGGGCGAAAATCAAAGAAGAGAAAATCCATATTCTGCAGTACCAAAAAGAGATCAGGGACAGGGTAAAACATTTTAGGTCGATGGAATTGGACATCTTGGAAAGGTTAACAAAATACAAAGAAGAAAAGGAAGCTCGAGTTGCAGCAAAAGAGGCTCTGTCATCTAAAACTGCATCTGTAGAAACCAACTTGGGCTTGGATAAAGGGAAAGCCCCCATGATAGAAATTCCCCAGACATCTATGGAACAGTAGGTTAAATACTATTTGCAAACTTCAGAGTAGATAAAACAGACATTGAACAGGTTGACTTCAGCACTAGATACGCAAGAAGTTGCAACATCTCAGGTAGATGAAATTGTCCAGGTAGCTAATGTGGTTGGAAAGACTCGGGTTGAGGACAAACCCGTTAAAAATATAAAGATCTTTATTCCTGTTCCTACTATTGACCTAACTCATTTAGAGGAAGAGGAGGGAAGAAGTTCTCCTGTGCCTGTTACTGTTGAGACAGGTAATGATTTCCAAAATCTCACCAATGGTAGCAATGGTAATCTTTCATCCTCTCTTCCTCCATCTCAACCTTCAAGTCACTCTGCTCCGTCTTCTTCTACAATACTTCTTTCATCTATAATAGCATTATCCTCACTATCTGATGGTTCTTATGTAACACCTTTCATGAATCAGCTTTATCAGGATGCTATGTGTCTACCTGAATCTATGATACTTATTTCTATAGATATACCTATTCCTACATTTGGCGTATCTACAGTTGTCAAGATTCCATTGCATATCCCTTCAATCAATTTAGTGTCTTTATCGGTAGCTGAAGAAACTTTAGCAGTCTCATCATCACCATCCAATATCTCTACTGCGCAAGTTTCATCAGTTGAGACTACAATTCCTAACATCTCCTCAGCTCCTGAAGCCATTCCTGCTCAGAATATGAACCTTTCCCCATGTACTTCCCCTGTTACTATGACCATCCCTTCTGTCACCACAACTCAAACTACTTTTGTGATATCCACTGGCATCAGTATACCCCCCATTAATGAGGTAAGGGAAGAATTCAATGAAGATTTTGTGGTATCTCTAGGAGAATATCACTACAGCAAAACGGATAGATCAGTGGCGAGGAAAGATAGGAAAAGGAGCCGAGATGAGGGTGATATGGATATGTCTGATGTAAGTCAGGTGGTGTGGACTCAACGATCAAGTGATCCACAGGAATATGCCATTGATGCTGCATCTATCTGAGGGGATTTTACAGGAGCCAACTGTGATGCTGTGAACAATTTGAACTGGGAGTTTGATAAGCAGAAAGCATAAATTAGTAGACTGAAAGAGGAACTAGTGCAGCTTAAAAGGAAACATGAGAATAGGTGTGATGAACTTCAAGAGATGAATGTTGCCCTCAGCGGAGAACATCAAAGGGAAAGGACTATTAATGTCACTTTCGATCAGAAGGCCGAATTGTTGGTAAAAGAGATTGAAGATGCAACTGCAAGTGCAGCTTCATCCTCATTTTCTAAATTTTCAAAAGAATAATTCAAAGAACTTGCTATCAGAATCAACAGGGAACACTATTGTTTGGTCTGTGATTTATTCAAAACTTTAGATAATATCTTTGAAACTCACACAGTGTTTGATAAAATGTCTGTTGTTCTAGAAGACTTGGTGGAGAAGAGAAAACATGACTCTAAGGCCTATGATGAAGTGGTTGATTGGAAAAGATATATCAAAGATAATCCTGAGAATATTACTTTTCTTACTAAGTTTCAGTTAAAGAAAGTTAGAGCTATTCTGAGAACCTGGGAAGACCTAGAAGAAACAGTAGGTGAATCTATTAAAAGAGTAGAAGTTATCTGTTGTAGGAGATGGTGTGCAGTTGATAATATCATGAATGACTTGTCTTTTCCTACCATGGTCCTTATTGAAAAGCTTGTCCACCCGGGTTGGTGATCAAGCAAGTTGAGCAACGCAGGGATGAAGAAGAGGAGAAAATCAAGGGACTTGATTGCATCAGTATACATGATCCACCGTTGTTGATCAAGCAGCCATTCGTAATGGAAGGGAAGATTCATATCTTCATCTGATTATGGAATAAATTGGTAAAGAATGAGCTTGAATATCATAGGTGCAATGCTCAAGTTGGCATTGAATCTTTCAATTAGCCCGATATTGAGGAGTTGCTACGAATTTGGAAGATTTGAAGAGATTTCTTAGGATATGAGCTTTGTTATTTTTCATCCCCTTTGAGGGGAAATTCCTTTGATTGTAAGAATTATTTAAGTCATCATCTCTAATGTATGAGGACTCTGGGAATTTTGGAGAGGGGAGACTGATGCAAGGGATCGAAAAATACTTCTGTCTTTGTAAAGGTTTTGTGTAATTTATTGCATAAATTTCTGGGAAAAACAGTGTTACAGTTCCATATCTCTTGTACTTATCTATTAAATTTCTTTGACAGATGTTGGTCTCTCTGTTCCAAATGATCAGATAATACTCTGATTCATTTGCAATCAATTAATGTGTTTGTTTAGATTTTATTTATCTCTGTTACTTCTAAATGCATTGATAAAGTCTCATGAAATTTATTTTATGAACTGTCTTTATCTATTTCTGTGAACTGTTTTTATAAATTGTCTTTATATATTTCATTGATTAACTGAGATTCAATAATTAATTTATTTACGAACCAGAAAAAAATATTTAATAAAAAATGTAATGAAGTATATATGTATATTGTTGAATTCACTATGAGGTCAAAAAAATAGTACATATTTTACATAAACAATTGACCAAATAAAAATAGTACATCTATACAATAGACAATGAGGAGATTCAAGCAGAAAGTGGTTTTAAAGACTTTGAAGCAAGTAAGCTTTCCTCTTGTTTTCTACGTTGAACATATCGATTGCCTTGCATTCGAGAGTATCTAGAAAAAGAGAAATGTGGAGAAATGTGTAGGCCTGAAATAGATGTAACTCTTGATATTGCAATGAATGTAAGTCCTTGTCTGTCAATGTTTCCAATATCTATTGTTACATTTTTTAGGGTCATACCTTAGGCTTTATGAATTGTTAAACCCCATGCCATTCAAAGTGGTATTTGTCTACGGGATCCTCTTGTTATTGGAGATGTTGGAACATAAGTAGGATTAGAAGAATCCCATAAGGGTCCTTTGTAATGCACAAATTCGACGACGACAAATGATGGCAAGGTAGGAGGTATCTCATTTGACTTGTAGACAATATGAATGACTTTCCCAAGTGAGCCGTTAACAAGTCCTGCTTGAACCCATAAATTAACAGTTAACATGACTTGTTGACCAATAGCAAGAAGGACCTTTAATGGTAGTTGTTCATCATCAATGGATTGATGGGCATTTTGGTTCCGTTGGTCTGCAAAGCAATGTGCAATTGGCATATTAAGTTGTTTCAGCATGTGTTTGTTGTGCAGTGCAACAGAGCTATTTGTGGGATACAAATGGATAGATTGTTCAAATGAAGAATTTTCAACAAATGAAAGGCAAGAGGTTGTTCGTGTATGTAGGAGTGCCCAATCTTCAACAGTTGGTGTTGCATTTCGAAGGTTTAGCAAGACTTGCTGAAAGGTAGTTTGAGAAGCACTATTTCCAGCTTGTCGAAAAATTGTTTCAAGCGTGATAAAAGTATCAAATGTACGCCAAAGAGCAGTTCCAATAGATGAGCCTGCATACATGGGGATGCCTTTTACAGGAGGTAATTGTCCAAAGTCACCAAGAAGAATTATTGAACAACCACCAAATGGGATTGTATATTGCAAGGGGAAAGTTTGACGTAAGCGTGCATCAATTTGAGTCGACATTTTTGGACCAATAAAGCTCATTTCATCTATGAGAATATAGTGAATATGGAGAAGTTCTTCTTGAAGTTTTGAAAGGGATTGGCCTTCAAGAGGGTGCATTTCACCAATGGGTATTCGAAGAGCAGAATGTATTGTAGATGCATGTATGTTAAAAGCAGCAACACCAGTTGGAGCAAGGAGAAGAAGTGGGCAGGCATTTTGTTCAGATTTAGCTTGAAGTGCAAATTTGAGGTAAGATTTTTTGGTTCCTGCAGTACCTTGAATAACCAGTTTTAGCGGTTGAGCAAATGTATTGTTACTGAAATGGGACATGACAAGATCAAAGGCTATGCGTTGTGTGGGAGACAAGGAATGAGGAGAATTGGAGAAGTATGGGATATCTTCATGCAGTTGAATGGACAAGTGATTCACCTCAATGAATGATGTTGTGGTCTCATGCAATTCGGTGCATATATTGTTATGTGAACAATTGTGATTTTTTCAAATTCACGATGGCCAAGCATTTCAAGGTCATTAACTTCGATGTTATTGCCTGGTCTCATTTGAGATAGAAGTTCCCATTCATCCATGGTATGGGACAACGGAAATGTAATAACATCAGAGTTTGAACCATCGGATAGAGGTGTAGAGGGTTCTTCTTCTGTAGGTTCAATATGCCACACAACATATGTGCCTTTAATCTAATGCCAATTAGAAATAATTTCAATAGTTGTGGTTCCAATATCATGAGGGATAGACCGAAAAAGGTTTGTATAGAAGAATTTCACTCCAACAAAACCGTTCAAAAGATGAAGAATCAGAGGGAGGAATGGAAGTGAAATGTGGATAGACTCTGACAATTTTGTTACACAAGTTTTGTTTCCATGGATTTTTTTTCCTATTAGGAGATAAAGACCAACAATGAGCAGCTTCAAGCAAAATTAGATGCTTAAGAGCAATGGGTCTTTGCATGTAAGCAAAAATGAAGGGGGGCATTGCAGGGGTGTTATTAGTGTCATTAGAAACACGTCAGAACACAGCTTGGCTCACATTTAGGGAAAATAAATGACGACTACAAAGAACAAGAGGAAGTTTTTGCAGCATGTGACACATCTCTTGTGCACTAATGTCTCTTTCTGCAACTATTTGATTGGCTGAAGAATGGGTCTTTCACTTGGTGCAACATGTGCAAGTCGAGACAGAATGGCATGATAGGTTTCTGATTTTGGCTCTACTTTTGATGCATACTTTGAAATGTATTTGAGGACAACATGTTTACAAAGAACAGGTTGGCAATCAACATTAGCCCTCCATATTGAAAGCATGGTAGGATTGTGAATATTTAGAAGAGGATCATTTCTTGCAGGATAGTAGGTTTTCTGTCCATTTGATCAATGAATAGCGAAGAAGTAGCTTGCAGCTCATATGGAAAACCATAGCAACATTGAAGAGATGTTCCTTTCTTGTGAAGGCAAGTTGACTCTGAACATTTGGTGTGCCTTTGAACAAAATTGACAAGTTCTTCATAGACAGCTGAGTAGTTTGTCGATGCAAATATCGATGGTGATGCAAGAATGCATGGATCATTTGTAGTAGAATGGTGAGACTCAGATGTGGAAAACTGGGAATTACGAGGATTCCAAGCTGTCACATGTGTGTCAATTTTTTTTTTTGCAGCTTCAACTGCAACATCGTCTTCCCAATCTAACGTGTCCATATTTTGTGCATTTTCCAACCAAATAAAACCATGAATGTGAGTGGATCCTCTATGTTGCCATTCATATCTAGATGGGAGGAAAAAGTATATATTAGAAATAAATTGTATAAAGATAAAAATAGATAGAGAGAAATAGAAAGGAATAGATGGTATAATACCTGCACCAATAATCGGTTATATGAAAACATGTTTGAAGCACCTCTTCAAGAAATGTTTTCAATCTATTGTGCATGTATTGTGATGTAATATGTGGATTTGATATGATGTTGTGAACCTTCCATTGATAAACTTGACCTGAATCATTAGGAGCTTTACCAGGCATTAGAGAATACAAATCTGGCCATTTTGTGTCAGTTGCACTAAGGGTGAAGAAGAATGTTGGTGTACCTTGTTGATTGATCATATTTGTTAGTTCAGCTCTACTTTTGTTCCAATATGATCGTGTTCCACGTAATGAAGACCCAATTCTTGTGATCCGCTCACCAATTTTATCATTTGGCATGTCTTGCAATTGGTTGACAAGCTCATGTACTGTCAGAGGTAGTGTATCTTCCAGATTTTTTTTGACAAAAACAGAGGTAGTACTATTACTTCGATGACACATAATTAGATTGTATATGTAGTATCGGAAGCGACGATGTTGAGCAAATCTGTTGTCGTGATAGAGAATAAGGTGGAGTGCATATTCGTGCATATCAACTTGATGAATGTGTGGTTGTAATAACATTGTTGTACCTGTGGGAAACAAAGTTGGAAAAGGCATGGAAAGAAGGCCTTCTGTGTTGTACTCATTGATAGGGGACATTTCTATAGGGGGGAAATCTATGGAAGGTGGTAGTGGGATATTTGGTATGTGTAACAACTATCTAATTTCTTCAACTTCAGTTCTAGCATTGCTTTGTGTTGAAATAAATGACGAGGATTGCAATTCATAGGGTTCAAATGAATTTGGTGGTTGATCTATATAGGATAAGCTTTGCAGATGAGATGAAGTAGCATTTCTATTAAGATGCGGAATCAAAGGTGAAATATCTGCTGAAACAAGTGGCAAAGAAGCTAATGCAACTGGGTTGATTTGTACATCCTTGTAGTATGGGTCATTTGCCATTTTGAATTGAAGGGCAGCAAGAACATTTGTTCGACTAACAAACAGTTCATATGGTTTGTTTGTAGAATTGCATTTCCGAACAATGAGTATGTCAAGTTCTGATACTAAATGCGGTAGGTATGTCGCAATGTTGGAAATGTCTTGGGGGAATCAAATAGTATGACCAGAGTATCTATATTGACCACCACGAGCATGAGTGACTTGCAATATGGGATTATCACGACTAATGAGCATCTCTTCAACTTGTGTAAGTACTGCAAGGACCGATGGTTGTTTCCTCGGATCCATATTGTTATCCAATGAAAAGCGATGCCCTTTTCGTTCTAGAATACAACGTGAACAAGTGTATGCCTCATGGAACTTTTTTGTTACAATACCAGGGTGAAATTCTTTGCAAATCGAGCAGACATGCATATCAGCTAGTTGGTCCATTTTTTTACAAAATCGTTGATGTGCATCATTTAGCTGGTTGTTTAATGGATTTGGTATAGGACATGGAAGTGAAGCTGAGTCGACAAGTTCTACAAGAGAATTTGAAGAAGACATATTGACACGCATACGAGTATCCCTGTAAAGATGACGTTGTTTCTTGTTGTTTTTATCTCTGTCTTGTGCATATAAAACTCTTCTTCGTGCATTGGCTTGTTCCTTGTCATGAGTTGGCATAATTCCTACAAGATAATTGTAACCTTGTTAAACACCTAGAAGCTTTGATTGTTGGCAGAAACACATTTTGTACATGTATTAAGTGGAAAATATGTGGATATAAAGCAGAAGAAAAAAAACAAATGTGAATTCATTACATAGGGGGAAGTAAGAATGTAGCTTAAAATAATATAACTAGAGTAAATTTTGTTTTCAAGTTGTAATTTGATAATTGTAAGAAAACGGAATTTTAGAAGAACAAAGTGTAGTGTGAGAAAGTATATATGAAAAAATAAGTTACTGTAATTATTATTATGTACAGGGTAATCAAAAGTTGTGCCCATAAACAAGATAAAATGTTGTGCATCTTATAAAATACATGATAGCAAAATAGTATTGTATTTAAAAACTACCATGGACAATAGATGGAAGAGTACAGAATACACGCAAACCATCTATCAGGAAAACACAGTAAACGACAACTGCAAAGAACAACCCGCAACTGCCAACCAATCCATCAATCCATTCACTTGCAGCAACGACCGAAACAAACAGGACAACAATGGTCTACGGGGCAGAAGTTCGCGCATCGAGATGGCAGAATCGGGGACCCAAATAAAATGCATTAGCTAAACACCAACTCCAAAGAATGACCTGCAACTGCCAATCAATCCATCAATCCATTCACGTGTAGGAACGACCGTAACATAGAGGACACCAGCGGTCTACGGGACGGAAGTTTGCGAATCAAGATTGCAGAATCAGGACCCGACTAAAACAGAGAGGAAAAAAATTCTCATTGATCAGCACAATAGTTTTCCATGATTAATTGGCTAATCCGACATGACACCTATCGAATTGTGAATGGCCATGGAGATGAGGAATCTTTGACAACAGATGGAAGAGTACATAATACAAGGTGTCATGTCATGTCGAAAAGGTGTTTTCCCTATGGAGACGCAGTCTCAAAGATTCCTCGTCTCCCTGGCCATTCATAGTTCGACAGGTGTCGTGTCGGATTAGCCAATTGATCATAAACAGCTGTTGTGCTAATCAATGAGAAGTTTTTTCCTCTCCGTTTTAGTCAGGTCCCGATTCTGCAATCTCGATTCGCGAACTTCTGTCCTGTAGACCGCTGGTGTCCTCTGTGTTACGGTCGTTCCTGCACGTGAATGGATTGATGGATTGATTGGCAGTTGCAAGCCATTCTTTGGAGTTGGTGTTTAGCTAATGCATTTTATTTGGGTCCCTGATTCTGCCATCCCAATACGCGAACTTCTGCCCCGTAGACAATTGTTGTCCTGTGTGTTACGGTCGTTGCTGCAAGTGAATGGATTGGTTGGAAGTTGCGGGTTGTTCTTTGCAGTTGCTACAAAGAATAAGAGGAAGTTATCTTGTTTCCAAAAACACGATAACAAAGTTGTGCATCTTATAAAAAACATGATAGCAAAATAGTATTGTATTTAAAAACTACCATATAGGTTTTTTCACCAATTTGCATAAGAAATGGTGGGTGATAGCCTATACATTGGAAGTATGAAACTGCAAGAAAGTGGTACTACAACAGAGTAAAAAAAATACCCTGCTATGTTGAATAATGAAACAAGGAGTTAAAATTGAGAATTGAAAGCATTCATTATAAACAATGAAGAATGGTTAAGTACCAACTTGAAAAAACGTATATATTTATGTGTCCATCTGAAATTGTCGTTTATGTGTTTTCAACCATGACAATTACAACTTTTAGGCGTGGAACTCTGCAGAAGGTCTCTGTTTTAACTGATAGAGTAAGAAGTAATTTTTTGTTGCAGATCCTCTGCACTATTTCATCAAGTGATGTTGTTTCAGTTGAGAGAAGACATAGATCTTTTGCAGAAATTCCCATGAGTTGGTTTGCAACATCATCAAATGCTATCACACCATGAATGGATCCGGTAACATCTTCCAAGTCAACGTTTAGTATATATCGGTAGTCACATTCAAGAAACTCTCCATCACATTTAGCACAATGCCAGATGTCTCCAAGTTTCTGAGCAATCTTTTTCATGCATTGTATTCCGTCAACAAAAAGAGGGCATGCAAGGAAATAAAAGTCATCCATGTTAACATTTGTGATGGTTGCTTCAAGAGAGTACCAAACAACGTTTTCAGATGATTGAAGAGTTTGGAGGTCCTTGATGGTAGTGACTTTACGAGAACCAGAGTGAGAGGCATTGAACTTTCGGCTTAGCGATGGTGATGCTGAACGAAATCCATTTTCATGAAACCAGTTTTGGAGAATTGAAGTTTGTTCAATATCTAGGTTTATAAAAACAATAGTGTTAATGGAAATAGTTCCAACAGTTTTTCCATTAAATTATGTAACACGGCCACCTTTGTTGCTACAGCTGGAGGTGTAGGTAAACCACGGAGGTTGGCAAGTTCGGATCCTTCAATTTGGCAATGGTCACCCCAAAGTGTTATGTCAATACTATTTTCTGACATGTCACAGAGTCCAATAGTGCACCTAAGAGTCTCAACGCCATCTCGCTTTCATATTGTGGATGATGGAGAAACTGAAATTACAAGGCCAACAAGGTCCACCATGGAATTGACAGGTATAGTTTGTATCTGATGAATAGTTTTAAAGTTAAAGCAAAAAAAAAGGTATTAAGGGGTATTCATTTAAGCATGGTTGGATGGTTGACGAGGAACCTAGGAAAATCTCATTATGGCTTTTCAAATGGTTGAAAATTGGATTGGATGCTTTCACTATGCCATTTGATACTATGTACACTATTCCTATATGTACTTGCTCATACAAAGAGAGTGCCAATTCATTGAATGCAGACATATGTATTTCATCGTGTGAAGCATTAACAATGTCAAATCCAAATATTTTTCCAGACCCTCGTTGGTTTCCATATTCATGTAGCTTTGTCTTGGCAATAAATCGACCTTGAATGTTCCATACTTTGCTAGAACATGTCAGTGATGTGAATGGAATAGTTGATGCAGCCAAGGCAGGGTTATCATCTATTGAGCTAGGATTCACTGGAACAGAGGAACAACTCTACGAGGGAGAAGGTACAGGTAAGTGCTAAGGTGTAGGATCTCCAATAATCGTTGCATCCACTGTGACAACCTTGAGTGCAAGCAATGCGATAGTCCCGTGAGAAGAAGTATGTTAGAGTTGTATAGGATAAAAATACACTGGATGCATGAACAGGGCGAAAATGATTAAGTGGACAAAGACAAAATGGAAATTAAACATATGTTACACTATGTACAATGTTTGATGTACACTTGGTAAGTTTGATTATAGATCCTTCTTTGAGTTGTCTAGTTTCTACAAGACTACTATATATAGTTGGAAGTAATATCTTATGCTTGTGAAGCCCGTCTGAGATAGAAATTCAGAACCGAATAGATGATGAGTTCAGTGAGTTCACTTGGTTTAACGAGGAGACTTGTACCAGTGGGAAAATGTTGATAGCACCATGCAGCAAGAGTGATATAGAATCTTCAGTTAGCATACTCTCCATAGTGTGACTCAGTTTTTTTTCTCGTGAAATGAAAAAGGCCAAGAAACAATCACTCTGGAGATTGATTCTATGGTAGTTGTTCAAAATTTGCAATAAACATTAATAGATTAATTTGTGTCGTATTTCAATTTTTCACTATAAATATTGTAATTCTTAAATAATTTTGAAACTAACAGGAGCACTATCAGCAGTGATTTTTTTTCAAACTTTGTGAGAAAATATGTACTTTCACTGTAAATATTGTAATTCTTAATTCTATCCATTTAGTATTCTTAATACAGTATATAGATTAATATATAATCCACTATCCCGCAACCTGCACCCCGCAAGTGCGGGCTGTGGGATGCGGGGTATGGGATTACTAAATAATATTCCATTCACCACCCTCATCCCGCAGCCCGCATTTTTCTAGGCGACAACGCGCAATCCCGCAAAATGCAGGTTGCGGGGTACGGGATTACTTAAAAACATTTCATTCACCACCCTCATCCCACATCCCGCATCCCCCAATTTCCCAGGCGACAACAAGCAATCCCGCAAATGCGGGTCGCGAGTTGCAGAAACACAAAAAAAAAATCCTAAATCAAAGGCGTTTGTCGTTTGGAGCTTCAGAGTTGCCTTATTTAGTTGAACTAAAACAAAGCAAGGATTATGTCATTCTCTTTCAGTCAAAGCAACAATAAAATCAAAACAAAGCAAGGGTGTTGAAACATCTTGTAATTAGACTAAATGAATATTCAAAAAAATTCAGCAGACTAAAGGAATACTTGCAAATTTAAAGAAACTGCAAACTGCAAAAGAAAATACATTAATAACTAATAATCAGACAAAGCAGCAATAACAACAAAACAAAGCAGGGGGCAGACTAAAGGAATACCTGCAAATTTAGAAACTGCAAACTGTGAAGTGTAAATGAAGCGCACCAAAATAAATATCTGGTTACCTGAAGGTCTGTTTATATGCGCAAAGCAAAGGCAGTGCAACATCAAACGTGACAAATGCAGTATTGTAACATGGTTTCCAAGATCGCCATAAGCTAAGCAAAGCTGAAGATATTGACCCATGTCGGAATCATATGACAAGCTTTCTTGCATTAATTGAGCAACAATGCATTGATGAAACATTAATGCAGTGGATAAAGAGACATGGGCAAACTGTATTGATTTCAATGAAGCGCCAGTAAAACGGAAGCTCGGCCAAATTATGAGCGTAAAGACAGAAAACTCGTCCAGAATAGCGTCTGCTAAATCCAAAAAAAATCGGTAAAGTGAAACTTCGCAATATTGTCGAGAATGAGTTTCTCGATTCGAGATAAATGAACCACGAGCAAGGACTGTAAAATCTTGTAAAAAAAATCGCCCGGACCGGTGGTTCAGGACAACAGATGGAAGAGTATAGAATACACGCAAACCATCTGTCAGGAAAACGTAGTAAACGACAACTGCAAAGAACAACCCGCAACTGCCAACCAATCCATCAATCCATTCACTTGCAGCAACGGCCGTAACACACAGGACAACAATGGTCTACGGGACAAAATTTCGCTTATCGAGATGGCAGAATCGGGGACCCAAATAAAATGCATTAGCTAAACACCAACTCCAAAGAACGACCTGCAACTGCCAATCAATCCATCAATCCATTCACGTGCAGGAATGACCGTAACACAGAGCACACCAGCAGTCTACGGGACAGAAGTTCGCGAATCGAGATTGCAAAATTGGGACCCGACTAAAACGAAGAGGAAAAAAATTCTCATCGATCAACACAACAGTTGTCCACGATCAATTGGCTAATCCGACACGACACCTGTCAAACTGTGAATGGCCAGGGAGACGGGGAATCTTTGAGACTGTGTCTTCATAGGGAAAACGCCTTCGGTGTAATTATTTCTCAATGTGTAAAATACTTAAGGTAAAAGAACAATTACACCTCTAGAAATTGGATTCTCCATGTGTAAATTTTTTTCTCAATGTGTAAAATACTTAAGGTAAAAAGATAAATTACACCTCTAGAAATTGGATTTTCCATGTATAAATTATTTTTCAATGTGTAAAACACTTACACGTAAAAGAATAAATTACATCTCTAGAAATTGGATCCTTGTAGGCACTTTATAGATCCGTGTTTAAGATGAATCTATGTTGGTTTATTGGCAATGAGGATAATAATTTTTGGTTATTTTCCATAGATGTGAGTTAATTTATTACCGTTATTTAAAAAAATCGAGTTACTTAAAATAACTCATTTTTAGGCTAGCCTTAATGTTGGATGAAAAAATAAAATGCCCAACTCAAAACCCTTACCTCTAATTTTATATCATTAGCCTACTTCTGTACATCCACGATGATGAGCTCTTAGCCACTTGGAAGAACTTTGAAGTCTTAATCTAGGACCAACCCCTATAACATAAAATTAAGTCTGAATATTTTTTTCATCATCTTTTTAACGGTAATTCTTTATACATTTCTTCCACTCTTTTCCAATATATATATATATATATATAACTTTCTAAATTTCATAACTAAATTGATGACATAAATATTAATATTCAATTTATTTTACTTAATTTTATTTTTTAATTTCCACCCATATCGAGTAATAGGGACGCGCAAAGTGGCTTAATATGAGACCAAGTTAGAGTGTCGTACTACAATGACGCATAGCCTTGATTGTATGCTATGTGTAGGCAAAGGGGATGCAGAAAGAGCCATCCATTGAAGCTGTAGAGTATTTAATGCGGCTGCAACAAGCTTAATGATCGTTGGATCTTGAGCTACTAGAGATCCAACGGTGAACAAGCGTGACGCAACCACATTAAATGCTCTGCAGCTCAATGGATAGCTCTTGTCAAAGGGATGCTACGGTACAGGGCATTATGTGCCCCATGTAGCCGCCCACCAACAACCTTATTGACCCTCCTCTGTCAATGAGTATTATGTCACCTCGATTGGATCTGGGAAATGTGGGAGATCATGGCTCTTCAAGCTCGACCTACTCTACTAATAATAATGATCATGCCCACAGTGAATCAAAATATTAGGGAGATGACAAATTCAAGAATTAAGGATGTGGATGGGGGAATGCTAATCAAAAATTTCATTATTCTTCTTGCAAACAAGAGGAAACAACTAACCACCTTTGGGAATTATGTGAGAATAAGGGAATTTTCTTGTATCAATTTGTGTTGTGTCGACAATGTAGGAGACGAGAAATTTGGGATCTAGTTATTTGCGAGCTCGCTCTCTGTTAGGAAGCTTTGGTTTGGTGTTATGGATCCCTATAGGAATTTATGTCGGCAACAAAGGGGGATGTAACACATCCACATGCCCAATTTCCTCCAGGAAACAAGGAAAATGAGAGCTTCGTACCAAGCCGACATTTTCCTCCTTCCCAACAAACAATAGCTTGTTGGGAAACTTGGGTGGTGCAACAACAATAGGTTACTGATTTGGACGACATGCTAGTAAAATTTCAAAACATCATCCACGATGTTGGAGATACTCTTATGCGGGAAAACAAATTTATGAAAACAATCACGTTGTATTGGAATTTGAAAACCCTACTAGGGAAAGACTTAGCGGATAGTAACGCAAAGAAGCATGAAATCATGTTACATTTGGAGGAATTGAAAGAGCACATGGGTAAAATGGAGGACATGCAACAACTAATGATCTGGTAAAACGTTGGACTCGGGAACAAACTTATGTTTTTCCCAAAGCCACAACATGCATGGTCTTCAAAGAGAGGGCTCTGGGGAAACCTAGTTCAATTCCTCTAGCTCTTGCAAATGCCCTTGGTCAACCCAACACTAATCCAACATTAGAAGTTCCAACTATTTCTATTTCAAATGGTTAACTTTCTAGATAGATCTTTTGCTTGTTTTCATTATGTAGAAGTTGTTAAGATCCCAATAAAACTTTATAACTATATTTATTAGGTTATCAGTCATCTAAGGCAATACTTTAAATTGTTGGGAAACGTCTCTAGCAGCCTACTTAACTATTCTATATTTTATGTTTCTTCAATAACATAGTGTTTTGCTAATGTGTGTGTGTGTGTGTGTGTGAGCCTTTTAACTTATTTCATTTTACAATATATTTATCATAAGGTTTATGTAGCTTGGGTGGTTGGGATGAATGATTGTTACCCTCCACACCCAGTTTCAATTACTGTAAGTGACATGATGCTCTTGTTGAGCCTCTATGTATTGATTATGTAATGATTGAGTGGATTATGTAATTCTCGCCACACATTGATTCTCCAAAATAACAAGTGTTGGCATATCTCCCAATGGATGTAGCCCTTAACAACAATGAATCACCGATTTGAAAAAAGGTTTCATGGAAATAAAGTATTAAACCTATCAAAACTTTGGTAAATTATATTCTTCCACCGAGTTTCAATGAATGACCTGAAAGCATGGTCATAAAGTTAACTTTTTTTATTAAATGGGGATTGTTAATGCACGTGAGATGGATATGATAATAGATATTTTAAACTCTAATATTGTGGCTTGATGTTAATAAAACAAGTGAAATAGCAGGAAGGCTGCTTATACCTGCCTCTTAGAAATATTTTATTGTAATATTGTATATAGTTTAAAGCTAAAAGGTGAAGAAATTATGAAACATTCGAACTTGCAAAATGTATTACTTGTTGCCATGGCACTTATATTTTTATGTGAGATTACTTGTTGTTTATAGGTTGTTGCATTACTCGTTACTTCTTGTAACTGTCACTGTTTATATTTCTATGTGTATATCAATTAATTAGTTATTAAGTAAGTCCTTGAACTTAAAGATCCAAAATGAGTTTACTTGTCTTTGTGAATAGGAGAGCTTTTGTCACTACGAATATCTGAGATAAGCAATATAGATGCCTAGTACTTGGCTCTTAAAAATAGTTTAATAAATATTATGTAAGAAATGGATATTGAATAACATTAACAATGTTGAATGCCTGATAAATACTTAACAATATAGATATTAAAAATGTAACAAAAATTGGAGATTTTGAAAAATCTGAATTCCAATGTAAGCACCAACTATTACAATGAAACTTTCAAGAAGATATTTTAAAAACATAGAATGTGTGGCATTGTTGTATATAAATATATGCTAATCTAATAAAAATCAATAATAAAAAGAAATATTTACAAGCGTTTATAAAAATAAAGTTATAGACATTGGAAAAGAAAAGATATTTGATTATATAAAATTAAAACAATAATAAAAAAATATGATTTTTTAGTGAAAATAAAAAATAAACTAAATGATATTAGGGAATTTTTTTTTTAATTTTAATATTTTTTGAAATTAACCCTTTAATCACATAAATAAACAACTAATTGAGTGTATTAAATTTAATATCAAACAACTATATAATATATATAAAGAATTAATAAAAAAAAAAGTTTAATAAAATAAGTTTTCAACTATAAAATAATTATAAAAGTAAGAAAAATTATAAAGTCTAGA
>LPNX010405371.1:270613-319551 GCA_001517045.1 Pseudotsuga menziesii | reverse complement strand
ATATATTCATTTCAATAATGTGTTTTGATCATTCTTCTACCAATTCCAGGATAATAACAAAGATTCAAGCAACATTCAACATTATACGAAAAACAAATAGTAATCAATCACATAAACATTCACCATATCAACCATTCATTCAAACACAAGAGATAACATGGAAACCCATCTGGGAAAAACCACCAAGGTGCTCTTCATCTAGCATGAGAAAGAATATAGCACCTTGCAGTCTGCAGGATGCAGAATGATCTTGAGATGTGTCTTTAACTTCAGAATTATAGTTCGCATGCTCTCTGGTCCACTCTTCTACTCTACTTATACTCCTAGTGGTCTGCTCACATAGTAGCCAGATCCGTGGCTCAACAGCCCCTCTATCGCTACTATACTCTTGGTGAGTCTCCTCCTATTTGATTGCTATGACATTAAAACAAAAATGACATCCCTCTCCATGGATTACCACTGAATAGAAAAATACTACTGAAAAATTGAACCGGGATCAACACAAAACCACACATACCAACCTTCTACCTATTGCTTCCCTCCTATTTATACTAATTTACATGGCCACGTAGGGCCAACTACATACTAGTAGTCTGTTAGCTATCACCATCAGCCACCCCTATGGAAATAGCTATGGTGATCATGACATGACACGAGGCACTATTGGCCTGACTTACAAATATCTTCTCATACGTGCGTAGCTATAGGCTTATGCTGTCGTATATGGCCATGATCTAGATTCTACATCCATCACTTTTCAACTGTTTTTCCCTGCATGCTTCTGCGCTTTCCTTTCCTTTGTTGTGCGCCTCTATATTCTGCATTTACAGGCCCTTTACGTCCTTCGTGATCTTCCTTTGCTTCTATCGTGCGCGTGACGTATTTTCCTTGGTTACACATGCGAACTTCCCCATTATGCCCCTTTCCAAGACCAACAAGCTATATCTTCTTACATGCATAATGTAATGCCCCGGTTTTGACCCCGTTACATTAGATGTATATGATGTATATATTGTAATGATCATGGTGTGGAGCTAAAGGCCAAGGCCCCACCATTGATCGGAAATGCTATGTTTTGGATTTAAATTTGTCACCGACGGTATATCGGGGCATGCGGCACATATTAAGTTTCAGCATCATGTAAATATGCATCTATAATAAAAATAAACACAACCAGCTACGGTCGCGGCAACCAAATCGAATGGGGCATGATTTTCTAAGGATAAGGGGGGGTGAGATATTTAACCTATGGACCCATGGGGAAAAGCCAAATGTCTATGAGAAGACCCATCAAGCTGTCCACTACCTTTCTTGTCTTTTTCTCCAATCATTTATTTCTGCCAGAATGTGGTTGAGTTAGTTATTGCATGGAATGGGAAGAGTATGGGCAACCAAAATTCGAATTGGGTAGAGACCCATTTTTGAAAAATGTGTTCTGACTTCCTTGGCAAGGAAAATGTCCAAAAACGTATGCCATTCTGATATGCATCCATGTTTTTCAGTTTTCCTCACGTTTTGGGAGCAGCTGGAGTTTTTCCTGTGTTTTTCCTTCCACGTTTTTGGCTGTTGGCTTCATTTTTCCCATGGATGGGAGGTCGTTTTTGTAGTGCTGGGGATTGGGTTGTCTTCCTCACGTTTTTGGAGCTGCTGGTGCATTTTCCATTCACGATTTGGTGATTTCATGTGTTTTTACCATGGCTGTGAAGGGCCATTCACGTTTTTGACTGTCTCAGTGATTATTGGTCTCACGCACAGGCTATTTGGGGCGTTTTACCCTACTGTGAGTTGTGTTCACTGATAAGCTTCAGGACTGTGTGTTTTCCCCCATGTTGTGAGCCGTTTTTGCTGTTACATATGGGGCTATGTAATTCGTTTTACTGTTTAAGCTGTGAGAGCTGAATTAATTGCCGGAGTGCAATTGTTGGTTTTCAAACTGTGTTAGGAGTGAGGATTTTGGCTTGGTTGCTTGATAAACCTGGTGTTAGAAACCATACAGGTAGAACTAGAGGGCTGGCCTTCTTCTCCATCACCCCTGAATAGCACTGGAAGGGAATGCAGGGCCTGAGGGACTATGTAGCAGAGAAGGGACTGATTCCTTATGTTGGGTGTGGATGGGTGTCTTAGAGGTCAGGCTAGTTCTGGTGTGGGTATTCTTGGCTCTGTAATGAGCTCACCAGCTTAGCAATTTTCCTTCTCCAACTCCTAGATGGCCTGATAAACCCAGCTTAGTTGGCTTGGCTGTGTTTTGGTTACCTTTGGCTATGTGTCAGCCTGCTAGTTCCCTTATTCCTTGGAGAATCATGCCCAGCTCGGGGGTGGTATCATTGCTGAGAGATTGATGAGCACGCTGGCCTATGGTTGGGTGGAACGTTGCAGCGACGTAGCTGGTTGCGGATCGAGTTCACCATAAGATAAGTGATCTTGTGTATTTTACCTCTGCAAATATTAATTTAATGTAATGAAAATGAAATGAACACGATAAATGCATGCATGACTGAATGCTTGTTGAATGTATGATGATGTTTCTGCTGTGTATAATGATTAAATTGCATCTGTGAATGATTAATAATTCTGTGTGCATATTCTAGTTCAAATTCTCTTTCAGCATCCTGTTTTAGGCAATTTTTATGCGTGTCCATGTTCTTGGGTGGTTAGCCCGGTCTGTTATAGCCATTAGATCGCGTCCTCTTTGCCGGTCGGAGGCATGGGGACAAGCCCCCTTGACCCCCATCGTCCCCCTCAGATAGATGTCCTTGGATGAAGGAAATTTTGTGTGTTTGGGCATTTGTAATTTTATGATTATTTCTGGAAAAGGTAAATGATTATGATTTATATCAATGTTATGCATCTAACAATTGTGTTGTCATTAACACGTTTGCAGAATCATAGTTACCCTCAAGGGCAGTATTCCAGGTAGTGCAGTTGGTAAGTAAGTTGCGGTTCAGTATGAGAACCCATGATGGGTATGATACTCGGGATTCCTTCGAGAGAGCAGAAGATGCCATGGGAGAAAATGCCCGAAATAGAAATGATGACATAGAGTCAAATGGAAGGAGATTCCAAGGGACCCCGTCAGATGTTGTAGCTACCATGAGAATCTTGATCAAAGCCCAAGAAGAGCAGCATTAGCTGAATGCTGCAATGTTGCAGAGTTTGACAAACTTGCATAAGAAGATAGACTCTGGACAAGGTACAGCAAGACCGGAAGGCAGTAAGAGCAGTACTAGGAGAAGGAGAAGGACTTCTAGTGGATCATCTGATTCAGAAGAATCCAGCGGGGATTCGAGCTTTTCTTCTCATAAAAGAAAAAGAAAGAAACACCATAGGGATTGCACTCAAGATGAATTTAAAAAGGCAAAACCTCCTACGTTTGATGGTGAGGTAAAGACTGGACAAGAGGCTGAAGCTTGGCTTCTTGGTATTAAGAAGTACTTTCAAGTGCAGGATTATTCAGGAAACATGAAGGCAAGAGTTTTCATATTCAATATGAATGGAAGAGCATCCATTTGGTGGGAACACTTCAAGCAAGTAAAGAGGATTAGTGAAAGAAGAATTAAGTGGAAGCAATTCAAGAAGTATTTTAAGCAGAAATATCTATCTGACAGGTATTATGATGACAAGATTAAGGAGTTCCATGAGTTGAGATTGGGACAACAGACCATGGAAGAGTATGCTAATAAGTTTTTGGAGCTGTTGAGATATGTCCGGTACATCAGAGATGAAAAAGTGAAGGTCGAGCGTTTTCTAAGTGGATTACCTCAGTCTTATAGAGACAGAATTGAATTTTATGAACCTAGAACTCTTGAAGAAGCAATAAGGAAGGCTAAGTATTGCTATGAGCAAAGCAAAGGTAAACCTGATTACCATAAGGCATGGAAGGACAAGAAGAATGAGAAGTTTGACCAGAGAAGGAAAGGTTTCAAACCTTCTAACTTCAGGAATCAGCAGAAGCAGCCATCCCAAGCTGCGAGTAAGCCAGTTGGAGTGTCAAGAGAAAAACCTAAGGATCCACAACAGAATAGAGGGCCACTTCAATGTTGGAAATGTGGAGGACCCCACATGCGCAGAAATTGTCCACTCAAGAATGAGAGTGCAAGACCAACTTATAACGTTCAAGAAGCAGAAACAGTGGGTCAAGTAGCAAGGGCAGTTCCTAGGATCTATGCAGCACTGGAGGACCGTCAAGCAGATCACCAGTCAGCTGTGGTTGAAGTAGCAGGTAAGATTGCTGAGCAATCTGTTTCTATTTTGATTGACCCTGGTTCTACTCATAGTTACATTACTCCTAGAGTAGTGGAAAGTTGTGCTTTTAAGAAAGTAAAGCATAGGAAGTCTTGGTTAGTTCAGCTAGCCACTGGAACTAAGAGAAAGGTCAGTGAAGTGGTAGAGAAATGTCCATTGGTCATGAATGGATTGGCCACTTGTGTAGATCTGAATGTTCTACCGCTTGGTTCCTATGATGTTCTCATTGGAATGGATTGGTTAGAAGCTCACAGGGTGAAGCTTGACTGTTACAATAAGACTTTCGAATGCATGAATGAAGAAGGGAACCTAGTAGTTGCGAAAGGCATTCCAAAGGTGATTTCAGTACGGCAGGTTTTAGCTATGCAGTTGAAGAAGTTCTGTAGGAAGGGTTGCCAGTTGTATGCAGCTCATATTTTGGAGGAAACAAGAGATGAAACTCCTAGGTTGGAGGACTATCAGGTGTTACAGGAATTCGGGGATGTGTTTCCTGATGAGATTCCAGGGCTTCCTCCAAAGAGGGACATCAATTTCACTATTGAACTTGTGCCAGGAGCGGCACCATTGTCCAAGGCACCCTACAGGATGAGTATACCGGAGATGCTAGAATTGAAGATGCAACTGCAAGAGTTGTTGGACAAGAAGTACATTCGCCCAAGCGTGTCTCCTTGGGGAGCACCGGTTCTGTTTGTAAAGAAGAAAGATGGTACACTCAGGTTATGTATCGATTATAGACAGTTGAACAAGGTTACTGTGAAGAATAAGTATCCTTTGCCTAGGATTGATGACCTCTTTGATCAAATGAGGGGAGCAAAGGTATTTTCTAAGATTGACTTGAGGTCTGGTTACCATCAGGTAAGGATCAAGGATGAAGACATTCATAAGACTGCCTTTAGGAAAAGGTATGGGCACTATGAGTTTGTAGTGGTACCATTTGGCCTCACAAATGCACCAGCTACATTTATGTGCCTTATGAATAGTGTCTTCAGCAGGTATTTGGACAAGTTTGTTCTTGTTTTCCTTGATGACATTCTTGTTTATTCCAAGGATGAGAAAGAGCATGAAGAGCATTTGAGATTGACATTGCAAGTGCTTAGAGAGCATCAGTTGTATGCAAAGCTAAGCAAGTGTGACTTCTATAGAGATAGAATTCAGTATTTGGGTCACATTATCTCAGAAGAGGGTATATATGTGGACCCTGAAAAGATTGAAGCCATTATGAATTCGCCTACTCCAAGAAATGTGACAGATGTAAGATCTTTCATGGGACTTGCAGGATACTATCGGAGGTTCATTGAAGGATTCTCCAAAGTTGCACATGCAATCACTTCTTTGCAAAAGAAGGGGATGAAGTTCGAATGGACATCGAGGTGTGAAGAAAGCTTCCAGCAGTTGAAGAATCTTCTCACTAGCGCACCCATATTGAAAGTTGCAGATCCAGAGAAAGATTTTGTGGTGTGTACCGATGCATGTGGACAAGGGCTTGGAGGAGTCCTTATGCAAGACAACCACGTGATATGTTATGAGTCAAGAAAGCTGAAGGAGCATGAGAAGAACTATGCCACTCATGATCTAGAACTTGCAGCCATAGTGCATGCTCTCAAGATGTGGAGACATTACTTGATGGGCAGGAAATTTGAGCTCAGAACAGATCATTGTGGACTGAAGTATCTATTTGATCAGCCTACGTTGAACGCTAGGCAAGCAAGATGGCTGGAATTTTTATGTGAGTTTGATTTTGAGATCAAACACATAAAAGGAAAGGAGAATAAGGTAGCTGATGCACTCAGCAGGAAAATGCAAGAAATGCATGTGGCATCTCTTAGTATTTGCCAATCAGATTTGAGGCAGCAGGTTGTTAATCATGTTGCTGGAGATGAATTGTATGAGCAGGTAAAAGACAAATTGCAGCAGCAAAGTCTTGAGAAGAGATAGGAGGGATATAAATTGGGAGGAGATGGGATTCTCACTTTTAAAGGTAGAATTTATATTCCGAATGTGGCAGATTTGAGGAGAGTTGTCATGGATGAAATCCATCAAGCTCCGTATTCTGGACACCCAGGATATCAGAAGACAATTGCTACCGCCAGAAAGCAGTATTTTTGGCTAGGTATGAAAAAGGACATGGCTGAGTACATTTCAAGGTGTATGAAATGTCAGCAGGTAAAGGTTGAGCATCAACATCCAGCAGGTTTGTTGCAGCCTTTGCCAGTTCCGGAATGGAAATGGGAAGTCATTTCCATGGATTTTATTACAGGATTGCCGATGACTTGGAGACAACATGATTCCATCATGGTTGTGGTAGACAAGTTGACTAAGGCAGCACATTTTATACCAGTTAAGTCTACGTATGAGGCTGGTGACATTGCAAAGATCTTCATGAAGGAGATATTTAAATTGCATGGATTGCCGAAGGCAATAGTATCTGACAGAAATGTCAAGTTCACTTCCAACTTTTGGAAGGGGTTGTTTGCGGATTTGGGTACAAAGCTAAACTTCAGCACTACATACCATCCTCAGACTGATGGTCAGACTGAGAGAGTTAATCAGGTGCTTGAAGACATGCTTCGCATGTATGTAATGGACAAACCAACCAAGTGGGAAGATTACCTACACTTGGTAGAGTTTGCTTATAACAATGGGCAGCAGGCATCTTTGGGGATGAGTCCGTATGAAGCTTTGTATGGGAGAAGGTGTAGAACACCAGTGACTTGGGATAATCCAGTGAACAGGATTGTGCTTGGGCCGGAATTGCTCAAGGAGATCGAGCAAGAGGTTGTAAAGATCAGGCAGAAGCTGAAAGCAGCACAGGACCGACAGAAAAGCTATGCAGATAAGCATAGGGTGAACAGAGAGTTCAGTGTTGGGGATCATGTTTACCTTAGAGTGAGGGAAAGGAAGAGTTCCTTGAAGCTTGGGAGTTGTGCCAAGTTGTCGCCAAGATATTGTGGGCCGTTTGAAGTGCTTGAAAGAATAGGGCCAGTTGCATATAGACTTGCATTTCCTGCTAGCACTAGAGCTCATAGTGTTTTTCATGTTTCTTTGCTTAAGAGATATGTACATGATCCTAACCATGTGATAAATTGGGATGTGATTCAGGTGGAACCTGAGGGAGAGTTTCGAATCGAGCCAATGTGCATCCTCGACAGGAAGGTCACAATGCTCTGGAACCGAGCCATAGGTCAGGTAAAGGTGCAATGGGAGCACTTCGGACCTGAAGAGGCTACATGGGAGCTGGAGGATGCCATGCGATTGGCACATCCATTTTTGTTCAATTCTGCGGAACACTGAGGCGATGCCAGTGTAGCATTTTGTTCAATTTTGTAAGCACTGAGGACAGTGCTATTGAAGGGGGAGGGGAATGTAATGCCCCGGTTTTGACCCCGTTACATTAGATGTATATGATGTATATATTGTAATGATCATGGTGTGGAGCTAAAGGCCAAGGCCCCGCCATTAATTGGCAATGCTATGTTTTGGATTTAAATTTGTCACCGACGGTATATCGGGGCATGCGGCACATATTAAGTTTCATCATCATGTAAATATGCATCTATAATAAAAATAAACACAACCAGCTACGGTCGCGGCAACCAAATCAAATGGGGCATGATTTTCTAAGGATAAGGGGGGATGAGATATTTAACCTATGGACCCATGGGGAAAGGCCAAATGTCTATGAGAAGACCCATCAAGCTGTCCACTACCTTTCTTGTCTTTTTCTCCAATCATTTATTTCTGCCAGAATGTGGTTGAGTTAGTTATTGCATGGAATGGGAAGAGTATGGGCAACCAAAATTCGAATTGGGCAGAGACCCATTTTTGAAAAATGTGTTCTGACTTGCTTGGCAAGGAAAATGTCCAAAAACGTATGCCATTCGGATATGCATCCACGTTTTGGGAGCAACTGGAGTTTTTCCTGTGTTTTTCCTTCCACGTTTTTGGCTGTTGGCTTCATTTTTCCCATGGATGGGAGGTCGTTTTTGTAGTGCTGGGGATTGGGTTGTCTTCCTCATGTTTTGGGAGTTGCTGGTGCATTTTCCATTCACGATTTGGTGATTTCATGTGTTTTTACCATGGCTGTGAAGGGCCATTCACGTTTTTTACTGTCTTAGCGATTATTGGTCTCACGCACAAGCTATTTGGGGTGTTTTACCCTGCTGTGAGTTGTGTTCACTGATAAGCTTCAGGACTGTGTGTTTTCCCCCATGTTGTGAGCCGTTTTTTCTATTACGTATGGGGCTTTGTAATTCGTTTTACTGTTTAAGCTGTGAGAGCTGAATTAATTTCCGGAGTGCAATTGTTGGTTTTCAAACGGTGTGAGGAGTGAGGATTTTGGCTTGGTTGCTTGATAAACCTGGTGTTAGAAACCACACAGGAAGAACTAGAGGGCTGGCCTTCTTCTCCATCACCCCTGAATAGCACTGGAAGGGAATGCAGGGCCTGAGGGACTGTGTAGCAGAGAAGGGACTGATTCCTTGTGTTGGGTGCGGATGGGTGTCTTAGAGGTTAGGCTAGTTCTGGTGTGGGTATTCTTGGCTCTGTAATGAGCTCACCAGCTTAGCAATTTTCCTTCTCCAACTCCTAGATGGCTTGATAAACCCAACTTAGTTGGCTTGGCTGTGTTTTGGTTACCTTTGGCTATGTGTCAGCCTGCTAGTTCCCTTATTCCTTGGAGAATCATGCCCAGCTCGGGGGTGGCAGCGTTGCTGAGAGATTGATGAGCACGCTGGCCTATGGTTGGGTGGAACGTTGCAGCAACGTAGCTGGTTGCGGATCGAGTTCACCATAAGATAAGTGATCTTGTGTATTTTACCTCTGCAAATTTTAATTTACTGTAATGAAAATGAAATGAACATGATAAATGCATGCATGACTAAATGCTTGTTGAATGTATGATGATGTTTCCGCTGTGTATAATGATTAAATTACATCTGTGAATGATTAATAATTCTGTGTGCATATTCTAGTTCAAATTCTCTTTCAGCATCCTGTTTTAGGCAATTTTTATGCCTGTCCATGTTCTTGGGTGGTTAGCCCGGTCTGTTATAGCCATTAGATCGCGTCCTCTTTGCCGGTCAGAGGCATGGGGACGTGACACATAATTATTCTATTTATAGGCTTGCACCTTTACATTCATGGTCCACTTATAACTAACTACTAACTAATTTAAATACTAAGGACGAATATTCTTAATAAATTGTAAATAAGTACAAATAGCGACATGAAAACATAGAAAGTGGACTCTTCTCCACTTATCGTGCCATCTTTGTCTTACACAGCATCGCATGAGTATGCACAACATCCTAGATCCTATGAAACTCATGTATCTCCAACCCCTTGCCAACAAGACCCCAACATATTCTTGTGGCTCATCCTCGAGCCACGTCAACTAAACATAGTGTACTCAGCAACCTGAAGGGCATAAAATGTCTCGCAAGCAGTGGTGTGGTACTTTTCTAAATTTTACAAATTATGTTGTTGGCTGCAACTGCCTCCTCCCAACCTTTTCAACTTTGTGTTCTGTAGTGCCATCATGCTCTGGCATATATGAATACTACATAATTCTCCATTTTTTGTCACCCTTATGGAAGCATCCTATTGGCTGGTGATTGTTTGCAACTGCAAATTCTGAAGCCAATCCTACTTCCACACCCTTGTCCTTCCTTGCATTTAGGCTTATCCTGAGATTCTTGAAGTTGATATGGTTCCTTTTTCCTGTATACTTTGTCAAGTGGGGCAAGAAATATGGTCCCATCCACATTCCTCATGGGTGTCTTAATTTGTGCCTCAGACCGACTGGGAGAAATATAGCTAAGGGTAACTTTACCAGATACGTCAATCTAGGGAAAACTAACCTGCATACTTGCAACTTCTTCATCAATATCTGCTAAGACAACATTCACACTCATAGTATTCCCCATATCAAGGATATCCTACATTTTCCCCTTAAATGGTCACTACCTCATGCAACAGAGCTTTCTTCAACTACTCAGCCTATCCCTCCTGCATCTTTGCATAGTGCAATACTTCCTAATGGTGTTTGCTCAGCTGTCAGCCCTGAGCTTATAACACCATCTTCATCTCAGATGTCATCATGAATCACTAGGGTGCATCATTATCACTAAATTATTCAGTTACATGCCGAATAGGTCACCGATTCTACCACCCCGCCTCTCGTATATTCTATCATGAGATGTGACGTAAACCATGCCATCGTTTTACCTCTCTAACAACCATTATTGAGTAGTGATGTCCAGTCACTTTCATGGTGTCTTCTGCATACTGCAAGCCACCCACTCTTGTATGGAGACCTCCTGTCATGCAACCCCTTGTCGTTCTTAGGTGTAGACCCTTTCTTATGGTGCAACCTTATCCCAGCACACAACCTCTTCACTTGGTGCGACCCCAACCTAGCGCGCAACCTTATTCCTTTGGTGCAGCCCCATCCTGGTGTGCAACCTCATTCTCACTAAGTGCTGAGTCAACTATCCCCTAACCATGCATGGCCCCTACTCATAGCCGCATCCTTCCTTTTCCTAGCTCTCCTATCTCCCTCTCTTCTCTCTTCTCCTTTTTTTTTCAGCGTGTGGTGCCTCAACAATTGCATGGTCCTTCCCCTGTTCTATAGGGATTCAAGTGGCTTCCATTCACAAGATTTTTTAGTACCGTGCCATATAACTATTATAATTCAACTGCACCCACATAGGTGATAGAATTGACAAGATATGGCCCAAGCCAGTGCATTTGTATCTTACCTGGATGCTTCAATAATTTGCTGTCATATAGCAGCACCAAATATCCTTGCTGAAATTGTGTTTTCTTTATGTGGCGATCATGCCACACCTTCTGTCCATCTTTCTCAATGTGCTGGTGGAAACCTATGATGAAACGATCTTCATCCAGCTTTATCAATTGTGCCATGCGCTCCTCTACTGCAACATCATGATTGTAATGTCCTCAACCCTTCGACTGGTGAAGAGGATGCTACCATACATCAAATCATCCAGGGATCTAGCCCCATGAACATGAACATAAATATATGTAATGCTGAAGTATGATACTTAAAACATAAAACATATTACGAAGAATAATCATTCATTATACACAATGGAAGCAAAACATATCAATCAACACTTCACACATATACAGATCAGCATTTAACATGTATATCATCATTCATCAATGGTAAGTATTCTTGCAGACACAAGTTAGGAAAGAATACTTATCATATAAAGAGCTTGTTCCGCAACCAGCTACGTCACTACAACGTTCCACCCAACCATAGGCTCACGTGCTCTTTAACCTCTCAGCAACGTTGCCACCCTTGAGCTGGGCATGATTCCCCAAGGGATAAGGAACTAACAGGATTACAGAACTATTAAACAAATCACAGCCACAATTCAACGATGGAAATAATAGGACAATACGTCGTCTGACAATGATGGGAAAAGGCACAAAAATCTGCATGAACAGAGGAAAGAATTGATCTGCAAGCCAACAAATTTGTGAGGTAAAGTAGAACTGAACATGTTCGCAGGCCAACAATTGGTGAGGAAGAGGAGAACTGAACCCTCAAACAATGAATTCTGGATTCTTTTAACTCAGTCCATGGGTAGGTGAATGAACAACCACGATTGGGATAGTGGACAGGCCAAAAGATGCGTCATGGAGAGAGTGTGAGCATAGTGGTCTTTCTGCCAACAAATCGCTACCCTCAACTAACAACAGAATAACTAAGGTGGTGGTGAGCAAAAGAGAGTGGTGACACATGGCTCTTCCCCCATGACTCAATGTTCAATAATCCCCTTCCTTATCCTTCGGAATCATGCCCCTTATCAATTTAGTTGCAATGAACATAGCTGGTTGGGTTATTTAAATAAATTGCACATTTACATGATGTCACAATTTAATATATGTCGTATGTCCCGATAGACCATCGGTGACCATTCCAATCCGAAACATAACATAACCAAATAGATGGTGGGGATTTTTCCTTTATCTCCTCACCATGATTATTTACAATATATGTATCATGTATATTTAATGCAAACAGGGTTAAAATCGGGGTGTTACATTCCCCTCCCCCTTCAATAGCACTGTCCTCAGTGCTTTACAAAATTTGAACAAAATGCTACACTGGTGCCACCTCAGTGTTCCGCAGGATTAAACAAAAATGGATGTGCCAATTTCATGGCATCCTCCAGATCCCACGTAGCCTCTTCAAGTCCATAGTGCTCCCATTGCACCTTTACCTACCCTATGGCTCAGCTCCAGAGCATTGTGACCTTCCTATCAAGGATGCGCATTGGCTCGATTTTGAACTCTCCCTCAAGTTCCACTTGAATCGCATCCCAATTTATCACATGGTTAGGATCATGTACATATTTATTAAGCAAAGAAACATGAAAAACATTATGAGCTCTAGTACTAGCAGGCAATGCAAATCTATATGCAATAGGCCCTATTCTTTCAAGCACTTCAAAAAGCCCACAATATCTAGGTGACAGCTTGGCACAACTTCCAAGCTTCAAGGAACTTTTCTTTTCTTTCACTCTGAGGTAAACATGATCCCCAAAACTAAACTCTATATTCATCCTATGCTTATCTGCATAGCTTTTCTGTTTTTCTTGTGCTACTTTCAAATTCTGTCTGATCTTGACAACCTCTTGCTCCATTTACTTGAGCAATTATGGTCCAAGCACAACTTTGTTCACTAAGTTATACCAAGTCACTGGTGTCCTACACCTTCTTCCATACAAAGCTTCAAACGGACTCATCCCCAAGGATGCCTGATGTCCATTGTTGTAAGAAAACTCTACCAAGTGTAAGTAATCTTCCCACTTGGTTGGTTTGTCTATCACATACATGCGAAGCATATCTTCAAGCACCTGATTAACTCTTTATGTTTTCCCATCTGACTGAGGATGGTATGTAGTGCTGAAGTTTAACTTTGTGCCCAAATCTGCAAACAACCCTTTCCAAAAATTGGAAGTGAACTTGACATCTCTGTCAGAAACTATTGCTTTCGGCAATCCATGCAATTTGAAAATCTCCTTCATGAAGATATTTGAAATGTCGTCAGTCTTGTGCGTAGACTTCACTAGTATAAAATGTGCTACTTTTGTCAACTTTTCTACCACAACCATGATGGAATCATGTTTTCTCCAAGTCATTGGCAATCCTGTAATAATATCCATGGAAATAACTTCCCATTCCATTCTGGGACTGGAAAAGGATACAACAAACCTGATGGATGTTGATTCTCAACCTTTACCTATTGACATTTCATGCACCTTGAAATGCATTCAGCAATGTCCTTTTTCATTCCTGGACAAAAGTACTTCTTTCTAGCTATAGCAATTGTCTTTTGGTACCCTGGGTGACCAAAATACGAAGCTTGATGGATTTCATCCATAACAACTCTCCTCAATTCTTCTACATTCGGAATATCAATTGTGCCTTTATAAGTGAGAAGTCCATCTTCTTCCAATTTATATCCCTCACACTTCTTCTCAAGACTTTGCTGCTGCAATTTGTCTTTTACCTACTCATACAATTCATCTCCGGCAACATGATTACCAATCTATTGCCTCAAGTCTGATTGGAAAATACTAAGAGATGCCACATGCATTTCTTGTACCTTCCTGTTGAGTGCATCAGCTACCTTGTTTTCTTTTCCCTTTATGTGCTTGATTTCGAAATCAAACTCACATAAAAATTCCAGCCATCTCTCTTTCCTAGCATTCAGATCAGGCTGATCAAACAAATACTTCAGTCCACAGTGATCTGTTCTGAGTTCAAATCTTCTACCCATCAAGTAATGTCTCCACATCTTGAGAGCATGTACTATAGTTGAAAGCTCTAGATCATGAGTGGCATAGTTCTTCTCATGCTCTTTTAGCTTTCTTGACTCATAACATATCACGTGGTTGTCCTGCATAAGGACTCCTCCAAGCCCTTGTCCACATGCATCGGTACATACCACAAAATATTTTTCTGGGTCTGCAACCTTCAACACTAGTGCACTGGTGAGAAGATTCTTCAACCGCTGGAAGTTTTCTTCACACTTAGAAGTCCATTCGAACTTCATCCCCTTCTTTTGCAAAGAAGTGATGGCATGTGAAACCTTGGAAAATCCCTTAATGAATCTCCTGTAGTATCCTGTAAGTCCCATAAAAGATCTTACATTCGTCACATTTCTTGGAGTACAAAAATTCATAATGGCTTCAATCTTCTCAGGGTCCACTGATATACCCTCTTCTGAGATAATGTGACCCAAATGCTGAATTCTATACCTATAGAAGTCACACTTACTCATTTTTTCATACAGCTTATGTTCTCTGAGAACTTGTAATGTCAATCTCAAATTATCTTCATGCTCTTTCTCATTCTTAGAATAAACAAGAATGTCATCAAGGAAAACAAGAACAAACTTGTCCAAATACTTGCTGAAGACACCGTTCATAAGGCACATAAATTTAGCTGGTGCATTTGTGAGACCAAATGGTACCACTACAAACTCATAATGTCCATACCTTGTCGTGAAGGTTGTCTTATGAATGTCTTCATCCTTGATTCTCACCTGATGGTAACCAGACCTCAAGTCAATCTTGGAAAATACCTTTGCTCCTCTCATTTGATCAAAGAGGTCATCAATTCTAGGAAAAGGATATTTATTCTTCATAGTAAACTTGTTCAATTGTCTGTAATCAATACATAACCTGAGTGTACCATCTTTCTTCTTTACAAACAGAACCGGTGCTCCCCAAGGAGACACACTCGGTCAGATATAATTCTTTTCCAACAACTCTTGCAGTTGCATCTTCAACTCTAGCATCTTCGGTGTATTCATCCTGTATGGTGTCTTGGATACTGGTGCTGCTCTTGGCACAAGTTCAATAGTGAAATCAATGTCCCTTTTTGGAGGAAACCTTGGAATCTCATCAGCAAACACATCCTTGAATTCCTATAACACTTGATAGTCCTCCAACCTAGGAATCTCATCTCCTGTTGGTTCCAAAATATGAGCTGCATATAACTGTCAACCTTTCCTACAGAACTTCTTCAACTGCATTGTTGAAACCTGTCTTACTGAAATTACCTTCGAAATACCTTTCACAACTACCGGGGTTCCTTCTTCATTCATGCATTCAAAAGTCTTGTTATAACAGTTAAGCTTCACTCGGTGATCTTCTAACCAATCCATTCCAATGAGAACATCATAGGAACCAAGCGGTAGAACATTTAGATCTACACAAGTGATCAATCCATTCATAACCAATGGACATTTCTCTATCAATTCATTGACTTTTCTCTTAGTCCTAGTGTAACGCCCCAGTTTTAACCCCATTTGCATTAAATATACATGATACATATATTGTAGATAATCATGCTGAGGAGCTAAAGGAAAAATCCCCACCATCGATTTGGTTATGTTATGTTTCGAATTGGAATTTTTCACCGATGGTATATCGCGACATATGGAATATATTAAATTGTGACATCATGTAAATGTGCATTTTAATTAAATAACCCAACCAGCTATGTTCACTTCAACTAAATTGAGAAGGCGCATGATTCCAAAGGATAAGGAAGGGGAATGTTGAACATTGAGTCATGGGGGAAGAGCCATGTGTCACCACTCTCTTTTTCTCACCACCACCTTGGTTATTTCGTTGTTAGTTGGGGGCAGCGATTTGCTGACAGAAAAACCACTATGCTCACACTCTCTCCATGACGCATCTTTTGGCCTATCCACTATCCCGATCTTGGTTGTTCATTCACCTTCCCGCAGATTGAGTTAAAAGAATCCACAATTCATTGTTCGAGGGTTCAGTTCTCCTCCTCCTCACCGATTGTTGGCCTGCGAACATGTTTAGTTCTCCTCTACCTCATAGATTTGTTGGCTTGTGGATCGATTCTTTCCTCTATCCATGCAGAGTTTTGTGCCTTTTCCCATCATTGTCAGACGGTGTATTGTCCTGTTATTTCCATCGTTGAATTGTGGCTGTGATTTATTCGATAGTTCTATGGGTTGTGTTTTTATCTCTCGTGCATGGGTTGGAAGCCTGGTCTTTTTCCATTCTCAGTCTGTGTAAGTTTTCCTAGCGACTGCAGTGGGATTTGTGTGTTGTGGGCTCAGGGTTGCTCGTCGGCTGTCATTTTTTGTGATTGATTGGCTGTGTTTTTTTCCCCTATAAAAGATTGAATAGCTATTTGGCTACTTCCATGCAGTGGTTTTTTCCTTAGACTGCATTGGAGTGGTGAATGAGGGCCTGAGGTGCTTGATAAACCTAGTGGGTTGAAAACCACACAAATAGAGCTACTGAGCCAGCTTTCTTCTCCATAACCCCTGAATAGCACTGGAAGGGAGATCAGGGTCTGAGGGACTATGTTGCAGAGAAGGGACTAATTTCTTTGTGTTGGGTGTGTGTGGGTGTTCTAGAAGCTAGGATGGCTCTAATGTTGGTGTATGTAGCTCTTCAATGAGCTCACCAACTTAGCATTTAACCTTCCCCAGCTCCTGGATGACCTGATAAACCCAACTTTGTTGGCTTGGCTGATCCGTTGTTCGCCTGATAAACCCAACTATGTTGGCTTGGCTGAACTATGTACCCTTGTGGTGTTGTTATCCTTGGCTATGTGTAAGCATGTTAGTTCCTTATTCCTTGGGGAATCATGCCCGACTCGGGGGTGGCAGCATTGCTAAGAGATTAAGGAGCACGCGGGCCTATGATTGGGTGGAACGTTGCAGAACAAGTTATTAATAAGATAAGTATTCTTACCTAACTTGTGTCTGCAATCATATTTACCATTGATGAATGATGATATACATGTTAAATACTGATTTGTATATGCATGAGTGTTGATTGATATGTTTTGCTCCCTTTGTGTATATGAATGATTATGCTTCGTAATATGTTTTATGTTTTTAAGTATCATGATTCAGCAGTATATGTATGTATGTCCATGTTTATGGGGCCAGATGCCCGAATGATTTGATGTATGTGGCATCCTCTTCGTTAGTCGGAGGGTCGGGGATGTTACACCCATTGGCTAGCTGAACTAACCAAGGTTTCCGATGCTTGACCTTCTTAAAAGCTCAAATATCCACTACCCTAGGAGTGATATAACTGTGAGTAGAACCAGGTTCAATCAAAATAGAAATGGATTGTTCGACAATATTACCTGCAACTTCAACCACAGTTGACTAGTGATCTTCCTGGCAGTCCTCCAGTGCTGCATAAATTCTAGGGACTGCACTTGCCACTTGACCCACTGTTTCTGCTTCCTGAATGTTATAAGCTGGCCTTGCACTTTCATTCTTGAGTGGACAGTATCTGCACAAGTGGGGTCCTTCACATTTCCAACATTTGAGTGGAACTTTATTCTTATGTGGCTCTGTAGGCTTTCCACCTATCACTCCAATTGGATTACTCACAGCCAGGGATGGCTGCTTTTGCTGATTCCTAAATCTAGAAGGTTTGAAACCTTTCCTTCTTTGGTCAAACTTCTCATTCTTCTTGTCCTTCCATGCCTTATGGTAATCAAGTTTACCTTTTCTTTTCTCATAGCAATATTTATCCTTTCTTATTGTTTCTTCGAGAGTTCTTGGTTCATAGAACTCAATTCTATCTTTGTAAGCTTGAGGCAATCCACTTAGAAACCATTGGATATTCACTTTTTCATCTCTGATGTACCAGACATACCTCAACAATTCCAAAAATTATTTTCATATTCATCCATGGTCTGTTGTCCCAATATCAGCTCATGGAACTCCTTGATCTTGTCATTGTAATACCTGTCAGAGAGGTATTTCCGCCTGAAATACTACTTGAACTATTTCCACTTCAGTTTCCCTTCACTGATATTCTTTACTTGCTTGAAGTGTTCCCACCAAATGGATGCTCTTCCATTCAGTTTGAATATGGCAACTCTTTCCTTCATATTTCCTGAATAATCCTACACTTAAAAATTACCTCTTTATCCCAAGAAGCCAAGCTTCAACTTCTTGTCCCGTCTTTATCTCACCATCAAATGTAGGAGGTTTAGCTTTCCTAAATTCATCTCAAGAGCAATCCCTATGGTGCTTTCTTCTTTTCTTTTTACGAGAAGATGAACTTGTATCCCCGTTGGATTCTTCAGAGTCAGATGATCCACTATAATTCCTTCTTCTTCTCTTAGTGCTGCTCTTACTGCATTCTGGTCTTGATGTACCTCATCTAGAATCTATCTTTTTCTGCAAGTCTGTCAAACTCTGCAATATGGCAGCATTCAACTGATGCTGCTCTGCCTGGTCTTTAACTAAGCTTCTCATGGTGGCTGCTACCTTAGACAATGTCCCATGGAATCTCCTTCCATTAGACTCTATGTCATCATTTCCATTACGAACATTTTCTCCCATGGCATCTTCTACTCATTCGTAAGAATCTTGAGCATCATACCCATCATAGGTTCTCATGACTGAACCACCTCTTGCTTTACCACACTGTTCTTTCTAGAGTACTGCTCTTGGAAGTTGTATATAATTCTGCAATGTGTTAGTAGCAAACTGTTAGATGCATAACATTAATATAAATCAAAACTACTTACCTTCCTCTTTTGGAAATTTATAAAACAATAATTATGCTAAAACACATAAATTTTCTCTATCTCTTATTCAGCTCTGTAATCCCTAGACAGTCTACTAAAATCTACTGAAACAGTTGGAAACTGCTTGAAAAATTGCTAAGAAATTCCTTTGAAAAAACCCAAATCTCCTTTGTCCCAATCGGACCTCTTCCCATCTATCTTTCCGACACTTCGGTGGTCAAACCAACTAAACTTCTAATTGGCGGCTTGATCATCAATAATTTTTCGATGGCCTCATACTCTTCAAAGTTTTCTTCTAATCGGGTCTCTTCCCTACTAACTCCCTGGCATTTCAACGGCTGAAACTTCCAATTTCTTCTGCTGCATCGATGAGTTGCTCATCTAATTCCTTCCGCCATATCGGGCCTACAGTGGTATACTATCCCGAGTCTCATCAGTGATTCATTGGTCTGATTTTGTCTGCCATATCGGTGCATAATCATTTATTGCTCTGAACTTCATCGATGATGACGTAGACTAATTGTTGCATTGGTGGTCAGAGGTTCTGCGCATCGGATGGCTAGTTGTCAATCTTTCCACAATGGCGGCCAACAATCTTCCTAAGTCTTCTGCAGATCACGACTTTGTCAGTGGTCGGGGTGCCATCCCATTGTGGTGTCAGACACCTAGTCCTCTAGATGTCCATAATGGCAGTTCCACGGGCATTAACTCTTTCGAGCGGCATCTCTATTCATTTCCAATTGGTGATCGGATTCGTTGTTTCATCGGACAGGATTAAACCCCCATACTACCACAGTGTCGGAATCCCTGAGCACTAAACACCACTGTAGTTGTCGAAACCATAATTCACTAACACCTCGATAGTGGTGAGTGGAAGACTAATGTATCAACGAAATAGTTGACTAAGCAGCCGTAACTACGATTCATCTTCATTGAACCTTTTCTGATCGGCGATCCGATCCACTAACATTGCTCGATGTTTTCTTCACTTAGGCAATTTTTTGCAAATTTTCCTTCTTTTTCTTCCACCACGTCAGTTGCCGTAGCAAATATCTGTCAGGCGAATAGTCCATTACATAGCCACAATGGAGGACACATCATTAGCTAATTCTTGCCGATGTTCATCAGCGATCAATACCACTAACGTCCGTCGATCGTCGATGATTTTCTTTCCTTAGAAAATTTTCAAAAACTTTCACTCTATCATCGTCATCGGCGGTTCAACCAACTAATTTTTGGCAATCCTTTACCTTTCTCCCACTATTGTATCAGCTCAACCATCTCTTATCCAATGCCGATCAAATCAATGGTTCATTTTCGATCGGTGAGCTGAAGCACATCAATCATCAGCAATCGGAACTTTTCCTCGTCGAGAGACTAGTGCTCTAGGCTTCCGCAACAGTGGGTACACGAACCACTAACGTTTTCCAATGGCCGATGATTTCATTACTTAGAGAATTTTTCAAAAATTTTCCACTATGTCGACTAGTGAAATGTCTTTCCTCCGTGAAATCAGCGGTCGGATGTAATGTCCCCGGTTTCGACCCCGTTTGCATGATGTATATAATGTAATTCATGGTGAGGAGCTCAAGGCAAAAGCCCCACCATCGATTTGTCTGTGTATGTTTCAGCAATAGGGATAATTTCCGATGGTATGCTGTGCTATAAGGCACATTATAATTCAGCATCATGTAAACCCGCACATCAATTAAAATAAACCACAACCAGCTACGGCAGTGCAACGTTGAATGAAAAGGGCATGGTTCCAAAGGATAAGGGGTGGGGGATGTCAAACCTTGGTTATGGGGGAAAAACCCATGTTTTGTGACCTTGTTGATTTTCCATCTTCCCTTGTCAACCTCTTTAATGCTTCAGCTGGTGGTTGGGGCATTTATTGCTGAAGTGGTGGTGGTTGTGGGATCCTGTCAGCCTTACCCAATTGCCCACTCCACCCACGTTGCCCATTCTTCAACCTCACATACCCCTCCCTGGTCTGTTCACTCACTCACCACGATTTTGGGTCTGTTGGTTCCTCACGCACAGGTTTTGGACGAATTTGGTCTCACGTAGTCATTTTGTTCCTCTCCACGAGTGGTTGAGCACCCGCTGACTGCAAATTTGTGTCCTCTCCATTGCTGTGCATTCTCACGAAGAGGGATTGCTTCCCGTTTTTGTCTTCTCCATGTTTTTGGTTGGCCATAGTGCCCAATTCGTAGTGATCCATTTTTCCTGCTGAGGTCTGCGTCTGAATTTCCCATGGCTGCTGGCTGAGTTTTCCATATTGTGGACAGGGGATTGTTTCCATCATCCATTGGGAGTTGTGGCTGCTGAGGTACCCTGGTTTGGGTTGCAGCTGAGTTGTTTTGGCCACGATTAGGGCCAAAACCCACTCTGAGTTGCCTTGTAGGCTGGAGTGGTGTCTCACCTTTTGTTTGGGGATTGTCACTGGTTGTTATGACTTCTTCACAGAGCTGTGAAGGGAATTGTTTGGCTGCTGGTATGCAATGGTAGAACCTTGGACTGTGCTGGCTTGGCTTGTCTGTGGAAAGCCTGTGAAACCCAGCAGTGTTGGTTTGGCTGTTATGTGTCCCCTTGGCTATGTGTAAGCCTGCAATTGACCCTTAGTCCGGAGGAATCATACCCAGCTCGGGGGTGGCAGTGTTGCTGAGAGATAGATGAGCAAGCTGGCCTATGGTTGGGTGGAACGTTGCAGCGATGTAGCTGGTTGCGGGTGAACTCTTCATTAACAGATAAGTGCTGCTGGTTATTCCATCTCTATAAATTTTATATTGATGTTAAATGAATTATAATGAACATGGAGATCGCTGGAATGTGTGTGTTTGCTTCCGCTGTATGATTGAAGATAAATGCATCTGTGTATGCTTAATTCCAGCATTTGTTTTCTGTTTATGTTCATTGGGAATTTTGCCGGTTGTGTTGGTCGCGTCCTCTTCGCTGGTTGAGGGATGGGGACATGACATCGGAGGCTCTATCCGTCAGAATGATAGTCCTCTAGCCATCCGCAACGGCACCGCTCAATCAGCTAAGCATCGGCGATCCATCTGTCTAATATTTCTGATGTGCTAATGGCCAAACACTTATAAATTTTTCCAAAACCAAGGCTATTTGTCCCTCGTCGGGTGACCTTCAGACTAGGTGAGCCGCTACATTGGAAGAGCTTCACACTTAGTCTCCCGATGGGCCAATGGTTCCAACACTGAGGCAGTTTTTGTGAAAGTTCTCTGATCTTTGCTGGGCAGAAGGTAACCTTCTTCCACTATCTAGTCTTTCATGGCCCATTCAGGTCCATGCTGCAACTAGAGCTCTGATACCACACTGTAATGTCCTCGACCCTCCGATTGACGAAGAGGACACTACCATACATCAAATAATCCGGGGATCTAGCCCCATGAACATGAACATACATATATGTAATGCTAAAACATGATACTTAAAACATAAAACATATTACAAAGAATAATCATTCATTAAACACAACGGAAGAAAAACATATCAATCAACACTTCACACATATATAGATCAGCATTTAACATGTATATCATCATTCATCAGCGGTAAATATGATTGCAGACACAAGTTAGGCAAGAATACTTATCTTATAAAGATCTTGTTCTGCAACCAGCTACGTCGCTGCAACATTCCACCCAACCATAGGCTCGCGTGCTCTTTAATCTCTTAGCAACACTGCCACCCTCGAGCTGGGCATGATTTCCCAAGGGATAAGGAACTAACAGGCTTACACATAGCCAAGGATAAAAACACCCCAAGGGTACATGGTTCAGCCAAGCCAACATAGTTGGGTTTATAAGGCAAACAACAGATCAGCCAAGCCAACCAAGTTGGGTTTATCAGGCCATCTAGGAGTTGGGAAAGGCTAAATGCTAAGCTAGTGAGCTCATTGAAGAGCTACAAACACCAACACCAGAACTAGCCTAGCTTCTAGAACACCCACACACACCCAACACAAGGAATTCAGTCCCTTCTCTGCAACACAGTCCCTCAGACCCTTATCTCCCTTCCAGTTCTATTTGGGGGTTATGGAGAAGAAATCCATCTTAGTAGCTTTGTTTGTGTGGTTCTCAACCCCCAGGTTTATCAAGCACCTCAGGCCCTCATTCACCACTCCAATGCAGTCCAAGGAAAAAACCACCACATGCAAGCAGCCAAACAACTATTCAAGCTTTTACAGGGAAAAAAAAACACAACCAATCAATCGCGGCAAATGACAGGCCACGAGCAACCCTGAGCCCACAGCACACAAATCCCACTGCATTCACTGGGAAAACTTACACATACTAGGAATGGAAAAAGACCATACTTCCAAACTATGCGTGAGAGACAAAAACGCAACCCACAGAACTATCGAAGAAATCACAGCCACAATTCAATGATGGAAATAACAAGACAATACGTCATCTGACAATGATGGAAAAAGGCACAAAACTCTGCATGAACAAAGGAAAGAATCAATCCACAAGCCAATAAATCCGTGAGGTAGAGGAGAACTGAACATGTTTGCAGGCCAACAATCGATAAGGAAGAGGAGAACCGAACCCTCAAACAATGAATTGTGGATTCTTTTAACTTAGTCCACAGAAAGGTGAATGAACAGCCACGATTGGGATAGTGGACAGGCCAAAAGATGCGTCATGGAGAGAGTGTGAGCATAGTGTTCTTTCTGCCAACAAATAGCTCCCCCCAACTAACAATGCAATAACTAAGGTGGTGGTGAGAAAAAGAGAGTGGTGACACATGGCTCTTCCCCCATGACTCAATGTTCAGCATTCCCCTTCCTTGCCCTTTGGAATCATGCCCCTTCTCAATTTAGTTGCAGTGAACATATCTAATTGGGTTATTTAATTAAAATGCACATTTACATGATGTCACAATTTAATATATGTCGTATGTCCCGATATATCATCGGTCACCATTCCAATCCGAAACAAAACATAACGAAATCGATGGTGGGGCTTTTTCCTTTAGCTCCTCACCATGATTATTTACAATATATGTATCATGTATATTTAGTGCAAACAGGGTTAAAACCAGGGTGTTACAATCATCCATTACAGTTGCAGCGGTAATGCACAGACTAGGAACAATGTATTCCATAGGCATCACTGCCTCTTGCCCATAGACTAGTTTGAACAGTGTTTTCCCTATCAGTCTCTTGCATGTGGTGCGACATTCCCAGAGCACTGCAGGAATATTAATATCCCAACCATCTCAGTTAGTCTTACATACCTTGGTCAGTGCATGCTCCAATATCTTGTTCAAGGCATCCATCGTCCTGTTCTCCTACAGATGGTATGGTGTACTTTTCTTGTGTTGAACCTACAATTTTTCTGTCAAGGATCTTACTGTGCGGTTGATAAAATTACTACCTTGGTCACTCATCAATATTCTCAAGTACCCAAACCGTATCATGATATTCTCTAATAGAAATCAGGCCACCGTCACAGTAGTACAGTCCACAACTGGTGCTGCCTCAGTCCATCTCATCAGATCATAGTCCATCATAGTGATTATGTAGCATGTACCAGTTCCTTTCCCAAGTGGGTTGATTAGACCCACAAAGTATACTACCCATTTATCAAAAGGTTGCATATTTACTTGGGGTACAATTGGCATCTCATCCCATCTTGTTGGTTTTCCAATGCATTGATAGACATTGCATCTCCCCTCATAACCTGCCACATCACTATGAAGAGTGGGGCACAATATCTGAAGCACCTTGTGTGCGGTTTCCTATCCTCCATAGTGTCCCCCAGCCTCTCTAGCATGTGCTTCTTCAAAAATCTGTTGTTTTTCATGCGGGAGGACATAGCACTGCAATATTTCATCAGGCCCCATCTTATACAAGTGTTCAACAATCAACTGAAAGTTAGAAGCTTTAACCACCAAATGCTTCTTTTGACTTGTGGAAAGTTATTCTAGTGCGACTCTGGTTTCCTAGAACTAGATTATTGGAGCACAATGCTCATCTACCATTTCAACTCGAAACAAATGTGCAACTGGTAGTCCCTCTTCAATGTTAGTAGGTTCCTCTCCTATCTCAATCCTTGACAAATGATCGGGACCATCATTCAAGTGGCTTGGCTTCACTATAATCTCAAAAACAAATTCCTGAAAGAGGAGTAGCCATCTACATATCTTCCCCCCCAACACAGGATTATTGACCAGATACTTCAACACCGAATGGTCAATGAACATTTTGAAGTGACCTCCTAGAAGATAATGCTTGAATTTCTGCAGTTCATAAACCATCGCAAGCCCCTCACGCTCTGTGGTTGTATAATTCTTCTCGAAAAATGATAACTTATGACTCACAAAATCAATAGGATGATCAAATTCATCATCGCCTGGCTACACGAGCACTACTTCTAGTGCAAATGAAGATGCATCAACATGAACGTGGAACTCCTTGTTCCAATCTGGGAATACAAGTATCAGTGCCGAAGCCATCTTGGTCTTCAGCGTGTCAAAACTAGTTTGGCATTCAGGACTCCACAGGAATACAACATCCTTCTTCAACAGTTTATTTATAGGGGCAGTGATCATGGCATATCCTCTAATGAATTTGTGATAGTACCTAGTTTGTCTAAGCGTCACCTGGAGCATCTTGATATTGGTCAATGGTAGCAAGCTCAGAATGAGTGTGATATTTGTAGTATCAACCAGCAGTCCTTGTTTGTACATGATGTGACCCAGTAATATTCCAAACAGCACACAAAAGATGCACTTCTTAGAGTTCAACACGATCTGATGCTTGTTGGGCCCAGAAATGACCCCTTTTTTACCACATTTACCTACCCCTTTTTGCCTTATCTTACTCCATTATATGCACCAAACAGATGTTTTCCTTCACTTGATCCCTCAATCCATACAGTTATGGTTAATTATTGTTTTATCTTATCAATACTTATGATTGTTGTAATCAGGACTCTATATCTTGGACTATGGTAACATATGTTGATTTTATAAAGATATTTCGAGATGTAAAGGATATAGGTGTAGCAGGCTAAACGAGTTCAGAAAGAGATGGGAATTCATCATTAAGTCGATCACTATTGATTCCATCTCTGTACAAGGAACGCAGTCAAAGGTTACTATTCCACGCAAGCTGTACAAAGGTGTGTGCAACAGACTTGGCTGTAATAGACTCGAATGCAACAACGCATCACTGCTCGAGGGTAGCTGTAACCAACAAAGAATATTCTAGATTGATCCTGCTATCTCATTGCTGGCTCGAGTAACAAACTTCCTATATTTTCTACTTCTATCTTTCCCACAGTTGTAAGAGCGTATTGTAAATGGGGCAGCCTGAATATCAGATATCTTCAGGGTTGCCCGATATCAGTAGGTAGAAGTTATGATTGTGAATGTATAAATATTGGAGACTATTCCGAGCCAAGGGTTGGAAAATTTAATCTTGTTGTATAATATGTGACAGCAATTGTTTCATCCTACCATTTAATACAAGGAGTGTGATTCTTCAGATGTCAGCGTTTAACTTTTGTTAGCTTCTGGTGTCTCTGTTCGAAGGATGGGCCTGCCTTCCTGTAGATATTGTCTAGTTAATTAGGCATTTAATTTATTCTATTCTCTAGTGTGAATGTTGTGGTAATTACATTCTTTTACAGTAGCTACAACAGTAATGAAATTATTGTGTGCTTCCTTGACTTATCTGTATTTACATTTCCTGTAAGCTGCAGCAGTGTGGTGTGATAGTCGACTATGTAGGTTAATTTCCATTTATGCAATTGCATGGTAGCTGTAATAGCTAGGCTCATCCCCTGTTTCTTTCTATTTACTTGTCTTCCTTGGATTGTGTTAGTTTAGTCAAATTGCAATCATACTTGTTGGTTCAATTCTTGTATTCTCAATTCTTAAATTAAAGATTGAGGTAACTAGTTTTGATATATCTTTATGTAGTCTGGTAAATTAGGATTTAACTTTCTACAAAATTAAGTCTAGATGGTTATTTCCTATTCATTTCAACCCTCAATTGGAGTTGTAGGAAGGTCATTATAATTCTAAATTCTTAGGTAGATGGTTTCGATTAGATTAATGATGCGAAGAGTTGACTGAACAAATAGTAGGGAAATTTATTCAGAGTATCAACTACTTAGTGTTTAAGCATATACAAAGCAAATTATCTTTGAAATAAAATACTTCCCTGGGTTGACAATTTATATTGAGCCTTCTGCATGTTATGTTTTAATTAACTAGAATATAGTGGTCGCAACATTTTGGTGTTGTTTCCAGGGAAGATAATTATTAAACACCATAGTAGTTGCATCCATTCATTTTTCTTCAGCTTTTTTAAGTTTTCATATTTTGGGTTGCATGAATACGAGAAAGGTATAGCGTGACATTCCTATAAACCCCAGAACCCCAAAGGATACTAACATTGCAGGTGGTCGAGGTCATGGACGAAATCCAGCATTGGGAAGAAGGACATTCATTGGTGATCTGATTGATAGGAACAAATATTCTACTGGAGCTCGCCATCAGGAATAATCTGTCAGAAGGAGCCTAGTTACTCCTAGAGTGGCAACATTAGTTTCCACAATGGAGAACACAGGACAAGCTACAACACCCTCAAGTGTCCCCGCGGAGGAAGACAGAGTTAGTACTATAGGATCAACTGACCGAGACTTGGTATATAACATTAATGGGAAGCTGGTGACAAAAGAAGAGTGGGCACATCTCCATCAAGAATTCAACGATCCATGGAAGCATAGAGAGGAGAGAGCAGAAGAAGAGATCAATAACAGACGTAGTCCAAAAGATCATGAAGAGGTGATGGGAGAAAATCATCATAATGAGGGTGATCCCCTACTTGAGGGGACTGTTTCCACACTACAGTTCCCCATTCAACAGCCAGATGGAATATCCCCCATGAAAAATATATCACCATCCATTTTACCTTGTTTTCATGGAAAAGCCACAGAGGATCCAGATGAATTTCTTTTCGAATTTGACATCCTTTGTCGTAGCTATGATTACACTTCCAGTGAGAAAAATTTGAAACTTTTTCCTGCTACTTTGAATGATAATGCATTACGTTGGTTCATGATCATGGGTTGTGGAACTGTCACCACCTGGGACCAAATGAAACAGGTGTTCCTAGAAAAATATCACGAGTACTGCAATACCAAGGATAAAAGAGAAGAACTGTTCAAGATGGTACAAAGGGATGAGGAAATCTTGGAAGATTTTTTTGAGAGGTTGTTGTACAATGTGCAAAGAGATGGACAGACTAATATGGGGTTATATGTGCTCAATATAATCCTACTTCATGGGATTAGGGAAGACTTCCTAGACATGTTGAACCTGTTAGGAAAGGGGGACATCTTAAAGGAATACTTTGAAAAGATTATTGAATTATGGAAGAGGTATTCCAGGGGATCTTCCGGGAACAACAAATGGGACAAACAGAATAAAATAGAATGAGATGTCTTTGACAAAACATAGAAGTCATATAATGGAGGAGCTACCCAAGAATAAATAGGCAATCTCCTTGACAATTTCAAGACAGAAATGATGAGCTCCATCTCCTCAGAAATAGATGTCCTGAGGGAAAATCAGAAACAAGTAGTAGAATATCTAACACTCGGTGTATTCTGCCCTAAATGTAGGAAGAAACATCCCCTGAAGGAGTTCCCACTCGATAAAGTAGAAGTGTGTCAACTTTGTGAGCTAAACCATGATACAAAAGAATTCCCTTCACTACCTCAAGTGAAGGAATTTCTGCAGGAATCAACTCTAGATGTGGAACTAGCCTACTTCATTTCCCAGAAAAAGCATTGGCAGCCTTGAAATCAATGTATGACTCTAGACTCGTTTCCATTTTTAAATAACATGAATAATTGGAATAATATGCATCACATGAATACACAATTCCCTTCATCTTATTCCAACCATAAATGGTATCCTTCTCAACCTCCAATGCAAAATTTTAACTCCTAGAACTCTTGGAAACAGTCACCAAACAAATAGAATTCTTGATCTCCTGGGTGGAGGCACTTCCTTCTAGGAAACAAGTTTCCCCATAATCAACCTCCTCAACAGTTTCCAGATCAACAATACCCTCCTCAACAGTATCATCAGCCATACCAACAGTACCAGCAGTCGCAGCTACAACTTTAGAACAATTTTGCACCTCACCTACCTATACATCCTTAGCTGCCTACTCAACCTAACCCCAACCCAAATAATAAAGCAGTCCACCAATTTGAGACTGCCAACATGCCTGCTTATTCCATTACTCCCGTCTCCTGTAATGATATATGCCTACGATCAGGGAGAGTAGTAGAACCTTTAGTCATCGAGGATGTTCCATCCCTTATGTCTAAAGAAAGGATGAATCATCAATACTCATCTAGTGCAACAATTCCCATTGTTGAGGATGCTGAAATTCCTAATGAGACACAAGTTGAAACAAAAAAGGAATTAGCAACTAAAACACAGCCTACACAGTCATTTAGAGAACCGCCATACCCTGAAAGACTAACATTACAGAAAGTAGTGGGATAGCCTCAATTTAACCTCTTAGGAGAGTTAAAAAACCTCCATGTCAAAATTTCATTGTTGCGGGACCTTCATGATGTGCCTATATACACTAAAACTGTCTGGGATCTATGTGTAACAAAACCAGGTAGAAAATCTAAGGATCCTCCCAGTGTCCATGTCATAGGGAAACTATTTGAACTAATAATGGGAAAAACCCTTTTGGCCAAATACTATGATCTTGGGAATCCCACTGTCACCGTGCAGATTGGGAACACATAGATACCAAATGCAATGGTAGATTTAGGTGCAGCCATTAATGTCATGACCATAGAAATTGTACAAAAAATTGGGCTCACTAATCTCGGGCCAACCCCCACCATTCTAGAATTCATTGATAGGTCCACCATCAAACCCGAGGGAATCGTGGATGACCTCGTAGTCTCAGTTGACTCATGGGAATACCTTGCTAACTTCTTGGTTTTACAGCCTAAGTCATAGCTGGGGGGACAGCCGCTTATCCTGGAAAGACCCTAGCTAGCCATAGTGGATGCCTACATCAACTATTGATCAGGGCCTATGACCATTTCAGATGGAACCAAAAAAAAAACCTCACCTTGTATCCTCCAGCACATCCGAGCCTAGAAGCTAAAACTCCATTATGGATGGAGCTAGAGGAAGAGGAGGGCATTCAGCCATTGTTAACAATAGGGAAGGCCTTGAATTTCAAATATGAAACAGAAGACAATGACATCAATAATTTCAACAGTGAACCCACTTCTGTCAATAAACAAATTTATCAGATCCTGAATAGTACTTTAGGTGAAGAAGAACAAGAAAATCTCACAAAGGAGACATTAGTTAGTGACACTCATATAGTTCCAATGTTGAAAAATTCAAAAAGTGTTCCAGTCAAGATAGAGTCTGGAAAAACGTTGAATATGAATCCCAATCTTGCTCCTGATGAACAGGAATGTCTAATCACTCTCTTAAAAAAACATAAGGGGGAATTCGCCTGAGAGTACACAGATATGAAGGGTATCCCTTCTAATCTGTGCACTCACCATATTTACATCAAAAGAGACTCTCGGCCTATGTGCTAGCCACAATGAAGAATGAATCCAAACCTTAGGGACATAGTGAAATAGGAAATTCAGAAACTTTTGGAAGCTGGATTTATATACCCAATCTCAGACAGCGAGTGGGTTTCTCCACTTGTGATAGTACCCAAGAAGAACGAGAAGTGGAGAGTTTGCATAGAATATAGAGAATTAAACAAGGCAACTTAGAAAGATCACTTCCCCTTGCCTTTCATTGATTAGGTACAAGAAACCCTGTCTAGGAAGAAATTCTTCTCGTTTTTGGATGGGTTTAGTGGGTACAATCAAACTTAGATTGCTCCAGAAGACCTAGACAAAACCACTTTCACCTGTCCCTGGGGTACGTTTGCATTTAGAGTACTCCCCTTCGGTTTGTGTAATGCACCTACCATTTTTCAGAGAGCTGTGATTGGCATGTTTCCGAAGATGGTTAATGATAGTATGGATATTTTCATGAATGATTTTACTTCGTATGGCAGTGACTATGAAGAGGCACTAAAAAATTTAGAAAAGGTATTAACACGCTATGAGCAAAACCAGCTATCCTTGAGCACTGAAAAGTGCCACATGATGATGAGTGAGGGTGTAGTTCTATGGAACTTTATCTATGTCGATGGAATCCAGGTAGATCCCTCCAAAATCAAGGTAATTGAAAATATACCCACTCCTAGAACACAAAAAGAGGTACATAACTTCTTAGGGCATGCTGGTTATTATATAATATTTATACAAAACTTTTCCAAACTTGCTTCTCCTTTGTTTTCTTTGTTAATGAAGGATGTGCAATTTATTTCGAATGATGCATGCTAGACAACGTTTATTAAAATTAAGGAGAAGCTATCTACAACTCCCATCTTAAGGGTCCCAATTGGGCCCTTCCTTTTCACATTTCTTCAAATGCCTCTGACACTACCATTGGAGCAGTATTAGGACAACAGGATGGTCAAGCGCCTTATGCAGTTTATTACATTAGCAAAAACTTGGCCCCTGCTGAACTTAATTATACTATTATAGAGAAGGATTTTTTAGCCATTGTTTACTCCATTAACAAATTTAGACACTACATCACTGGATATCCCACTTTTGTACACACTGACCACTCATCCATCAAGTATATAATGAATAAACCTGTTACAAATGCTAGGATGACTAGATGGCTATTATTATTATAGGAATTTGATATTACTATTATAGATAGACCTGGAAAAGAAAATGTTTTTGCTGATTTCTTATCTCGTTTTACTAACAGTGATGATAATTTTCCTGTTGAGGACTCTTTTCCAGATGAAAACTTATTTGCAATTTTAGCTCATTCCCCTTGGTATGTAGATGTCACTAACTACTTGGCTACAGGGAAGCTTCCAGCACATTTGTTAAAAAAAGAGAAGAGGAAAATTATTCAACAAAGTGCGAGGTATTGCTAGATAGCTGGTCATCTCTTCTACACAAGCCTTGATCTTGAGATCAGAATATGTGTAAAAGAAGATGAAATATTCCATATTCTGAAGGCCTACCATGACGAGCCATGTGGGGGACATTTTGCAGATAGGAGGACAGGTCATAAGCTATTGAGAATGGGCTATTATTGGCCAACAATTTTCAAGGATGCAAAAAAGTATGTCCAGTCTTGTGACAGCTGCTAGAGGATGGGCCAACCTAACAGATTGGATCAAATGCCTCTTCAACCACAGTTGGTGGTTGAACCTTTTAACAGATGGGTCTTATATTTTTTTGGCCCTATCAACCCTCATTCCAGGAAGAAATCCTACATCTTAGTTTGTACCGACTACATGACAAAATGGGTAGAAGTTGTGGCTTTGGTGAAAGCCAATGACCAGGCAGTAATAGATTTCCTGTATGGAGAAATATTTACTCATTTTGGAGTGCCCAAGGAATTGGTTACAGATGGAGAACCTCAATTTGTGTCACAAAAATTTGAAGGTTTGCTACAGAGGTACCATATCCAGCACTGGATAGCTGAGGGAAAGCACTAACAAAGTTATTGAAGATATCCTTACCAAAACAGTCAGGATCCATCGTAGACACTGGGTTGATAGACTTCCAGAAGCATTGTGGGAATATCATACTACTTGGTGCAATACCAAAGGTTTCCCTCCTTATGACTTGGTGTATGGAAAAAGTGTTGTCTTTCCCATTAAATTCAAAATCAAGACCTTGAAGACAGATATGGAGGTAAAATTAGATGTGACTAAAGCCCAGAGGAGTTGATTGAATCAATTGAATGAACTTGATGAGAAACATTTAGCTGCTATGGATCAGACAATATTAATTCAACAACAAAGATCCAAGTGGCACGATCAATTCATCAAAAAGAAACTCTTCTACGAAGGTGACTAGGAATTATTATACGATTCAATATTCAAAAGGGACTTCAAAGTTAAGTTACATACAAGATGGTTGGGCCCATATCTAATAGATAGAGTATTTGACAATGGTACAGTCCACCTGGTCACCATTGATGAGAATCACGCACCATTATTTGCTAATGGTCACAGGTTGCGACTATACCACAAGCCCATTTCGAAGGATGCGTTCACATCACATATTGCAGCTAATATGGAATACCAGTTAGAAAAAGGGAAGGAATCTTTCTCTGCCCCTGTCAATCTTTAGACAATCACTGTGATTCCCACACAAATTTTTGTACGTAAATAAATTGATGTTTTTGGTTTTATTTTTCCTTTTGACTTGATCCATTTTTTTTTTTAAGAATATGTGCAGGGATGTACCTAAGGAGCAATGGTCATGATCAGGCCTAACAACCATGGGCAGCCTTTTTTGAATTCCTACTTTAGAAGGGAACTCCTTGAAGAAAAATAAATAATGAACAGTTAGTCGCAACTGCGATTCCTATAAAATTGGCCTATTTTTCTATTTATTTGCAATTGCAACACCGAAAAAAAATTCCCTTTTTCCATCCCGTGCAGCTACAACACCGTAAAAAATTGCCTATTTTTTCATTTATCTGTAGCTGCAACACTATAAAATAATGCCCTTTTCCCACTCTGCACAACTGCAACACCATAAAACCTTACCTATTTTTTTATTTATCTCCAGCTACAACACCGTAAAATAACGCCATTTTCTCGTTCCACGCAGATGCAACACTGTAAAACCTTGCCTATTTTTCTATTTATCTAAAGCTGCAACACCGTAAAATAACGCCTTTTTCCCATTTCACACAGATGTAAATCCATAAAATATCGGCCATTTTTTCATCCCCCATAGCTGTGACTCCATTTAAATTTTTCCCATTTTTACCTTTTCCAACGGCTGTGACTCCGTTTAAATTTTTCCCATTTTCACCTTTTCTGGCGGCTGCGACTCCATTTGAATTTTGTCCATTTTTACCTTTTTTGGCAGCTGCAACACCGCCAAACTGGTTGATTTTTCTATGGCTCACGGCTATGACTCCACCAAACTGGCTAATTTTTCTATGGATCATAGTTGCGACTCCCCCAATATTGGCAGAACTTTTTACAATTTTTTGTTTGCGACTCCAGATATCGCCAGAATTCCCGCTGTCAACAATTTCGACTTACTTTATAGCTTTCATTATGTTTCCATCAGGATTGACAAGATGGTTTTGGTCTGCTGGGAGAAAAGATCATGACAGCACGCTTGCAATAATGTTTAAATTTAAATGGCTGGATTTCACACGCTTTATTATCCTCAAAGATCACAGTTCATAGCATATTTACAAAGGTATGGTTCTGATTATCTACTTGATTAAGCGTTAACTAGATTTAACGTGATTAATCATGCCCAATTTTTTACGCCCATTATTACACCCGCATACCGTTAACTATCCACTCATATGAATTAATGGATATTCAATTTTATCCTATAACCGCCAGCCTTTCCTAAATTGGGATAAATTTTACCAAGAATTCCATGCTCATGACTGCCTTAACTTTTCGAATTTACCCAACTACACTCTCAACTATTCACACATACTCTATGCTTTAACCTCCATTGTCGGGACATGTAATTTGTTGGGTTGATAAAGAATTTAGAAGGGAAATGAACATGGGTATCCTAGCTCGACACGAACCTCCAAACACGCGAGAATTGAGAAGAAATGTTGAAGTTTTTTATATTTTTGAAATTGTGGGCTGGACTAAAATTTTCCAACTCCTGGATGGGTTCCATCTGGAGACAGCTCTATAATTCACTTTAAATATTACAGAAACCCACTTAGAGGTTAGGGGCTTACATATAGAAGTCTCTGAAGTGATACTGGTTGAAGTCACCGTCCTTCCTCAGGTGGGAAGAGCCTGGTTTGGTCAAAGAACTCCCAATGCTGCCGTAGTACAGAATTTTGTGATAGAGGGGGAACAAATTCATCAGTCAAGGCTATGGATAGCATTGCAATCACTACCTCAACCATGGGATCAAGTAGTAGTATTCCTGAAGAATTATATCACCTACGAAGGTAGGTGTCAGACTGTCTCATTTACACCATAAGGCCTTACTTAATATTCCATTTAATCTATTTAAAGACATACACCATATCGTTGGGTTTGTCAAAAAAACCAAGCATCCAAACTCGTCCCTTACCCATCATGGCCTAATCAAATTAATAATCTTAAGGGCCTTAACTCAGAGGAACCTAACCTAAGAAAAATTCATAGGACAAACTCAAATAAATTAGGAACCCATCCTTTTGGCTGGTGCTCCAATAGAAGAAGAAGTGAAAGTATCTATACCCTTGGGGGATGTTCAAATCCGAGAGGAGCATGCAAATGTACAGTTGCGGGAAGATGAAGAACAATAGGAGGACCAGAGTCCCTCCAATTTAGTTAGGGGGGATGAGAATAGATCAGATGATCAATCAGATTACTAAGCAGAGGAATTAGAGGAAAATGTAAGAGAAAACCATGTAGAAAGATTAACTAATGTGGGAGCTTTGACAGTAGAGGGTGAATCTAGAGCAACATTGGATGTTGCGACAACTCAAGCTGAGGTTGTTAGATCCATGATAAAAGAAGAAAATGCATAGGTATTGACCATTGAATATTCCCCTGACTAGGGAGGAACTCTAATTGAAGAAGAAAAGGAGGAAGCTGAGATAGGAGATATTCCTTCCACATCAGCTGCAAATATGGAGACTCCTGCACCATGAAAGAAAAGGTGAAGATCAAAAGAGGAGGTGCAGGAACCACAACTGATAAGAAGAAAATAACCAAGTTGGTTACAGCAGTTGAAACAGCATGGGAAAGATGGGTAAACCTAGAAGCACACATTGAATTCCCCATTTTGAGACCCAAAGCAAATGATGCCCCACAGGAGCCGGTTGTAGAGAAACCTCAAATCGAGGCACTTTTGTATGAAAATGGTCTATTGAAGGAAGAAGTACAGACACTTCAAAGAGAACTAGAAAACTGGAAGGAGGCACGTAGGAAGTAGGTAGAAAGGAATCTACAAAAGCTGGTTGAAGCTGTAGACCAATTAGAAGGATCACCTCCTAGTGAGGATGGTGAGGAGGAAGAGAGAGTGGTATGCCCTATGTGTGGGGAAATATTTAACCAATCGGAATACAAAGTCATAGTGCATGCCTTTGTGACACAACAACCCATACCAGCAACTATGGAAGAATAAGGATAAGAAGCACCTAAGGTGGAAGTGAGGGATGCAGAAGAAATGGAAACAGAAATGATCCCTAGTACAGAAAAGGGGGAAAAAGAAAAATTATAGTCACAACCAGTAGAAGAAATAGAAGTGATCCTGGTACAATCTGATTGGAAGGACAGTGAAGCTCCCTAAGAGGAACCTCGGCAAATGGAAGCAGTAGACAGACAGGGTGCTGATACACAAGAACCAGCATCCTCAAAGATTATTATTGAAGTTTCCACCCAAATTGGGGCAGATGAACCAGAGACTGAAAATATTCCTAATTTTAATGAAGAAGTCTATTCTGTGACTCCTGAACCATCTTAGGGCACATAATTAATAGAGATAGAACCTTAGTAGTAGGATAATGATGAAGTTGATGAGGATGTTGTCACACAAGAACCAACATCCCTAGAAATTTCTGGTGAGCCTCTCATGCAACAAGAAGAAATCAATACCGAGGTGGACATAATTCCTGATCTGGATCTGGGAGAGGATGAACAAATGAAATCACAATCCTCGAGGGACACTAAAATTCTTGAAGAAAAGATTCATATTGCAGAGGGCATGGAAGTAACTTAAGAAAAACCCCAGTAGCATGAATAAATAGAAGGGTGGGGCTTTGATGCATAAGAACCAGTAGCTTTGCATATCCATGTCAAAGTTGCAGCTGAAAATCAAGTAGATGTGGAGATTGAAATTCTGGAAGAGGTTGTCACACAAGAACCAACACCTTCACAATTGGTTGCTGAGGTTGCTAGAGGATAATTTCAAGAAGAGGGTACTGTTACATAAGAACCAGCACTCCCAGAAGTTATTTTAGAGGCACCTATACAAGTTGAGGTTTCTATAGGAGAATTTCAAGGAGGGGATTCTATTACACAAGAACCAACATCCCCAGAAGTTATTGTAGGAGTACCCATATAGGTAGTGCAGAATGTTTAGGCTAAAGCATCAGGTGGCAAGGTGTGGACTCAACTTTCACAAAATTTTGTCAATCTGGATTCTGATAATGAAGATCATGCCAAAGATGAAGGAATCTAGAGGCTGACCCAAGAGCTCTCACTCCTAAGAATATAAGTGAGGAAGTGGAAGAGTCGGGTGGAGAGGTATCAAGAAGGAATGGTTCCCCTTGCTGAACATGGGAAGACCATCAGAGAATTGAGGGAAAGATGGGCAGAAGAACTAATGTTCCAGAAATTTCACTAGGAAGAGATACATAAAGAACTAAAGGAGCTGAAAACGTTCAAATCCATGCAAGTGGAGAAAGACTAGCTATACACTCTCTCCGAGGAACTGTTAGGTACCAGAGCACCATCCTCCTCTTACCCCATGTTCTTATTTGAACAGTTCATTTTCTTTAAACTGAAAGATGTAAAGGAAGAGAGGCCTTATGAAATAGCAACCTCAGCTAAATTTATAGAAACATTTCTGGAGAGTGATTTTGTTGAGAAGAACTTGCTTTGTGAGATTTATTTACATGAGATGGCTTTTCCCTTGGACCGCCATTTGAATCCTACCCCTTTCTTAGGTGATGTTCAGCTGAGGGATTTTTCCGCCTTAGTTAGCAATCATGTTTAGTGGGAAATATCCTTCCAAACTTTTTCACATAATGAGTCCCACTCTAACCTTTGGGTTCAAAGTGAACCTCAAACCCCTTGTATTCTCCTTGCTCATCAGTAGTGTAGGAACACATGTCCCATCAAAACTCAGTAGATGATGGAACTTCAAGAAAAGGTTATCTCCACCTGTGTCATCCATATTTCCAAGCATCAACAATTGGCTTTGGAAGGCAGCCAACATAGATGGCAGGCTGCCTATTCAGCGTTGAAGATTAGAGACCCCTACTGTTATAGGAATTTTAAACATGCACTTTCCAAGGTTTAGGGATATGTGGGTTGTAAAAAGGAATGAGTTAACTGGATGGGACTCAAATTCAAATTCCCTCTCATCTAGTAGCTAGCAGAACCATATAAGGAAGACCTCTCATTGACAAAGGCAGAAGAGAAGAACTGTTGGAAATATTGGGTTGTCTATAATGGATTTTTGGAAAAACAAGGATCACCTAAACTCCCATATAACTTTTCCTCTCTCCATGAACGAAGCACAATGCCATATTTAGATTCAAACTAATGGAGGTCGTTGCATAGGGACATGCAACAAGACAGTTGGGGGGAGATGTTGTGCCCATAAATGATCCCTTTTTTCCTTATCTTACTCCATTATATGCACCAAACATATGTTTTCCTTCACTTGATCCCTCAATCCATACAAGTATGGTTAATTATTGTTTTATCTTATTAATACTTATGATTGTTGTAATCAGGACTCTATATCTTAGATCATGCTAACATATGGTAATTTTATAAAGATAGTCTGATATGTAAAAGATACAGTTGTAGCAGGATGAACGAGTCAAGAAAGAGATGGACATTCATTGTTAAGTTGATCGCCACCGATTCCATCTCTGTACAAGGAACGTAGTCAAAGGTTATTATTCCATGCAAGCTTTATAAAGGTGGCTGCAATAGAATCACATGCAACAACGCACCGCTACTCGAGGGTAGCTGCAACCGATGGAGCATATTCTAGATTGATCTTGCTATATCTTTGTTGGCTCAAGTAACAAACTTCCTATATTTTATGCTTCTATATTTCCCATAGCTGTAACAACATATCGTAAATGGGGCATCCTGAAGATCAGAGATCTTCATGGCTGCTCGATATCAGTGGGTAGAAGTTATGATTGTGAATGTATAAATATTGGAGACTATTCCGAGCTAGGGGTTGGAAAATTATTAATCATAAGCTTTGACGGAAACTGTTTCATCCTACCATTTAATATGAGTATGATTCTTCATATCTTGGCGTTTAACTTGTGTTAGCTTCTGGCGTCTGTGTTCGAAGGTTGGGCCCACCTTCCTACAAATATTGTCAAGTTAATTAGGCATTTAAGTTATTCTATTGTGTGGTGCGAATGTTGTGGTAATTACATTCCTTTACAGTAGCTGCAATGATAATGAAATTATTATGTGCTTCCTTGAATGATCTGTATTTACATTTCCTGTAAGCTGCAGCAGTGTGGTGTGACATTCAGCTGTGTAGGTTAATTTCCATTTATGTAATTGCATGGTAGCTGTAATAGTCAATCTCATCCACTGTTTCTTTCTATTTACTTTTCTTCCTTGGATTGTGTTAATTTAGTCATATTGCAGTCATACTTGTTGGTTCAATTCCTATTTTCTCAATTCTTAAATTAAAGATTGAAGGAACTAGTTTTGATAGATATTTATGTAGTGTGCTAAATTAGGACTTAAATTTCTACAAAAGTAAGTCTAGATGGTTATTTCCTGTTCTGTTCATCCCTGGATTGGAGTTGTAGAAGGCCATTATAATTTTGAATTCTTAGATAGATGATTTCGATTAGATTAATGATGGGAAGAGTTGACTAAACAGATAGTAGGGAAATTTATTCAGAGTATCATCTACTTAGTGTTTAAGAATATATAGTGCAAATTATCTTTGAAATAAAATACTTCCCTGGGTTGATAATTTATATTGAGCCTTCTGCATGTTCTGTTTAATTAACTAGCATATAGTGGTCCCAACAATTCTGTCGACATCTTTCTAGCATCAATCGAGGATTGGCCATGTGATCCTTAACTAGCATGTACACTGTCCAGTCGTCCATATATACCTGGAGGAACTTCTAAATGAAGTCTTTGAATGCCACAATGACCTCCTGGGAAAAGACGCCAGGTGCATTTTTCAATACAAATGGAATCACGATATACTTGTAACAGCCCCATTCTGTAACAAATTTTGTCTTGTGGCAATCTTCTTTGGAAATTCTAATCTGGTGATACCCAGAAAATCAGTCTGTGAATGAGTACATTTCTTGGCCACCTACTCCTTCAATAAATTCATCTGTGAACAGTGTCGAGAATAGATTGTGCATACATGCATCGTTCAATTTTCTGAGGTTAACACAGATTCGGACTTCCCCAGTCTTCTTGTCTTGGAACACCATATGACTTATCCATTCTGATTCTTCAACAAGCTCAATAATCCTGGCATATAGCATTCGGTCAAGTTCATTCTTGACCCTTTCTTTATATACAAATTCAAGTGATATGGCCTCTTTCAAACTGGTTTTCCATCTAGTTTTAATGAGATTTTCATTTCCCCTAGGTCACCCAATATCCCATTCATTTCTGAGAATTTTTTTGGGAATAGATCTTGAAACTCATGCAATAGATCTGTGATCTTTGCCATGGTCTCCTCATCCCAGTATTCCCCAATATTTGTAAATTTTGGATTCTCTTCTGTCCCAATGTTAACTTTATTAATCCTCAGCGGTTGAGTCGTGGGATTACTCGGCACACTCAGTGCTGCAACATCCCAACTCCCTTTAGTATTTTAAATATTAATATTGCGCAACTCATCATCATACTTTGACTCACCAGATATGTTGTAGCATGCCATCATCGATTGCAGGTGGCAATGCACATGTGGATCCACAGGATATGTGACTGGTACAACTTCCAAGATGACATCCCGAATGATCTGAAGAGCATTATGGACATCCATATTGGTGTTTGCAAAACTAAAAGTGTGGGTGAAACAAACCATCAACTCCTCCAAGGTAGTTATTTCTCTGCGTAGCTCGACGAATATGTACTAGGACCTTGAAATTTCATCTAGAGTATGAATAGAGCTATGGACCCATTCATCCTTTGGTCGCATCGCCCATAGTGTTTGACACTCTTCCAATGGTTATTAGGGTCATTGTTCCCATCATACCTCCCAGTGTGGTACACCTTTATGGTACCAAAACAGACTATCATCAGCGTGCGACACTGCATCTATCTGGTAATTTTTTTCTTATGAGCTTCCCAGCAACGGGTAGGTGTAGCCTTTAGTGCTTCCTCTAGTGCTAATAGTCATTGTGGCTATGAGAATCTATCCTCAAATATTTCTAAAAATGAAGAAATCTCCGGTAACCCTTCATATACTAGAAATTCAACAATTTCAGTTGCAACATGGCGTAGGGACTATGTAATCAGACCACACTTTCTAAAGGATACCTCATGCATGCAGTTTTTCCAATTTTTGAGTGCATCATCAAAGTTAGAGGACACAGAGCTAGTGCTGCACCAACCAAGTTCCCTCTCGACAGTCGGGTGTATATAGTATTCAAGGATGTCATATACATGATCCCACCCCTTAATAACTTCATCCTTCATTGGTTTAATGTATCTGCAGCCCTTGCTTGGATCCATGGGTGCAATGAATCAAATGTCCTGGTTCTCGAATCTCATCATGCACTTCTTAAACTTAATCACATCCATATTGTTATTATCCCATCCAATTCCCAACAGCATGAGAAGGAGCCTTCCCCAGTCACGACTTCAATTACATCAAAGTCAATGTTTGTTCTCATGCTTTCAATATCTACAACTAAGTTCATCACCCTTCCAATTGGTTTCACTTTAGCTTGGTTCACCAATCTCAGCTACACAGGGGACCAACCCATCGTAGGGCTCCCCATTTTTTCCCAAGTTTCCTTAGTGAGGATGTTCACATCTGATACTAGGTCCAGGATGACTGAGTCGACCTCATAGTCACCTATCTGGATATTCATACACATCTCTTTACCTATCTTTTTCTTCTACAAGGAGTTCATTGTAGAGTCCTTCAGCTCCTTTCTCAAGCGGTACAAAAACCTTTCAAGCTCAACAAGAGCCTCGAGATCTTATGTGAGTGCTAAAAATTTCTCAAAGAACTACTGCAAGGTACCATGTTTCCACGATGGTCCTGTTTCTAAAGATAAATCAAAAGAAGATGGCATTTCATAGACAGGAAACTTATATAGCTTGCGTCTGATCGCATCCCGTGTCTCAAAAAACATCTCTTTTTTAGTCACAATATCAAACACCGCTTTCTTATTTCTAGATAATCAAACTTGTAGCTGGGGTCCATCATCATACCTTCACGAGTAACAATGGAGAGGTCGTCATCCTGTGTCTAGGCTCTGCCAAAATTGTTGCGACTGTTGGACCTTGTGTCTGGTTCATCAGTGGAGTATGAGCCAGTGGTGGATTCTGGTTCATTGGTGGGTTAAATGGCTGATTCATGACCTGGTTCTAAAGCAAAACTTGGTTCTATGATTTGTTTTGTATCTACTTCTGGACAGGTAGGTGATTTTGAGTCTGCAACTGGGCTTGATTTTGCAATTGAGGAACGTTCCCAGTTTTCCATATTGCAATTAACTAGGGGAAGTTCTCTATGGTGTGATCAATTGCTACATAGTAAGTACATAAGAAATGCAAGTGTGGGAAGTCTCTCTGATAATGTCCAAAACTCCACAATTATAACACTGGACGGATGCACGACTTCGTCCCCCTCCTCATCCAAAGCCTCCTCCTCTGCCCCAAAATCCTCCGTGGAATCCTCCCTGCTCTGGGTATTACTACAAAGCTATCTGCTACGGTATGGGATTCAGTTGTTAATGAACAAAGTGCGCTGCTTGGACATATTGTGGTTGTGCCCGAGCCATCGATATTTGATTGTATGGATATTGTGGTGCGAATTGTGGCTGCGGTGCAAACTGCGACTGTAGTGGATAAAATGGCATCGGCGGTGGTGGTGTGTATGATGATTGTGATTTATAACTTACCACCCGAGGCTTCGGTTTTTGTTGCTATACTACATGATGAACCTCATCCTTCATAAAATACTAATCATATGTTCTATCTTGAAGGAGATCGTATGCCTGACAATCTCTATCCTCATGCTCGACTGAGCGACAAAATGAACAATATAAATTAGTGGGTTTTGACACCATATTTTTCATATAGCCACATTCCTCATGTTAATTTCCATATACTTGGCATATGCGACACCATGGCATACCACCACTACTCAACGGGTTGGGTGCTCCTGATAATAGATAATTTCTAAAGTCAGGGTAGGTATCTTTGGTATGGCCATTTGCATGACATCGAGTACACCAAAGATCTGTGTGGTCCTCCTTACCTTTCTTGATATCCTACAGTTGAAGTGTGAGGTTGGCTAGCTACACCTCAATTTGATTCATCCCGACGGCACTCTCCCCGATAGGTGAAGCTTTGAGCTTCATCGCAATTTCCAGGGATTCGCTCTACATCGCTATCTTTTACTGCATCAATGGTCCTCGGATATGAGAAACCAATGCTGCGATAAACCATTCTTTATGCTGTACATCGCTCATAGAAAAACTGATGACGGCCATCAGTGTCTTGAACCTATGATCGAAGTCCTAAATGGTATCATTAGGGAATTTCTTGATTTCCTTTAGCTCCATAATGTATTATGCTTCCAACTTCATCTTCCTAAATTCCTCGATTAGTCCCATTCAGATATCATTTAATTTCTTCATCAGGGTCCCCTGAGGAACTTGGGTAAACTTCATAAACCAATCGAGCACGTGACCCCTCGAAGTAGTCGTGAGCTATCCTTTATTTATATCATTGTCAATGGTATGTCTAATAGTCCACACTGCTTCACATAAAAACCAGTACTACTCAATATCATTAGTCCCATTTTCATGGAACAAAGGTAGCTTCATATCATCGCCTACCATCCTGGGCCACCTTTCGACAGATGTTGATCTACTACTAGACTGATTCTGACACATCGGGAAAGTTGACATGGGACTTGGAGTTTTTCTTGAGGTTGGAGTAGTGCGCGGAGGTGTGGGTACATTGTTGCTGGGGTTTGATCTTACCGTTGTTTTGAGCATATCCTAGGCCTAGCTGTACTCATCGTCACAGTAGGGTTTCTTCATCCCATGTGTTTTTCCTTTGTGGTCTAGCATTCTGATTGCAGCAGGACCTTCCCCTATCCTCTGCCTCTTCTCTAGTCAAAATATTGGGCCTCCCCTTGTACAACCACTTTCTTTCTTAGATTCCCTCAAAATCTCATCGAAACTTACACCCATCTACCCCTTATCTTCTCATTCATCTCCCCCCTTGGTAGCAGTATCCACAACCTCCACACACCAGGGTGCTACTACTCTAGGTGCATCTTGAGTATGCCATTCTCATAAATCATCCCTTTAACTGACAATTGAAGCAACAACAAGAACCTACCTCTGGGTCTGCTAAATAATTCCCTTTCTCCTTCACTGTAATATTTATTGGTGTCTACTGCAAACTTTGTGATATATCCCTCGACGATACTATCCAACTAGACCTCGACAGTGCACGACACTCTGTTTTTAGTCTCCTGCAGTTCTTGGATCAGTTTAGGGGTCCAAGACATCGATTCTCCTCCTTGAAAGTTTGTCTTCTTGTATGTGAATCACGCCAGCCACTCATACAATATTATAGGAAATTCACTAGAGAAATATTCGTGCAAACCATCATGGATGTACCTCTCTAACCATTTAGTTCTTTTCAACCTAGGGTTCTTACTTTCTGCCTCAAACCACTTTTGTAGTTTTGGTCACGTTGGATGCCACATCCATTGTTGGGTAACCATTGATTGAGTGCTACATTTGAAATGAGGTCTCAGAAACGGAACCATTTGTTGGCGCAATTGCGAACCAAAAAAACCCAGTTGATAGGGGTTCCACTCTGTCGACACTCAACACTTAGCAATATCCCTAACCATCGATCAGGACAGTTTTTACCCTATCTAGCAACACCCACAGAGTAGATGAGGTCTCACTCGAGATGTTTGAGGGAGAGTTGTCTGAACCAAGTTTCTGTAGTATAGAGGAGGGTTTGGGCCATCAGACATTCATTAGCTTGATTCCCAAATCTAATCTACTTGCTTGCTCAAAATAGAACCATTCAATATGTCACAATATTCATTATTTCAGCCGATATACCAGTGGGGAAACAGATCTAAAATATGACAGTATCAGTAAGAAAAAGGAATTGCATTGCCCATTAATATGCAAATCCATTTATCAGAATCGCAGCAGTGTAAAATAGGAAAAAAAAAGGTCAAAATGAAACATCGAGTTCAGATCAATCCACAATAGATTATAATTTCTGTAGAATGAATCGCAGATAAAAAAAACAAACAGTGATCCATCAAACTCGAGTATTTACTCTCAATCTATGCAAGGCTATATCTTCTTACATGCATAATTATTCTATTTATAGGATTGCAGCTTTACATTCATGCTCCACTTCTAACTAACTTCTAACCAACTTCTAAGTAATTTAACCACTAAGGATGAATATTCCAAAGAAATGGTCAATAAGTACAAATAGTGACATGAAAATGTAGAAAGTGGACTCTTTTCTGCTTATCATGCCATCTTTGTGTTGTGCAGCATCATGTGAGTATTTGCAACATCCTAGATGTTGTGCAACTCACATTTCTCCAACCCCTTGACAACAGATGGTTGGTTTGTTTTAACATTTGAAGATAAATTGGTAGGAATGGTAATAGGACACTCATATGTATAAGGACAATTCTCCTCCTCAATATCATTCTCAATATCCTAGACCTCAACACTTGCTAAGGGAAAAGGATAAACTTGTTGGATGGGATGGACCTACAGAATTGGTTGTTCCTGTAGTATTGTTTGTTCTAACCTTTGAACTACCTGTGGTAGAGGAATTGGGGTTGCTTTTGATTCCTGTATTTGCATTTGTGGAGTGGCCTCTTGGAATTTCTGCCTCTGTTCTTGTGGTTCAACTATTTCTTCATGTTCATGTACTTCTAAGGTGAGCTTTTCCAAACTCTTCTTGAAATATGTTGATCTATGCAAGGCCTGAAGTGTTGTGGAAGGTTGTGTTCTTATAGGTCCTTCAACAACAAGTTTAACTTTATATGTTAATTTCTCAACAGTGTTCAGGTACACAGGGTACTCCTTAAAGACTGAACACCTTCATAAACTGCTTCACACAAATAGATCACAGATCAACACACCGATGTTTGTCATGTTGTTAAAACCCTCGAGAGGGAAACAGTCCATGGCCCCAGCCAAATAGCTACTTGGAGCAATTTATTATGCAAAAGAAAGAAATTTACATGAGCTTCTCATAATCGATCAACTAGCCAAGGACCCTCTATGCTCTTTAAATAGAGATCATAGACCAATTGGGTGCTAAGCCATGGATCAATGGTAGGTATGATCTAAGAGAAGTTGAACCGTTGGATTACTCTATGTCTAGAACATATCGTAACCGTCAGATTAGAATATTTACAAATGCATACTAATGCATACTAAAGAAACACACTTTTACCTAATAGATATATTACACAAGTTGATCTTAACTAACTCCAAAGTGTTTAAATATCCTAGCATCCCCCCTTAAGAACAACTTGAGATAGGATTGAAGGATTTACAAAAGTGACACTATTAGGAGAAGGAAGGAGGCATTAGAGCCTATCCCCCCTTAAGGACACATTCCTGAACTCCTAACATAGACCAAAGTTTAGAAAACTTTGCTTCTGTTAGAGACTTGGTGAAGATGTCTGCAACTTGATCATCTGTTGGGCAATAGAGCACATCAATAACATGATCATGAACAAGATTTTTGATGAAGTGCATGTGTATCTCAATGTGTTTTCTGTGCTGACGTAGAACTGGTTATTTGGCAAGCTTGATGGCAGTTTGATTGTCGCACCAAAGTGGGGTAGGTTGTTGCTTCTCGAATCCAAACTCTGAAAGGATCTGTCGAAGCCATAAAGCTTTCTGACTGGCATTAACTGCAGCTCGATATTTTGCTTCTATTGAAGAAAGAGCAAGAGCTTGTTGTTTCTTACAATCCCAAGTGATAGGTCTAGATCCCAGACTGAAAACATAACCTACAGTAGACTTTCGATCATCAGGATAACCGACCCAATCTGAATCAGTGAAACCAACCAACAAAGGTTTTCCCCTTGTACTGTAATGAATCCCAAACTGAATTGTACCTTGAATATATCGAAGTATTCTTTTTGCTGCTTTCCAGTGACTTTCATGAGGAGTTTGCATATAACGAGCAACACGACCAATGGAAAAGGAAAGGTCAGGACGAGAATGAGACAAGTATAAAAGACTACCAACAAGTTGACGATACAAGGTTGCATCTACTTCAAGGGAAGTACAAGTGGCAGAAAGTTTGACTCCAGACTAGAAGGGAGAAGGGGATGGTTTACAATATTCCATGTGGAAGCGACGAAGAAGGTCACAAGCATACTTATACTAGGAAAGAAAGATCCCTTCTTTGGTTTCCAAGACTTGGAGACCAAGAAAATAATGCAAATGTCTTAAGTCTGACATTTCAAAATTTTGCTTAAGACTGGATTTCACATGGGTTGTAAGGTTAGAGTCACTACCAGTAAGGATAAGATCATCAACATAAAGAACAAGTATGATGAGATGGTTTCCTACTTTCTTGGTATAGACATTGGGGTCAGAATGGCATCTAGAAAAACCAGTGTCAAGGAGAAAGCTATCCATTTTGGCATACCAAGCTCTAGGAGCTTGCTTAAGACCATATAAGGATTTCTTAAGTAGACAGAAAAGGCTAGAGTTATCTTGAACATATCCAGGAGGTTGTTCCATGTAAATTTTCTCCTGTAAATCACCATGTAAAAAGGCAGACTTGACATCCATTTGATGGACTTCCCAGTTATGTAAGGATGCAAGGGAAAGAACAAGGCAGATGGAATTCATTTTTGCTATAGGGGAAAAGGTTTCATTGTAGTCAATCCCTTCAACTTGGGAAAAACCTTTGGCAACTAACCTTGCCTTAAGTCTTTCAACACTTCCATATGATGCATACTTAGTTCTATAGACCCATTTACATCTGACAAGTTTTCTTCCTTTTGGAAGAGGAAAAATATCCCAAGTATCGTTTGCCATTAAGGAACGATATTCTTCATCCATAGCTGCATCCCAATCTGGATTTCCTGAAGCTTCTGCAAAAGTTTTTGAATCATGATTCTCAGAAACTTGAGCCAAAAGAGAAGAGACTCTCTAAAACTGAGAACGTGTTCAACGTTGATCTCTAGGATCAATGGCAAGATCATTGTTGCCACCTTACACACACCTGGGTCACGTGGCAGAAATATTCAAGACACTCAGTGTGTCCTTGGGGGCAAGTCTTGAGTCAAGGCTGTCACCTTGTTCTTGACTCCTCCGTTTAGGCTCAACTCCTAACGAAGCCAAGGGGGGTAGACCCTATTAAGTTACTGAGGCTAAGTTACTTCGTAAGGTGATGTTGAATTGAATGAGTTACTTAGGAGTTTGGAAAATAACCATAAACAACCATAGATGACAAGATACAAAATGAGCACACGAAAGCACAATGCTGAGACACAATATAAATATATAGCAAGAAAATAACCAGTGCCTTAACATGGAGTCAAAAAGAAATCAATATACTTGCATGTGATTGGAGTGAATGTTTTGCAATTTCCTCTCGGAACATTTTAAGTTAATGTGAAAATATAAGTTGATTAAAACTAGGCGAAGGGGTGGACTCCAGATATACCCGAGAGTACTTGGAGTATGTCCAAAACTAAACCTTCACGGCTACCCGCAAGGAATATGTGGCATGAATGGATTCTTTGGGGCTATTGTTCATAACACACCCATTAGGGTGTTGTTATAGCGGATTTCACCACACCAGGTGAATCACACACTGTATATCACATCCGTTGGTTGGGTTATAGTTTGACTTTAGGAAGCTGTACTCGTTTATCTGAGTTTATCTCCACCGACTGGTTATGCTTCCAGTCCCTATGGAGCCTCTATTGGTGCCTCCTGCGTCATAGAGATGTCCCAGTTTTTATATCGAGTCTATGCTGCCTTTATTCAGTCACCATACGCCGTTATGT
>LPNX010405371.1:196553-270258 GCA_001517045.1 Pseudotsuga menziesii | reverse complement strand
ATCTCGCGTCTGTTAACGGTATACATCAATGACCGATAATCAGACGATGGACTACTATGTTCGACCTCGACACCTCTATTCGCATAGTAGGACATGTACTTGTAGCGGTTTGTGTAGAAGACCTTCCATATTTGTGGCATCTCTTATATGCTACCTCCTTGATCATGCCAGTGTTCATGAGATTTCAGCTCTCGTGACTTGTTCCATTGTATGTCAGACATTTCCAGCCACTATGGAGATCTTGATCTATTTGTATATCTTCAACCTTGTGGAGATGATGGTCCTTTGTATATCTCCATCATGGAGATTCTTATCTATGTATATTGTACGTGGCGATGACCACATATGTTCTATCATGTATCATGCCTATTCATGGCCATTGTACTCTTATGTATCCGAGACTGCTAGATGTATTTGCAGATTATATGTAGAGTTGTATTATGGTATTATGCTGATTGGGTGGCTGGTCTTCCATTTGGGTACCTTCATCACTTCCTTCCTAGGATGGACTTATAATGTATTTCGGCCATCGTATATCCCCTCTGATCTCATACATTAGGGGGCATCTGTTATAGCGGATTTCACCACACCAGGTGAATCACACATTGTATGGCCTTCCCTTGTCCCGCTGCAGACTCATTAGCCCCTTTGGACCACTTTATATCTTTTGATGTTAACTTGATCATCCCTAAAAACATTAGAATATTGATATACGTGGCTTTTTCCCCGATAATCGCGTACATACACGGGTATTCCCTCTATAGTCGTGTACATCGGGATGTGTGCATAGTCCAAAACATTTTGGAGTTTTCCTTGACTTGGATCCGACTCATATGACTCCTGGCCTTCCATATGCCTTGAGATCGCACGGATTCGACCTTTCAATATCCCTTTGAAAAGCTATATAAGGAACCCCTTGGTACATTGAAAGCATAAGAGAAACTTGAGAGCATCGAAATTATAGTCCATTGTTGCCAGAACTTTATGCTTGAGTCTGCATCCCTTTGTCCCTTGGAGCACTGTTGTGTTCTTCCCAAGCTTGCCCTTTGTTAGTAAGCTTGTTATCGAAGTGATGGATGATTGAGGTGGTGGAGGCCCAAGTGGGGGATTCAGTTTCTCTGGTTCGCAGACGTGCCGTCAGAGGTTGTCATTTGTAATCTCTGATTCATATTAATAGAAATATCTTTTCATGTCCAGTAATGTGTATTTGAATGAATATTGTTTCCATTGGAATATGTCAAATGCTTTTACATTATTGATTATATATGCTAGAATAGATCTAACACCATGAAATATAGTATGCTTGTATTGTTTACTTGTTGTTGAGGACGTGCTATAACAATTCAAGCTGAAGATTGGAAAGCTCAACGGGGATCTACTTCAACCGTCCGGAATAAGGTATGAGGTTCGATCCTTTAGTGTTAGATTGTTTATTTCTACTGCATATTGGGAAAGATTGATTTCTGGAGTCTAGCTGTCTATTGTGGTACCCCAAGCCATAGGAATTTCTCTCCGTAACAGGTGTGACAGAGATCAGTTCCCTGAGGTCACTTTTCAGAAGTTCCTGCTTCCTTTGGGTATTCTGCCACCGTAATGGTTTGATCTAGGTGTTGGATTTTCACCTGATGGTTTGTCAATTTGGGAGAGTGAATCCTAATTATACTAGTCACTCAAATTATTTTGATAAAGCTTGAATGATTGGATGAACTGCAGCTAAGTGCAGAGTATACACACGGGAGTCTTGTCAATTTTAGTAAATTTTGAGACGGATGTTCTTGTTAAAAAAGAAAACCCTCCAAGAACCTCTTTCGGTCCAAGTGGACCTCAATCGGGGAATCAAGGAGGTTTTGATTTTATTATGGTTACTGAAACAAATGATGATAGCAAATGAAACATAAAAAGATTAGAAAACCACAATTTTCTAATTAGACTACCACAAACCTTTCTTCACCTTTTGGCTCAAAAGGAGGCTCGTGGGGTAAGTATTAAAGTTACTTTGAAACCAATAGAAATGGAATATGGAATTTATTTTAAATCAAAGTATACTACCCTGCATATTAATACTACGCTAGATTGAAAAAATACGAACGAAAGCAAAAAATGACACAGACGCAAATCCACCCAGGGGGGATGGGGAATGGGCTCGAAAGAGCCTATTCAAAAAAATATTTTTATTACCAGCGGTTAAAATATCAGAAAAATGATATGATTCCTCTTGATTCTTATATAGAATGAAATCAAGAGCTTACAAAGTGCGAAAATTAAAGATTTCAGTCAAAAAGGGAGACCCCTGGGGGGATTCAGAGGCCCAAAAGTCACTTTCGAGCAGCAGCTCCTCCATTTTTCTATTATGACTGATAAAAACCAGAAATATTATTAGACTAAAATATACCCAAAATCACTCTGAAAGTACCTTTGTGTGAGCTTACTTTTAACCAAAAAATGCTAAGTAAAAACTAGGTTAAAAAGGTAAAAAAGGAAGCAAGGAAAGCAAGCTTTCCTTGGGATCTTGGATTTCCTTTTAGGCATCCAATATGATGTGCACTGATTTCTATATTTATCTTTTATAACAAAAAACAGAAATATAATGCATGCAAGCTACAAATTTTCTTTAAAATTCCATGCAAAAAGGACGATTTCCCTAAAGCTAGATCTAGAATGCTTATGAAACATTTTAAGAGAAAAATATAGATTATGGGATTTGAGAAGATATATCTATGTTAAATTTACTTTTAAGATGATAGATCTGAACAATATCAAAGCTATGAACAAAGTAACCGGGTAAAAGAGTTGATTTTGAGGGAGGAAGAGGAGGAGAGAAATGTTGGTAGCCTTGAAGATCCACAGTGGAGATTTCAGGTGAAATGTCGAGGGACTATGCCTTTGGAAGGTTTTGGAGAGAGTGAAGAAGCAAACTAGATCAACATCCTCTCCAATCTAGGAACCTACAGCTCAGCTGAAATCAAAAAACTTGCCGAAAAACTTGTGAGATCTGATTAGTACATACACAGAGATTCATAATAACATCCATATAGGCTTATAGAACATGCTGAATCTAGATATCTAAACATGCATCAAAGGAAAGAGATGGCCAATAAAATTATTGAAAAGCATGTTTCCTATCAAGATTATAATAAGCTTATTATCAATCTTAGCAACGAATCCACAAGCAATTAGCAAATTATGAACACATATACAAGTTACCTCAGTGAAAAAAATGGCAATGATCATCCACACCTACAATGGCACAACGCCATATTGCCTCCAAAGCTTCTCTTTATTTCAAATGAACAATAACAATAGTACAATAGTAGCACCACCACAGTCCCAGTTCTAACTAGCTTGGAAGAGGTTACTTGTGCTTGATTTATACAAAAACCAAGAGACCCAGCCTAGGGGGGCACAAATCCCAAGGAGATAGACCAAGTCAGCTAATGGAGAGTCAATCAATGCAGATCTGAAGCTGAACTAAGCCAGATCTGTGTCTCACTGAGTTCAATTGTCAATTAGAGGGCTGATCTAACTAACACCTCAACCTATTGACTGAAGCATCCACCAAAACTCATCCAGATGAGCCCAAACGTGTGGAGGAGAGAGGGAGGGAAAAATTCCCAATAAAGGATGTTGAAGATCAACTCTGGATCTAATTTGATCACCTCCTTCAGTCAAGGATTCATCAAATCCAGTCAATCTGGTTCAAATCTGATTGATTTCAATCAAATCGGCTAAGAATCCACTGATCTATGATTCTGGATTTGCTCCATTATTCATCAATTTATTAATTAAAATAATCAATAATTGATTTTTCAGGCTTTCTTACCTGAGTGATGGAAAATCACTCAAAACTAAGAAATAGTGGGTCCATGGGATTACATGGTGCTCTTAGCTTGAAAATGAGCACCTACATGACTGAAACTGATTATTTGGCCCACTTTTATTACAAAATAAATTTTTCCAATTAAACTATTAAAAAATAGCCTAAGTTTTGGAAAAATTAAATTTTAATAAAAAACACTGAAAAAAACCAAAAATTTGAAAAATTGAAAAAACCTAGGGGGACTTAGACATGTTCATATGACTCGACCATGATGTCTAGCATGTTTATACATTGACACATAGACTCTAATAACCTCAATAGGCCTAAATGCCAAGCCAACCACCCCTACTTTGGAGGTATGGAGTGAAAAACTAAGAAATTATCAGTCATTTATTCAACAACCAATAATAACCAAGGGAAAAAACACCCTGGGCTGATCGGATTGACAATTAAAGTCTAAGAGACTGAGTCTTTTACAGACACTATCATGATAGAACATTTATTACAATTCCCCCATGGGGTATGAACATGTGATATATTACAACAAGCACTTCCCAGAAGTACTTCCAAAGGTCTTCTAAAGTCCGAACAAGTTATCCTTGTCCAGTTCATCAGGCTCACTTGATAAAATACCACTAAGTACAACTTAGGTGGTAACATTCTGGCTCCAACTGTGGGACGTGTGCTCGATCTGGTCTTTAAGGCAAGGGGAGGATACAAGAACACCGGAATCTTTGGTTTATATACCCTGTAAAAACATCTCAACTTGACAAAAAAACCTCAGTAGCACAAGCTTTATATAAAAATCAAATGAACCATTAAGCTGATTTATTTAAACAAAATAAATGTAAGTAACTAAAAGAAGCAAAGTTTTATTATAGCTAAGTATAAAATAGAAATGCAGAAAGTAAATGCTCTCTTTTAGGAGCTTATTTTCCTACTCTAAGCATGATATAAATGGTTAGGTGTAATAAAAAATCCAATGTAACCACCTAAGCATTTTATTAACATAAAAAAAATTCCTTGTCTTTGGTTACGAGCCAAAGTAGGAATACCTTATTCATAAAATGCAAACCTACGTGATGATTCAAAATGGGCGGTATGGATGGGAGATCATAGGCATGAATAATGTCATAAAAATTCTTCCCAAACTTGTATGTGCTCATGCAGGCTGCTTCTATCCATGACTGGATAGGACTGATATACCAATCAGAATGATGAGGTAGACTAACTACATCACCATACTGATCATCGAGGCTTATCAAATGATAACTCGTTGCACAAGCCCCAAGTAGCTCCAAATCATAAGGAACCTCTATATGTGAAAAAAATGGCTGAGACTAATATTCCACTGACTGCATCACATCTGACTTTTCACAATATTGTTTCTCAATGTCTTCATTACTGATACCCTTGTGCTGCTCTACATGATATGAATCTGAATGATCACATGAAAATTATGAATGCTCCTCTTTCATACCAAATTTTTCCCAGACATCCAGATCCATGCTCCCCTCTATGGACGTATTGTAGATTGGACTTCCACAAATTTGTGAATAGACACTCCCCTTGTTGGACATATCCTGGATGGGATTCTCCATAATATTTTCAAAAGTTGGATTATCTATGAAATTCCAATAGTCATCGCTCCCATCCATGTCATATGTGGGGGACTCTTCATCCATCGCATCATGCTCCTGCCTATCCATGTCCTCCTTGTATTCATAACAGTCTTCTTTAGAAAAAAAATTACAAGGCAATAAACTTTCCAAACCTTCATCAACATGAGGAGAACAAGGTCTAGTGTCACCACACACCATACTGATCTTATCATAAGATTCTTTATAGGCTTCTGTTATGATATCATGAAGAGAATCTTCAATATTATCTTCAATCAAGGAAACATTTTGGACATGTTCGATGGGATCACTTGGTATGTGTTGCTCAATGGATTTCTCTAGAGGGCTTTCTGAAAAGATATCAGAATTGCAACACACTTGAGAATACACCAAATCTTCAATGTCTTCAGCTATGGTGACATGAGGAGAGTCTTCAACAATGTGTTCCATCATGGGCTCCTCCTAAATCTCTTCAATAGGATCATCTTGGATTTTCCCTTCCTCGGAATCTTGTTGTGTATTGGGAGATACCTCATATTCTTTAAGAAGATGCTTAATTGCTTCCTTTCTTAAATAACTACTAGGATTCTTTTTTATGGGAGTATCATGAACCTCCTCTTCACTTAAATTTTCAAGAATTGATTCCAAGTCTTCAATACTTTGTATCATGGAAAAAGGTCCATCATATGTTTCCGTGTGATACTCTGTCCCAGATAGGTAGAAGGTACAGATCTTTTCAAGGAACTTTTTTAAACCATTCATACTACCTCTACCATCATGCCACTGCTCTAAAAACATCCAAAGGAAGTTTGGAAAAGAAGTTATACATTTATTAGGAAGGCCTTGATAGAACCAACAACAGGCCTCACCCCAAAAAGTACTAGCAAACATTTCCATCATATTGTCTTCATGAAGAATATTGAAGTCAAAAATCAACTGAAGGAAATATTTGACATGCCAGATGGCCGAATCACCATAATTTCCATGAAATACTGGAAGCTAGTTATATGCATCCCCCAAACCATTACAACAGTTAGGAAAACCCGGGATGTTTGAGAAATCGATAGGCTGAAACATTCCAGTTAACTGGGCACCATACTTCTCCTTTAATTCATTTATATCAAAAATTAATAGTATGCATTTGATATAACCATTAAACCTTGTACTGAAAAGGCAGAGCTGTCAAGTGATGAGCTTTAAATGTTTTAACATGTCACATGGGCTCATCTACACACAACAAAACTTCACAAGTTTTTGTGAGAAACAAGGGTTTTATCCCTCCAATGGAGTCGCCATGTGAAAAAGAAAAATAAGCATTTATAAATCTTTTCACAAAAATTATTTTTTTCTTTTCTTTGTAAAAATAAAAACTGGAAAAAAGTCAGTGGAGTCGCCAGATGAAAATTAAAGATCTATTCTAAGCATTCATCAAACAAAGCAAAAACAAAAAAGAAGAAAACAAAAGTCATACTCGGGAATAAAAATATTTATCCCCGGCAACGGCGCCAAAAAATGTTGCCACCTTACACACACCTAGGTCATGTGGTAGAAATCTTCAAGCCACTCGATGTGTCCTTGGGGGCAAGTCTCAAGTCAAGGCTGTCACCTTGTTCTTGACTCCTCTGTTTAGGCTCAACTCCTAATGAATCCAAGGGGGTTAGACCCTATTAAGTTACTAAGGATAAGTTACTTAGTAAGGTGATGTTGAACTGAATAAGTTACTTAGGAGTTTGGAATTTAACCATAAACAACCATAGATGACAAGATACAAAATGAGCGCACAAAAGCACAATGCTGAGACACAATATAAATATATAGCAAGAAAATAACCAGTTCCTTAAAATGGAGTCAAAAAGAAATCAATATACTTGCATCTGCTTGGAGTGAATGTTTTGCAATTGCCTCTTGGCATGTTTTAAGTTAATGTGAAAATATGAGTTGATTAAAACTAGGCGAAGGGGAGGACTCTAGATATACCTGACAATACTTGGAGTATGTCCAAAACTAAACCGTCACGTCTACCCACAAGGAATATGTGGGCTGAATGGAGTCTCTGGGGCTATTTTTCATAACGCACCCTTTAGGGTGTGACAGAGATCGACGCCCCGAGGTCAATTTTCAAAAGTTCCCACTTCCTTTGGGTATTTTTCCACCATAATGGTTTGATCTAGGTGTTGTATTTTCACCTTATGGTTTGTCAATTTGGGAGAGTGAATCCTAATTATACTAGTCACTCAAATTCTTTTGATACAGCTTGACTGATTGGACGAACCGCAGCCAACTGCAGAGCATACACACTGGAGTCTTGTCAATTTTAGTAAATTTTGAGATGGATGTTCTTGTTAAAAAAGAAAACCCTCCAGGAACCTCTTTCGGTCCAAGTGGACCTCAACCGGGGAATCAAGGAGGGGTTTATTTTATTATGGTTACTGAAACAAATGATGATAGCAAATGAAACATAAAAGGATGAGAAAACCACAATTTTCTAATTAGACTACCATGAACTTTTCTTCACCTTTCGGCTCAAAAGGAGGCTCGTGGGGTAAATATTAAAGTTACTTTGAAACCAGAAGAAATGGAATATGGAATTTATTTTAAATAAAAGTACACTACCATGCATATTAATACTACGTAAGATTGAAAAAAGACGAACGAAAGCAAAAAATGACACGGACGCAAATTACCCCAGGGGGGATGCAGAATGGGCTTGAAAGATCCTATTCAAAAAAATATTTTTATTACCAGCGGTTACAATATCAGAAAACTGATATGATGCCTTTTTATTCTTATATAGAATGAAATCTAGAGCTTACAAAGTGTGAAAATTAAAGATTTCAGTCAAAAAGGGAGACCCCTGGGGGGATTCAGAGGCCCAAAAGTCACTTTCGAGCAGCAACTCCTCCCTTTTTCTGCTATGCCTACTAAAAAACATCAATATTATTATACTAAAAGATTCCCAAAAGCACTCTAAAAGTACCTTTGGGTCCGCTTACTTTTAACCAAAAAATGCTAAGTAAAAACTAGTTCAAAAAGGTAAAAAAGGAACCAAGGAAAGCAAGCTTTCCTTGAGATCTTGGCTTGCCTTTTAGGAATCCAATATGATGTCCACTGATTTCTAGATTTATCTTTTATAACCGAAAACATAAATCTAATGCATGCAAGCTACAAATTTTCTTTAAAATTCCATGCAAAAAGGACGATTTCCCTAAAGCTAGATCTAGAATGCTTATGAAACCTTTTAAGAGAAAGATCTAGATTATGGGATTTGAGAAGATAGATCTATGTTAAATTTACTTTTAAGATAATATATTTGAACAATATCAAATCTATGAACAATGTAACCGAGTAAAAGAGTTGATTTTGAGGGAGGAAAAGGAGGAGAGAAATGCTGGTAGCCTTGAAGATCCACAGTGGAGCTTTCAAGTGGAATGTCCAGGGAGTATTCCTTTGGAAGGTTTTGGAGAGAGTGAAGAAGCAAACTATATCAGTATCCTCTCCAATCTAGGAACCTACAGCTCAGCTGAAATCAAAAAACTTGTGAGATCCGATTAGTACATACACAGAGATTCAGAATCTAGATCTCTAAACATTCTGAATCTAGATCTCTAAACATGCATCAAAGGAAAGAGATGACCAATAAACTTATTGAAAATCACCTTTTCTATCAAGATTATAATAATCTTATTATCAATCTTAGCAACGAATCCACAAGCAATTAGCAAATTATGAACACAAATACAGGTTACCTCAGTAAAAAAAATGGCAATGATCATCCACACATACAATGGCACAACACCGTCTTGCCTCCAGAGCTTCCCTTATTTCAAATGAACAATAACAACAGTATAATAGTAGAAGCACCTCAATCCCAGTTCTAACTAGCTTGGAATAGGCTACTTGTGCTTGATTTATACAAAAACCCAAGGAGATAGACCAAATCAGTTGATGGAGAGTCAATCAATGCAGATCTGAAGCTGAACTGAGCCAGATTTGAGTCTCACTGAGTGCAATTGTCAATCGGAGGGCTGATCTGACTGAAACCTCAACCTGTTGACTAAAGCATCCACCAAAACTCATCCAGATGATCCAAAATGTGTGGAGGACAGAGGTAGGGAAAAATTCCCCATAAAGGATGCTGAAGATCAACTCTAGATCTGATTTGATCACCTCCTTCACTCAAGGATTTGTCAGATCCAGTCAATCTAGTTTAGATATGACTGATTTCAATCAAATCGGTTGAGAATCCACTGATCTATGATTTTGGATTTCCTCCATTATTCATCAATTTATTAATTAAAATAATCAATAATTGATTTTTTGGACTTTCTGACCTGAGTGATGGAAAATCACTCAAAACTAGGAAATAGTGGGTCCATGGGTTTACATGGTGCTCTTAGCTTGAAAATGAGCACTTACATGATTGAAACTGATTATTTGGCCCATTTTTATTACAAAATAAATTTTTCCAATTAAACTATTAAACAATAGCCTAAGTTTTGGAAAAATTAAATTTTAATAAAAAACACTAAAAAAACCAAAAAATTGAAAAATTGAAAAAACCTAGGGGGTCTTAGAGATGTTCATATGACTTGACCATGATGTCTAGCATGTTTATACATTGACACATATACTCTAATAACCTCAATATGCCTAAATTCCAAGCCGACCACCCCAACTTTGGAGGTATGGAGTGAAAAACTCAAAAATTATCAGTTGTTTATTCAACAACCAATAAGAACCAAGGGAAAAAACACCCTGGGCTGATCGGATTGAAAAATAAAGTATAAGAGACGGAGTATTTTACAGACACTATCATGCTATAACATTTATTACAATTCCCCCATGGGGTATCAACATGTGATATAGTACAACAAGCACTTCCCAGAAGTACTTCCAAAAGTCATCTTAAGTCCGAACAAGTTATCCTTTTCTAGTTCATCAGGCTCACTTGATAAAAAACCACTAAGTACAACTTAGGTTGTAACATTCTGGCTCCAACTGTGGGACGTGTGCTCGATCTGGTCTTTAAGGAAAGGGGAGGATACAAGAACACTGGAATCTCTGGTTTATATACCCTGTAAAAACATCTCAACTTGACAAAAAAACCTCAGTAGCACAAGCTTTATATAAAAACCAAATGAACCATTAAGCTAATTTATTTAAACAAAATAAATGTAAGTAACTAAAAGAAGCAAAGTTTTAATATAGATAAGTATAAAATAGAAATGCAGAAAGTAAATGCTCTCTTTTAGGAGTTTATTTTCCTACTCTAAGCATGATATAAAAGATTTATCCTCGGCAACGGTGCCAAAAAATTTTGTCGCCTTACACACACCTGGGTCATGTGGCAGAAATCTTCAAGCCACTCGGTGTGTCCTTGGGGCCAAGTCTCGAGTCAAGGCTGTCACTTTGTTCTGGAATCCTCCATTTAGGCTTAACTCCTAACGAAGCCAAGGGGGGTAGACCCTATTAAGTTACTAAGGCTAAGTTACTTAGTAAGGTGATGTTGAACTGAATGAGTTACTTAGGAGTTTGGAATTTAACCATAAACAACCATAGATGACAAGATACAAAATGAGTGCATGAAAGCACAATGCTGAGACACAATACAAATATATAGCAAGAAAATAACTAGTTCCTTAAAATGGAGTCAAAAAGAAATCAATATACTTGCATGTGCTTGGAGTGAATGTTTTGCAATTGCCTCTTGGCACATTTTAAATTAATGTGAAAATATGAGTTGATTTAAACTAGGCGAAGGGGTGGACTCCAGATATACCCGAGAGTACTTGGAGTATGTCCAAAACTAAACCTTGATGGCTACCCGCAAGGAATATGTGGGCTGAATGGAGTCTCTGGGGCTATTTCTCATAACGCACCCATTAGGGTGTGATAGAGATCGGTGCCCCAAGGTCACTTTTCAGAAGTTCCTTCTTCCTTTGGGTATTTTGCCACCGTAATGGTTTCATCTAGGTGTTGGATTTTCACCTGATGGTTTGTCAATTTGGGAGAGTGAATCCTAATTATACTAGTCACTCAAATGCTTTTGATACAGCTTGACTGATTGGATGAACCGTAGCCAAGTGCAGAGCATACACACCTGAGTCTTGTCAATTTTAGTAAATTTTGAGATGGATGTTCTTGTTAAAAAGAAAACCCTCCAGGAACCTCTTTCGGTCCAAGTGGACCTCAATCGGGGAATCAAGGAGGGGTTGATTTTATTATGGTTACTAACACAAATGATGATAGCAAATGAAACATAAAAATATGAGCAAACCACAATTTTCTAATTAGACTACCACGAACATTTCTTCACCTTTTGGCTCAAAAGGAGGCTCGTGGGGTAAGTATTAAAGTTACTTTGAAACCAATAGAAATGGAATATGGGATTGATTTTAAATAAAAGTATACTACCCTGTAGATTAATACTACGCTATATTGAAAAAAGACGAACAAAAGCAAAAAATGACACGGACGCAAATCCACCCAGGGGGGATGGGGAATGGGCTCGAAAGAGCCTATTCAAAAAAATATTTTTATTACAAGTAGTTACAATATCAAGAAATAGATATGATCCCTCTTGATTCTTAGATAGAATGAAATCAAGAGCCTACAAAGTGCGAAAATTAAATATTTCAGTCAAAAAGGCAGACCCCTGGGGGGATTCAGAGGCCCAAAAGTCACTTTCGAGCAACAGATCCTCCATTTATCTATTATGCCTAATAAGAACCAGCAATCTTATTAGACTGAAATATGCCCAAAATCACTTTGAAAGTACATTTGGGTCAGCTTACTTTTAACCAAAAAATGCTAAGTAAAAACTAGTTCAAAAAGGTAAAAAAGGAACCAAGGAAAGCAAGATTTCCTTGGGATATTGGATTGCCTTTTAGGCAGACAATATGATGTGAAATGATTGCTAAATTTATATTTTGTAACAGAAAATAGAAATCTAATGCATGAAGCTACAAATTTTCTTTAAAATTCCATGCAAAAAGGACGATTTTCCTAAAGCTAGATCTAGAATGCTTATGAAACCTTTTAAGAGAAAGATCTAGATTATGGGATTTGAGAAGATAGATCTATGTTAAATTTAATTTTAATATTATAGATTTGAACAATATCAAATCTATCAACAAAGAGTTGATTTTGAGGGAGGAATAGGAGGAGAGAAATGTTGGTAGCCTTGAAGATCCATAGTGGAGATTTCAGGTGGAATGTTGAGGGAATATGCATTTGGAAGGTTTTGGAGAGAGTTAAGAAGCAAACTATATCAGCATCCTCTCCAATCTAGGAACCTGCAGCTCAGCGGAAATCAAAAAACTTGTGAGATCCAATTAGTACATACACAGAGATTCAGAATCTAGATCTCTAAACATTCTGAATCTAGATCTCTAAACATGCATAAAAGGAAAGAGATGAACAATAAACTTATTGAAAAACACCTTTCCTATCAATATTATAATAAGCTCATTATCAATCTTAGCAACGAATCCACAAGCAATTAGCAAATTATGAACACAGATAAAGGTTACCTCAGTGAAAAAAATGGCAATGATCATCCACACATACAATGGCACAACACCATCTTGCCTCCAAAGTTTCTCTTTATTTCAAATGAACAATAACAATAGTACAATAGCAGTAGCACCTCAATCCTAGTTCTAACTAGCTTGAAAGAGGTTGCTTGTGCTTGATTTATACAAAAACCAGGAGATCCATCCCAGGGGGGCACAAATCCCAAGGAGATAGACCAAATTAGCTGATGGAGAGTCAATCAATGTAGATCTGAAGTTGAACTGAGCCAGATCTAAGGCTCACTAATTGCAATTGTCAATCAAAGGGCTGATCTGACTGAAACCTCAACCTGTTGACTGAAGCATCTACCAAAACTCATAGAGATGAGCCAAAACGTGTGGAGGAGAGAGGGAGGGTGAAATTCCCCATAAAGGATGTTGAAGATAAACTCTGGATCTGATTTGATCACCTCCTTTAGTCAAGGATTCATCAGATCCAGTCAATCTGGTTCAGATCTGACTGATTTCAATGAAATCAGCTGAGAATCCACTGATCTATGATTCTGGATTTGCTCCATTATTCATCAATTTATTAATTATATTAATCAATAATTGATTTTTTGGGCTTTCTTACCTGAGTGATGGAAAATCACTCAAAACTGGGAAATAGTGGGTCCATGGGTTTACATGGTGCTCTTAGCTTGAAAATAAGCACCTACATGACTAAAACTGATTATTTGGCCCACTTTTATTACAAAATCAATTTTTCCAATTAAACTATTAAAAAATAGCCTAAGTTTTGGAAAAATTAAATTTTAATAAAAAACACTAAAAAAACCAAAAAATTGAAAAATTGAAAAAACCTAGGGGAACTTAGACATGTTCATATGACTCAACCATGATCTCTAGCATGTTTATACATTGACACATAGACTCTAATAACCTCAATAGGCCTAAATGCCAAGCCGTCCACCCCAACTTTGGAGGTATGGACTGAAAAACTCAGAAATTATCAGTCGTTTATTCAACAACCAATAATAACCAAGGGAAAAAGCACCTTGGGCTGATTGGATTGACAAATAATGTCTAAGAGACCGAGTCTTTTACAAACACTATCATGCTAGAACATTTATTACAATTCCCCCATGGGGTATGAACATCTGATATAGTTCAACCAGCACTTCCCAGAAGTACTTCCAAAGTTCTTCTTAAGTCTGAACAAGTTATCCTTATCTGGTTCATCAGGCTCACTTGATAAAAAAACCACTAAGTACAACTTGGGTGGTAACAATCACCAGCTACTTCATATGTTGAACAGACCCATCGAGGAAGTATTGGTGCTAGTACAATTGGAGGAACATGAGTAGGTGGAGGTGGATTTTCATCCTCACTGTCATCATCAAAAACTGGAGTTGGAAACTTGTCAAGGAAGCTGGAACAAGAAGAAGAAGAAGGCACAATCGCCGAATCAAGCTCGCAGGCCAAAGATTGCACACCCGCCAAGTTAGGCTCGCAGGCCAAGAGATTTTCATCAAATTCAACATCTCTTCTAATGATTATATCATGAGAATGTGGCTGAAGAATTCTATAACCTTTTACATCTTCAGAATATCCAACAAATATGCACTTTTCACTTTTAGGCTACAATGCTTTCTGTTTTTCATCCGGAATGTGAGTCCATGCTTCACAACCAAACACACGAAAGTGACTTACATATGGTTTAATTTTACTCCATGCTTCTTCCAGTGTTATACCCTATAAAACTTTAGTGGGTGTGCGATTAACTATGTAATTTGCATAATTTATGGCCTCAGCCCAATATTGAAGACTTAGTCTCTTAGATTGGATCATACAATTAGCCATTTCTTTTAAAGTGCGGTTCTTCCATTCAGCTACACCATTTTGTTGTGGTGTATATGGAACAGTGTGTTGTTGTTGGATTCCTTGTTCAGTGCAAAAAGTAGTGAACTTGTTGTTAACATATTCTCCTCCATTGTCAGATCTTAACTTAATAATTTGATGACCAGATTGTTTTTCAATAGGGGCCTTGTAGGCCAAGAACATGTTAAATACATCGCTCTTAAGTTTTAGGAAGTAAACCCAGGTGCATCTGGAGTAGTCATCAATGAAAGTTAAGAAATATTTGAAACTAGAAAAGGAAGCAGATGGAAGAAGGCCACACAAGTCACTACGCATAAGCTCCAAGGGAACTGAGGCGTGCCAAGAGGCATGTTTGTCAAAATTGTTCCAATGATGTTTTCTGAGTACACAACCGGAACAAACACCATCCTTGCAAGATACCAATAGAATAACAGTCACCATATTGTCTTTACATAGTTGTTGCAATGAGTGATAATTTAAGTGACCAAATCGCTCATGCAAAAATTTGCTAGAGTTATCACTATGAGAAACAAAAATTGAAGGAAAAGGTGATGACCCAAAGTTGTTAAATTTGTACAACCTGGTAATATCATCAACAGTTCCAGTAGCAAGGATATTTTGAGGATTTTTAAAATCCTTGATTACAACTTGGTGAAGTGTAAACGTCACAGTTTTACATTCACCTGAATGAGTAATTTGATAGATTAATAACAAATTGTAGGAAATTTTTTGAACACATAGTACATCACTGAAATGATCATTTTCTACTAGAACTGTTCCAGATCCTACAACACTTAGAGATCTATCATCACCAACTAATATTTGTTTGGTGTTACATTCATGCATAGTAGAAAAGATGGCTTGATCCTTAGCCATATGATAAGATGCTCCAGAATCAATGAGCCATTCATTTGAAGTAGAAGAAGAAGATGCAGTATGAGAGTAACCAGAAGCACAAAGTCCATGTCCATGAGAGTTAGATTCTGAAGACGAATCTAGGTTGATGTGGTGCTTCTTCATTGCTGCTTCCAAGGCTGCCATCTTCTTAAAACATTTAGATTCATCATGATTATCTTTCCCACAAAAATTGCAATGATGCTCAGTCTTCTTTCCTTTCTGCTTGGATCCTTTGTCATTTTTTAAAGGAGGAGATGACTAAGAGGGTTTAGGACCCTTGTTGTTTGGCTTATTATTGCGAAAATTCTGTTTCTTGGGAGGCTTGAACTTTTATTTCTGTTGGGACAATAAGGATTTCCCAAATGTATCTGCATTGTTAATTATTCCAAGATGAATGAGCTTATCTTCCTCTCTAATTAAGGAATCACAAAAGGATTCAAGGCTAGGCTCTTGATAGGTAACTACAGTCAAGGATTCTTTCATGGAGTAGAATGTAGATACAAAAACAGAATATGCAGGTCCAAGTTTTGAAAGAATATGATAAATACATTGTTTTTCTTCTTTCTTAATCTTCCATTTGGCACATAATATTCTAAGAGCTTTATACTTAGATAAATAGTCTTGAATGCATGAAAAATCATTTGGATTCAAGGAAAGAAAGTCATTCTCAAGTTGATGACCCCGAATTTCATTGTGTTTACCAAACACAGATTCCAACTTTTCCCAAGCAAGATTAGGTTCATCAATTCCAGATATGTGGAATCGTAAATCAGTCGAGATTGACATCCCAATCAATCCACGAGATTCATCACATCTATTTTCCCATTTAATTTTCTTATCATCATCAGTGGATTTTGTTTCTTTCCCTGAGGTTATCCTGAAAAGTCCCCTACTTCGCAAAACATCCTCCATACGAGATTTCCATGAGAAATAGTTAGAACTTGTAAGTATAATATCACAAGGGGTGGCCATACTATAAAATAATGGCTGAAAGAATAGAAACTAACTATCTTGATGCAAAGAGCTCGAAAAAATACGCAGTTTTTAAAAAAAACGACACTTAAAACGGATTCTAGATAATGAAGTTATGCTTGATCAAAGAAAATGTTGAAGATGTCCCCAATAGTGACGTGGCAGATATTAACTTGACCAACTAAAAAAAAGAATCCCCCCCTTCCCAAGATCAACCTTTAACGATCACTTTTACAATAAAGTTGCTTTGAAGTGAATCACTTTTGTAGAATAAGTGATGTTCACTTTTACAATAATGTGACTTTTAAATAGTGCGGCAATAAATTAAAAGACTTAAGTGACTCACTGTTATTTTATTTTATTTATGTGAGATGCACTTTTACAATAAAATAACTTGAAAATAGAAATTGCATGCACTAAAAAGTAGCTTAATAAGACTTGAACTCAAGACCTATTAAGTAATCAAGCAACTTTGGACCAAGTGAGCTAAGTTTAAAAGGTACGTAAAATAATGGAAAGAGGAAGGGTTTTTTTTAACTCTTCTCTCTCGTTCTCCGTGCTTGCTTTGTTTTCCTGCAAATCACAAAAAAAAACAAAAAAAACTTTTTCCACACAATGGGGTTATATCTTAGTTAGCTTACCCAGAAAGTCTGTGTTTTCAAGTTTTCTCATTGTTTCTAATTTGCTGTGATTGCACAAGGTGCACGGCAAAGAGCATATGTACCAAGAAGACAAGAAAAAAACTTTCCCTTACTGTTTCTGATTCACCGCGATCGCGCAAGGTGCACAGTAAAGAGCATATGCAGTCAAGTAAGGCAATAGTCCGAGACTAAAACAAAAAAGATCTAATAATAAACTAACAAAATATGAGAGATATAAAAAAAATCCGTCACTGTAACATTATACCTTCAGATTTGCGAAAATGGGTGTTTCTGGAGCAAACGGAAATGGTTTTCGATGAAACAAAAACTATTTACCAATGGAAACGGTGCTCCTAATGCAATGGAATAGTTCTTGTAGGCTGAAAATGCATAGAAAATCCAAAAACAAAAAACCTTTCAAACTTTTGACAACACTGGTTCCAGATCTTGATCAAAACCGAAAGCGGCTCTTCATAAAAGCTCTGATACCATGTTCGGGTACACAGGGTACTCCCAAAATATAGAACACCTTTAGAAATTTCTTCACACAAATAGATCACAAATCAACACACTGATATTTGTCAAGTGGTTAAAACCCTCGAGAGGGAAACAGTCCATGGCCCCATCCAAATAGCTACTTGGAGCAATTTATTATGCAAAAGAAAGAAAGTTACATGAGATTCTTGTTGATGTATTTGTAACTTTGGAATGTATTCATCTATGTATCTTATGTATTGTAACATAATGTTTATTTCGGGATGTATCTATTATGTAATTGAGTCATGTTTTCATGCCCTGTTGTTTCGATCGAGAGAATCAATAATGTAAACAAGTCATGTCAATTCATAGTGGGTAACCCTCTGATTGTCTAAGGGCTAAAGTCCCCCCAGTTTTGGGGCACTAGGGTTATTAGACTCTCCTAGTAGAGGTTGGCCCTAGTAGGGTTTTAGTCATGCCAGGATTTGTATAAATAGAGAGTTGGGGTCTCAATTTAGCACACATCACTCACACACTCAAGTGTAGCACATAGTTGAGGAAGGAGAAGACATCAGGGCTAGACAAGAAGAAGATTACTGCTATCGGGAGTGCATCTTACTATTTTGGGACAACTAGTTCAGATTCTAAGTAAACCCTAATCTCCCTTACATCATTAGCTAGGGCTTCATCAAAAATCCAATCATAGTGTGGTATTCTGCTAGATTGTTGGTGGAGGGACCTAAGAAAAAAACCCCTAAACACACCAGATCACCCATAGGAGAGTACAGTAACCAAGTTGCTGATGCAAGGTTAACTATATATTGATTAGCATTGTCAGCAAAACCATTGAAAGTAGTCATATGTCCATCAAAAAAATGACATACATAAGTAGGTTTTTATGAAAAACACATCCTAAATAAAACAAAAGACACACTTTTCAAACCTAAGACACACAGCAAAATATAAACAAGATTTACAAAGACCCTATGCTAGATGACCTAGGCATAGTATCTTTTAAGGTAGAGCCCGTTACAAGGCTCTCCCAAAGGTATCCGGTCATAATATACTAGCTCATATGCCCCTTTCTCCAAAACGTGGCTGATAATATAAGGTCCATGCCATATAGACTCGAATTTGCTTGCCCCCAGCTTATCTTGCTTCTGTCCATAAGTCAAGACCAGATCTCCCTCATTGAAGGAACAAGATTGAACGGTTTTTTCATATTGGACTTTCATTCGTCGTTTATGTGCCTCATTAGCTAAGGCAGTATCGCTTCGATTTTCATCAAGTTTGTTAAGATACAGGAATCGTTCTTCGTCTATAGTAGTGTTGGGAAAAAGTTCTACAGCAAGCTTTAGAGAAGGGACCTCACATTCTATGGGGAGAGTTGCTTCCAACTCGTACACTAGTTGAAATGGCATGAAATCGGTGGAAGTTTTGACAACGGTCCTGTAGGTCCAGAGTGTAGAGAATAACTATGAATGCTAGTTTGATTTGGCCTGCCCTACCATCTGCTAAAGCATAGTTTTTAATACTTTGTTTATCCCTTCAACCTGGCCATTGTCCTGAGGATAATAAGGTGTAGAGTTATCATGATGAAACCCTAATTTTTCTCTAAGCTCTGCCATCATTTTATTTTGAAAATGTGATCCATGATCAGTCACGATGGCCCTAGTGATCCTGAATCTAGCGATGATATGGTTGAATAATAATAAAGCAGTTGTTTTTTCATCTTCAGCATATGTGGGAATAGCCTCAGCCCATTTTATAAAATAGGCCACAACCGCAATAATGTAGCCATGCCTCCCAGCTGAGGTAGGTCTACAGTGCACGAAGTGAATGCCCCATTTTGAAAAGCGGCCAACTGCTATAATAGGATGAAGTGGAGCTGGATGGGTGTGTTTCTTGGTAGTGAAAATTTGACATGGAGGGAATTTATTGATGGTTTCAATACAATATTTGAAAATAGAGGGCCAGAAATACCCTGCATGCAAGATTTTTTGGACAGTAGCCAACCTAGATAGATGATCACCACAATATCCAGCATGGAAATCATTTAAAATGATCTCAGCCTCCTCATGTGTAAGGCAGCATCATAATATAGAATCAACACCATGGACATATAAGGTATCAATCAGAATAAGATATTTTTTGGCCTGGTGGCAAATGTGACGACGTTCATCGTGAGTAGTAGTGGGCTGATATCGTAAAGTATGGATATAGAAGATGATGTCTCCATACCAAGGATCAGTCGTACTAATGAGAAACAACGATTCATCAGGAAATGAATCGATGGGCTATGTATTCTCTGTAGTACAAGGAAGGTCACATATGAGCTCTACGAAAACAAGAGACTTCTTAGAAGTACTTTTAGCGAACTCCAGCTCAAATTCCTGGAGAATAACAATCCATTGTGAGTATTTTTCTCCAAGCACTTGACATGTCAGAACGTAGTACATGGGGTTGGATTCAGCATAAACAATGGTGGTGAGGAGCAAGATATAATGATGGAACTTCTGGACCGCGATGACTGTGGCCAGAGCAAGTTTCTCTGCATGTGAATATCGAGTTTTGGAGTCTAAAATACTCTTACTGGTGTAGTAGATCACATGTTCCTCATCATGTTCATCTATTTGAATAGCCTTTAGTATAATTAGGTGGTTGCAACATTGGTGCATGGGTAAGTGCATGTTTGAGATTATCAAACACACATTGCACAAAATCATTCCAGAAAAAAGGGGTATCCTTTTTAAGAAACCTCATGAAACTATGCATCCTTTCTGCGTAATTGTAGATGAAACGATGTAAAAAAAATTCCTTCCCTTGAAAAATTTGGATTTTGGTTATGTTCGTAGGAGCAGGTAGGGCTAGGATAGCTTCAATCTTCAAGGGATCAATGCGAATGCCATCTGTAGAAATGATGAAACCAAGGATTCAGTCAAATTCCACACAAAAAACACATTTGTGGGGGTTTAAAAAAATATTAAAATGATGGCAGCTGAGGAAAATGGCTCTCAGATGATCAACATGCAAGTCCCACTGCTGAGAATGAGCAGGAAGGTCATCCAAATAAGGTTCCACAATGTGTTTAATATCATGAAAGGAATATGACATGGTGCATTGAAATGTGGCACCAACGTTCTTCAAGCCAAAAGGTAATTTTTGGTAGGAAAAGGTCCCCCACGGGAAAATAAATGTTGTCTTGTTTTGGTTGGATGGGAGAATTTCAATTTGATTGTAGCCAGAAAATCCCTCCATAAATGAAAAGATGACACTTCCAAAACAGTTATCAATTCTTTGATTGATGTAGGGAGTGGGGTAATTTCCTTTTGGACAAGCCCGATTTAGGTCCCTAAAGTTGATGCAAACCCTAATAGTTCCCTTATTTTTGTTCATAGGAGCTATGTTGGACACCCATTCAGTTAAATGTATCGGGTAAATAAAACAAACCTTCAGAAGTTTCTCAACTTCTTCCTTGATGGCTGATGCTTTTCATGGATGTACTTGTCATAGTTTCTGGCGGACTGGCTTGGCATTAGGATAGGTTTTGATCTCATGAAGAACAATGGAGAGATCGATCCCTGGAATTTCTTCGTATGTCAAAAGAAGACATCCCTAAATTCCTTGAATAAGGTCATGTATGATTGAACTTCGTCAGGTGGAGATTTATGTCATATATAAATGTTCTCTTAAACGCCTGGTTTCATGGATATGTCCACGGGCATGGTTTTTGTAATATTGCATAGATTTCCCTCAGATTCAACATTTCAAGTGAGTGTCGAAGACTGAGGTTTCGTGACTATATCAGATGAAATAGAAAATGTGAATTTCTCTTCTACCATATGGCAAGGGGGAAGGAAAGAGGATCGATGATGATGGTCTTTGCAAGGCATCTTGCCTAGTGACATAAATTCCCTAATGGATTCATCCATAGGAAGTGTATGTGATAAATAGTCTAGAGATGGGGAGGGGTTTTATAGCCAATATGGTAGGTGATAACTGTCTGAGGCCACCAACAAATGGTCTTTGATGGTGGGGTCACTGGTAGATTGGATTGTGTTGTAAACTTCTTCGAAAGGGGTAAAAGGTGTTGCATCAAATATTGATTTTCCTTTGTCCATAAAGGAGGTAAAAATCATATTAATAGATGCAGTTTGTGAAGTAGGAGGAGGATTTGACAATGGAAAGACTCCCACTAATGAAGAGTCTTTCATAAAACCCAATCCTACATCCTTATACTGTGGGTTATTTAGAAGAGGGATGTTATTTGAATCATTGGTAATGGAAGTAGGTGTGATGAAATCTAGTTGATCTATGGTGATAATCCTTCCTTAGAATGGGAACTCAATGATCCAAAAAATGGTTAATGATACATCTTGCATAGCATAAAACCAGTTGCAACCTAGGAGTAGGTTGTAATACAAAGGAGTGTCAATGACTTCAATATGAATGGAGACTGAATTTCCCCCTAGTTCAACGTGGATGGTAGGTAGAAATCCATAGGATTGAAATTCATGAACATCAAAGGCCTTCAGGGTGGTAGGTGAATAATTGATCTTAGGAGAACCAATGGCTCTCCAATAAGATAACGACATGACTGGTGTAGAGGCTCCCTTGTCTTCCTATCGATGGAACTACCTGCCCAATCTTAATCAACATAACCCTTCAGGTTAATCTTATGATTCACATCGTACTTGAGCCCATAATCAACTATACCACTCAGGTACCTTAGAATATGCTTTGCAACAATCAAGTGAACATTTCTTGGATCTGTCAAGAACTGGATCAAGGTGTTCACTGCAAAGCAAATGTCTGGTCCCGTGTTTGTTAGGTACATCAATGATCCAATAATCTGATGATACATTGTAGCATCAACCGACTCTAATGAAGCATCACTCAATAGCTTCAGGTTTGATTCCATAGGTGTGGCAATAGTCTTGCAGTCAATCATCCCAAACCTCTCCAGGATCTCTACTGCATACTTCCCTTGTCCAAGGAAGATTCCATCCGCACTCTGACACACCTCCATACCTAGAAAATGTTGCATCATACCCAATTCCTTCATCTCAAACTCGACAGCAATCTTTCTCTTCGTATCAGTAATCAACCCATCCATACCTGTCACAAATAGATCATCTACATATAGTAGAAGCATCACTAGGTTTCCATCTTCAACCTTGTAATAAAGGTTGGAATCTGCTTTACTCTTGGTAAAGCCCAAACTAGATAGAATACTATCAATTCTGTCGTACCATGTCCTGGGTGCCTATTTCAAACCATATAGGGATTTCTTCAATCTACATACATGAGACTCCATGTCATGTGTCTCAAAGCCGAGTGGTTGTTCTACATACACTTCCTCTTCCACTACACCATTTAAGAAAGAAGCCTTGACATCCATCTGGTGTATCTTCCATTTCATCACTACAACCAAAGAAAGTACTAATCTGATGGAAGTGTATCTGGCTATAGGTGCAAAGGTTTCTTCATAGTCTATTCCCTCTTTCTGAGAGAAACCCCGAGCTACAAATATTCCCTTATATTTTTCAATGCTACCGTTTGTAGCAAGTTTGATCTTGTAGATCCATTTGGAAGTTACAACTGACTTCCCATCTAGTCTTGGGACAACATCCCAAACATCATTCTTCATGATTTATTGGTACTCTTCGATCATATCATCCTTCCATTCTTTCCGTTATGTCGCTTCTTCATAACTAGAAGGTTCCTTATCAATGAAATCACATAGTAAAGCTACATACCCAGAACAGGATCTGGTCCTCTTTCTTTCTCTCTGATTCTATTCTGGAGCCCCATATCTTTCCACGCCTTGGATCAGTTCTCATACCCAAGCAGGTTTCCTCTTATGAGGATTCTTCTCCAGAGGTGGATCTATAGGTTTTTGTGGTTCTTCAAATTCTTGATCTTCTTCTCGAATTTCTTCATTCATGGTTGCATCATGAATTCTGGGTGCTTCTGCTTCTTCAGGTTCTTCAGCAGGTCTCTTTCTGGATTTGTTGTAAGTTGTGTCTTCATCAAATGTCACATCCCTACTGATGTCAATCTTCTTGTATCCTGGGAAATATATTCTATAAGCCTTCGAGATTTTAGAATATCCCACAAATATACCCTTCTTTCCTGAAGGATCTAATTTAGTCCTCTTCTCTTTTAGAATGTGGATGTACACAGGACAGCCGAATATTCTGAGATGGCTGACTTCTAGTTTCTTTCTGGAGAAGACTTCTTCAGAAGCCTTGTTCTTGAGTACTCTATGTGGAGTACGGTTCTGTACATACACCGTTGTCCTGACAGCTTCTGCCCAAAGATGCATAGGAAGGTCTTGATCATGAAGCATTGCTTTTGCAGCTTCCATGATAGTTCTGTTCTTCTGCTTCGCAATCCCATTCTGTTTTGGATTATAAGGAGTTGACAACTCCCTCTTAATCCCCAATTCTTTGCATAGCTCTTTGAATTCATTTGAAATGAATTCTTCACCATTACCTGATCGAATGGTCTCGATATTCTTTTCAATATAGTTCTTGATCAAGACTTTGAATTCCTTGAATTTACTGAATACTTAATCTTTGTTCTTCATGAAGTAAACCCATGTCTTCCTAGAAAAGTCATCAATAAAAGAAACATAATATGCATACCCGCTTAGAGAGCTTGATGACATAGGACCGCATACATCGGAGTGGATGATTTCCAAGATTCCTTTTGCTTTGCTTTCGCTACTTGGAAATGTCTTCTTTGTATTCTTTCCTTTCGCACATCCTTTGCAGACCCCATCATGTTTTGCTTGGATTTTTGGAAGACCTTCGACAGCTTTTCTTGCAATAAGTAGTGCTCTATAATGCACATGTGCAATCCTTCTATGCCAAAGTTCACTTGGCTCTACTGTGTCATGGACCAAGGATTGTTCTAGATGGCCCTTCAATTTGTACAATCCTCCTTCTTGTTCTCCAATCACTACCGCATCATCGATAGTCTTTCCTTTTGGCCACATGATGACTTGACCATCTATGAATGCAACCCGCATTCCTTTTGCATCTAATGCTGATATGGAGAGAAGGTTCTTCTTGAGTCCTAGCACAAACAATACTCTTTCATTGTTAGAGATTTTCCAGAGTCTAATTTATAGGAATATTCCCCACTACCTTTTATTGGATATTGGTAGTCATATCCTAGATTTATCTTGTGAGGTGATTCATGTTATGATAGTCTCACAAACGATTCCTTGAATCCAGTCATATGTTTGGAAGCCCCATTGTCTATAAGCCAATCATCACTTCCATGAGTAATGTTACCTATGAGAGCGGATATCAAAACATATTCATCCTCGCTTGAAGAATCATCACTTTCATATCTGGATCTCTAACTGGATGGTTCATCATCCTCTGCAGCATGAGCATGATGTCTTCTTTTGTTGCTCTTCTTCATTATCTTCTATTTGTTAGGACAATTCCTTTCATAGTGTCATACTTCATCACATGTATAGCATATGATCCTAGATACATCTTTTCTAGTGTTATCTTTGTGAGAGTGCTTACCTCTGGAGCTATGAGGTCTTCTTTGGTTTGACTTGGAGTGAGACTTGGAGTGTACCGTGAGAGCTTGGTCTTCACTTCCCATATTCTCTTCTCGAGTTGCTATCCGAGCTTCTTCTTGAGAGCACTCTTCCCATAGTCTGTTGAACTTGACTAACTTCTTTCTAGCATAGATTCCTTAGATGAAAGAATCCCATGACCTAGGAAGGACATTCAAGGTAGTCATTACAATCTCTTCATTTTCCACTTCTTCATCAACTGCTTCTAGTTGCTCTTTGATCTGAGAAACTCTTGTGAAGTAAGACTGGATTTTTTCTTCATTCTGAATCTTCACATTCTTTAGTTGGTTTCTCAGGGTCATCTTTCGGTTTATGTTCTTCCCTTCAAACAATTTGGTTAGGGAATCAAACATAGCTTTAGGTGTCTTGAGAGAGGACACCTGTGGGATAATCTGATCCTTGATAGAATCATCAATTATCCTCTTTTCCATAACCATATTCTTCTTATGTAAGGCCTTTGCCTCATCTCCCTCTAGAACTGGAACCTCCTCATGGATGTAGGAGTCTAACTCATTTTCTTCCAGGACCAAGGAGATCCTATACTTCTAGGCTCGGAAGTTATCAACACCCTCAAGCTTTTCATCAAGATTGGTATGATGAGACATCTTAACTAAGAACCTCAAATGGAAATACAAAATATTTTAGATCTTACCAGGTTCAAGATGTCGAATCTGAAACTTGAGTTGAAATCCTACAGAGCTGGTTTAGGAGCAAATTGGGGTTTTCTTTTTCGGAGTTCTGTCCACCCAAATGCCTTGAAATTTGTCCCTAACTTTGATTTTGGGGAGGAGATCAATCCAGGCCTGGGCTCACTGAAAAATTCCTCTTCTGTGAAAAGCCCTAATTTCCAACATTAGTGACAAGTCCAAAAATGAAAAACCTCAGTATTGGATTCTGCTTCGACAGAAAGATGCGCCATAAGGAGGAGAGTTATTACACCTTACTTTTGCTGAAAATCTATGGAGGAAGATCCACAAACTAGGAATCCCTATTTCCCACAACTGCACAGTGTCTTCTTCTCGGGTTAGCTATGATACCATGTTAGTTTTTCAACATTAAGCTAGCATTATGTTAGGATATTTACTAAGAGAACAACAAGTACAGAAATCAAACACAAGAGACAATGAACATAGTGTTTTTCATTAGGGAAACCATAAATGGAAAAAACCCCACAACTTCCTCTGAGATAGAATCAGCACAAGATGTAAAACCCCAAAATAGTAAGATGCACTCCTGACAGCAGTAATCTTCTTCTTGTCTAGCCCTATTGTCTTCTCCTTCCTCAACTATGTGCTAACTTGAGTGTGTGAGTGATGTGTACTAAATAGAGACCCCCGCTCTCTATTTGTACTAATCCTGACATGACTAAAACCCTACTAGGGATGACCTCTACTAGGAGAGACTAATAACCCTAGTGCCCCAAAACTGCAGGGACTTTAACCCTTAGACAATCGGAGGGTTACCCACAATGACTTGACATGACTTGTTTAAATTATTGATTCTCCTGATCGGAACATTGGGGCATGACAACATGACTCAATTACATAATAGATACATCCTGGAATAAACATCGGGTTACAATACATAAGATACATAGATTAATACATTCCGAAGTTACAAATACATCAACAAGAGTCAAGTGGTAATCCCTTCAATCTATGAGAAATATGCCTCATAAATTGCTCAGCTAGGGTGGCAGCTGAAGTTTTTTATTCTAGGTCAAAAAGAGGAAAATCACACACAAACACACCTACACAAGCTAAAGGTCGCAAGCAGACTTAAGTTATAGGATGAGCTCAAAATAGTCGGTCTCTCAGATGGATTTTCAAGAAGGTGCAACTCACAATATACAACAAGGGTACATGCATAGTAATCTCCCCAAATGATGTTTTTAGTGTATTTCTCCAAAGAAAACGACCAAAGGGTTTTTCTCAGTTGGTAAAGGAATCCTAGTAGGGTCTCCCGATATACACAAGGTATGTGGGAGCTCAAATCCATAGTAATGTTGTCTAATGCACAACTGTATGAAAGGGGCCTTCCGATATACAAATGAGTACGTGAAGTACCTTTTGATATACCTCAAAGGGTATGTGAAAAGTTGATCGATATACCAGTGGTACGTGGAAGAACCACACAGTCCCCAGGATGCAGTGCAGGCAAAAAATGACAGCTCCTATGTTTTACAATGTTGGAACACATCACTAACCTATCACTCAACTTCCAATATAATTTTAACCTAAATCTACCATTTATTTTTTCTGTATGATTAGTGAATGTTTGTGAGGTGTTGTCTCCATTAATACAAATTAAATCTATATGTAATGCACTTTTTGACTTCGATGAGAACTAACTAGGGTAAAGAAGAGACCTTTTTATTTTTCCTTTCAAAAAACATACTAAATCAAATGCCACTTTCAATCATCAAAACAAGATCTAACAAGAAATGCAAAGAGATTTCTTTCAAACACAAATCATTTTCAACAAGCACTCAAAATCTCTAAAATTTTGAAAGAAAACAAAGCCTCTAAGGTGCCTGCAAACCTAACTTTCACTAATATGTCAAAAATACCTATTTGTCCTTATTACTTATGCAAATGAAACATAAATCTTCCCTAAACATAAACAAGGTGAAATAACAAAACTCTGTTTGTATTTTTTGGAAAATAAAAGGGCACACAACAATTCAGAGCAAACTAATCTCAGAAAGAGGCCATGGATTTATTTTTCACAAATAAAATTTTCAAAGTATGGTCCACTTAAACTAAATCCAAAAATGGAACTTTTGTCTTTTATTTTATGCTAATGAAGAAGATGAAGGCTTCGGAGCTGATCTCAAAAAGTGATAATCAGACTCACTAAAGCCACTAGACTCAGAACATACACTTAGGAGAATCACACATAAAATTTTCAGAGAGTAAGGCAATCATGAAAAATTAGTAAAAGATTTTTACAGACACTGCCTCAGTGCACTGAAAAGCATTTCACTAGAACACTATAAGTCGAATCGGTTCTCTTGATCTTCTATAGGAAGGTGTCTTCCGCACTCTGCCAATTCTAGAGAAAGGCGATGTCAACGCTCTGAACGAAGAGAGGAAAGGCACCCTGGAGGGGTCAGTGCTCTATCATCTAGAGGTAAGTGTGTTGGTCGATCAATAGACTGAAAGACTAAGGACCTATATGAGAAACCAAAAAAATGAACTGAGTTGAATTGTAAAGGGTAAACACCACTCCCAGAACAGAGGTAATAATCAGAAAAGTAAGATGAATGTCTTACCTTATCAACTGAAATGACTAAAAGAAAAGAGAATGACCTTCATAGGTGGAATGGTTACCAAAAGCTTGTATATCTAACTAGATCTGCACCATATTTGACTGGATATACCTGATATATGACCTGATTAGGCATCCCCAATATGGTCACCAGTTTTGTTATCAGGAATTATGCAGTCAGTGTGGACACTGTTTGTTCCTCTACCCTGCAACATACAAGTGTAGAACAAACAAGCACAAAAGTATATCCTTTCCTTAAGTAATTAATTAACAACATAAAATAACATCATACCTTATATCTAAATCTCTTTGTCCTTGCTCCAGAAAGTCTTCACAATGTTCAATACATGCAAAATAGATCAAGGGACAAAACACAAAGTGATAGTATCATGATAAACTAATTACTCATATCAGTGATCAAGGAATCTGATAATATTCAATATAAATTAACAACACATCAAATATAGGAAAGGGAAACACTTTTGTATTAGTTATGAAAGAGAGTAAAGTACAACCAAGCCTCGATGTCGCTGGCTTTATCCTCTACAATAACATCTACAATCCTCTACAACTATGAAGATCTCTCCACACACAAGCCAACTGTATCTTGCCTCTAACTCAGACTTCAATCCAATAGAATAAGGGTACTTTATTTTGGCCTCCCTCACTCACATCATGAAGGCTTCATTTATAGGCCCAAAACACTTGAGATTGACTTGGGGAATGGATAGAATGTGATCCCAATAGGTGAGGGAAGCGAATTCCACCTCGCCCAAGCATGTAGGAACTAACTCCATGGAGGCTTCCATACATAAGCTTCCAGAACCTTATTTTTTCCCCTTTTTGTCCTATCAGTGCACCTAGTAGAAAAGGTATGTGTGCCGACCTATATTTTTTTCAAGGGAAGGAGGCATCAGTGCTTTTTACCCCATAGTGGGAAGCACCGCTGACGCTCTGTGCAAAAGAGAGAAAGGCATCATCCCTCCAAAATATGGAAAAAGGGAATCCAAGGTACCTCAAGTTAGGTTCTATGGAAGGCTGATAGGCAATGTGGAATTATTGGGTGCAACATTGACCCATCTCAATGCCTATTTCTACACTATCAAAGCACATCGACCTCTATACGGGTATAAAAATGAGCTTTCAAGAAGGCTCTGCAGCATAATATTGATGGATAAAGTATTATCCCTATAATTTTGGATCTGTATCGATCTTCCTAGTTCTTAGGATCACATCTCATCCATTTCCCACATTAATCTCAACCTAACCCTATCCACATTGTCCTATATATTGAGGCCATGTGATATGGGTTGGAGGAGTAAGTCTATAGAAGGTATATGCTGGAGGAATTGATCTAGAATTTTAGTTTATTTGATGTGATTCATCACAATGATTGTGTGACTTGTTGGTGTGGAAGGAGACCACTGGAAAGAGGATACAATGCTAAGGAATTACTGTTGTACTATTTCCTTTTACTATCTTTTAATATAATGATATATGATTTCCCATAATTTGCTTGTTTTAATCATTTTATATCAGATCCCTGTGGCTATTTGATTAGATCAGTCTTATCACCACTAGTTAAATCCAATTGTATCGTGTTTGTGTCCAATTAGTTATAGGTATTGGTGTGCACAATGTTGAATTGCAGCTGCATGGAGATTGCAAGGACAAACATCGAATTGAAAATAAGTTCCCCTTACTCTATCTTTTGTCATCGTTTGATTGATCTAGGTGAAAGTGTATGTCTTTGTCATGTTTTTTTATAGACACATGCCATATAGAATAGGGATGTACACTTACATCTATGTTTGGGACTAATCCTATCAACACTAAGAAACATCTAGATCCAAATGTGAACACTCTTTCCTTTGAACTGGTTCTTCAAGTACATAAGAGTGGTTATTGAATTCTCCCATGCATGTGAGGAGTATCATTTGAATTTTAGAGATAATAAATACATTTTTTATATTTGAATGCATCAAGAATGAAGTGGTCCCACTATTTTTATAGTTTCCTGGGTTTCAAATGAAACTTCACATGGGTATGTGCTCATAATTGAATAGGAAGTCCATGCTAGTTAGGACAAGTGTCCAATGATTTTAGCTATTTGATTTTTTGTATCTTCTCGCTTTGATATTATAGGGCTCAATTTGTATTTTGGATCTGATGAGTATGTCTTTAGTGATCTATATGTTGTATGTTAATGACACCTTTCGGCAATGTTAGCTGAAATGTTGCATGTGTGTGAGATTTAAGCACTAACAGATGCCCCCCGATGTACAAGGTTTGGAGGGTATTGTAGGGATAAAATGCAACATCATTTATTTCTCTTCATGTTATAACAAGTTATTAAGCACTTATGGGTGAAAGGACCTACCCATAAGGGAAGGTTGTTGGTAATGAACAACGAAGATGTAAAGAATATATGGTTTTTTATACAAACTAGACATGCATACCTATGCTCATGAATATATATCAAAATAGATTACAATAAGAGGGAACCAACGGTTCAACTCTTAATATTGTTTCTACAAGGATGAAGGTGGATTCAATCTGAGTAAATGAATCCTGGAAATGATCTAACAAGCACTAAAGAAGTACAACTATTGATGACCAAGATTATCCCATAAGTGTGGCATACATGAATAATGGTGAATTTATTGTAAGAAATTTACTATACTGGATGTCTTGCTACATGACTCATAATTTTTTGCATTTATACCAATGGAATGTATGAATCTCCCTAATGCAATAGAATTTTTGGTGTCAAGCATATGGGAGACCACTAAATTAGGGAGAACTAATGATTCTCCCTATTTAATTCGAGGTGATCCCTTATATGTATGATAAGTGACCCCTAGTGTACAATTATCACCACTGCAACTCTTAAATTAGGGTTACTTGACATCGATAAGAGTCAAATCCTTTAATAATATGAGGCCCTTATCTAAAGAATCAAGATAATTTTGTAACCAACCAGAAAACTAACGGACTTAACACAAAACTGGTTTGATTAGGATGGGGATCATGAATTCCCTTGATAAATGTAAACAAGGGTGAGTGATTGATGGTAGTGTTATTCAAGTGGTGATACATGGTGTGATTGAGGGAAACAAAATGAAAATGAAGTACTTTATCAGAGACACTATACTAAGGTGGTAAGTTGAATGAAAAAACTGGCAATGTTGGGGTTAGGTGGACTCAAATATATCAAACAAGGGAGACCAAGGAGTGATGCCAAAAATAATAATGTGATGGGATTCCCACGTTCTTGCATGGATCAAGGAATGATATGTACATAAAAAATTATGGATGTATTTCCCACGGTTTTGAGTGGGTTGGGGAAAAAATTTGCATGGGAAATATTCCCACAATTTTGATTGAGTTAGAGAATCATTTGCATGATGATGTAATGGTTTTGTGCAAATGAGAGTTCACCTTCCATGTGAATGCATGCCATGCAGAATGTTCCTATAATAATAATTGAGTGGTATTGATGTCTTCAGAGGAAGGGGCTACAATTATTGTATTGTAGGGGGTTGATGTTACAAAGATGAATGTAGAGGGCATCGTGTGTTGATTAAGTTTTCATTTATGCCAATGGTGTCTAGTCATTGATGCCACCTGTTGATTCCTTGGTTCCCCTTATGGGGCCCCTGAGGGTTAGTGTTTATTTTTTGGTTTTTTGTGTCAAAGGATCCCTTTTGACCTTGTCCAAGCCCAATATTGAAGCCCTTGGAGGCCTTGGAACAATGGAAAAATCCTTGGTTACCCATTGACTTGGTCAAGTTCCCTTAAGTTGTATCTTGGTCCCATTTTCGTCCATTGTCGAGTTCCCTGATCCCGATTGATCTTTGGTTAATGGTATTTTTGCTTCTTGTTATGCTTGTACTTGTTTTGATCTCTTGATTGGTTTTTGGATGGATGATGTGGCTCATGTGTGTAAGTCCCTTGATGTGTTGATTCTCAAGCCCATTGCTTGCATTGGATGGTCTTAAGGTTGTTGATTTCTTGTGGGGTTCTTGAGTCCACAAGATTAGATATTGATCCTCTTGCATGTGGAGACTTGGTTCTTGGAACCCACACTTATTGTGGTATGTTGGAACCCATTATTATAAGGTCCTTGGTGTCCTTGGAATTTTAGGTCTTGAACCCAGACATGTGGTGGTTTCATGGACCTTGGATGCTATATGGCCATTGGCATGGTGTAGCCTTGTGATCATGCATATGAATCCCATAAGGTGTTGGAAACTAGTGGTGAGGTATTTGTACCCCTCTTTTGGGGTTTTGTGTTAGATTTTTATCATTCCAACTAACATTATCTTAGGATATTATCTGAGAGAATAAAATTCACAGCAATAAACACAAGAGACAAGAGACACAAAGAATTTTCCTCGGGGAAACCATAAATGAGAAAACCCCACAACTTCCTCAGAGAGAGAATGAGCACCAATGGTAGCAGTAAAACTTGAAAACATAAAAGATGATCTCCACAGCTTGTTCTCTCTCACACACTTGAGAGAGCTTCTCATGTCTCACTCATGCACCCCAGTGAGTGATTGCGTGTGTGATAAATAGAGAGGCTCACTCTCTATTTATATTCTTTCGTTCACTTGATGTCCACTTCAACATGTCGACCCCACTTAACAATTACTTACTAGGGTCGACATCTCTTGGAGAGTCTAATAACCCTAGTGCCCCACAACTTTTGGGGGCTTTGCCCCTCCGACTAACAAGGAGGGTTAACCTTAACACAATCGTGGGGACTATTGCCCTGACTAACAATAACTCACCTAGGATTGACTTATCTAGGATAGTCTAATAACCCTAGGTCCCTACAACTACGGGGACTTTAACCCTTGATCAATAACAGGGTCACCCACAATGACTTTACATGACTTGTTTACATTATTGAATCTCCCGATAGGAACATCAGGATATGACATGACTCAATTGCATTACAGATGCTTCCTAGAATAAACATCAAGGTACAATACATAAAATATGCAAGTGAATAAATTTTGAATTTACAATTACATTAACACTCCCTCTTAACTAGGAAGGTATTCTTTTGACACAATTTATCAGTACAATTCTTCTTCTTTGTATCATCTGGATCATCTTCAAGTCATCTTCATCTTCAAGTCATATTCATCGTCAAGTCATCTTCATTGTCAAGTCATTTTCATCAATTCTAGATCATCACTTGATCTGGAGAATCACTAGATCATCATCAAGTATGGATCATCACTAGATCATCATTATCATCATTTCTTCTACTATCTCAATCAAATGGTGCTATCTCTTCATTCTTCTCATCACAGGAAGTTCTACAGAGCCAGCCCTTTTTCATGCCGGTTGCAGTCCTAGCCTCCGTGTATGTCTTCTTCAGCACTTATATCTAACCTTAAGTCAAAATGGCCCACCCAGCACTTACATCTATCCATGTGAGGAACAAATCCAACATACATGTCAGAAAGGCACACCCAGCACTCACATCTAACCATTAGAGGAACCAATCCAGTCATGTATGTAGGAAAGGCCCAGCACTCACATCTAACCATGAGAGGAACCAATCCAGCATTCATGTCAGAAAGGCTCTGCACTTACATTTGACCATGCGAGGAACCAATCCAACATACATGTCAAAAAGGATCTGAACTTACATTAGACCATGCAAGGAACCAATCCAAACTACATGTCAAAAGGGATCTCTACCCCAGGTTGAGGATTCCTAGTAACTAACCAGGTGCCTCCATTCTCCCAGAGAATGGCATCAGCCCTTATATATGATCAAGTGGGAACACATCCCTCAATCACATCAAAATGGCCCTACACTTATATCTGATCATATGAGAACACATCCCATAGTCATATCAGAATGGCCCTCAGCCCCAGACTGAGTATTCCTAGTAACTAACCAGGTGCATCCATTCTCCTAGAGAATGGCCTTCAACGCTTATATATGATCATGTGGGAAGACATCCCACAGTGACGTCAGAATGGATTAGCATTCACATCTAACATGGAAGGAATTGATCCTCCCACCATGACAAAATGGCTCAGCCCTTACATCTGACCATGGAAGGAACCAATCCTGTCACCATGTCAGAATGGCTCTCAGCTCTAGGTAGAGTATTCCTGGTAACTGGCCAAGTGCCTCCATTCATCGAATAGCATTCAACACTTATATCTGATCATGTAGGAACCAATCCTACAGTCACCTTAGAATGGCTCAGTACTTATATCTGACATGCGAGGAACCAATCCTCTCATCACGATAGAATGGCTCAACCCTTACATCTGACCATGGAAGGAACGAATCCTCTCTCCATGACAGAATGTCTCACAAACTCATCACCTCCCCTTGGAGGGAACCTCGATCTCGAGAAAACCAAGCTTCTCTCTGAAGTACTCAAACTTCACTCTTACCAATGGCTTAGTCAACACATCAGCTATCTGTTCGTCCATCACAACATATTGGAGCTTCATTTCTCCTCTCTGCACCATATCCCTAATATAGTGATATTTGATCTTGATATGCTTCGACTTGTCATGGAACACCAGGTTCTCCGACAACTTCACACAACTCTGGTTGTCCCAATATATATGAGTAGCATCTAACTAGATATCAAATAAATCAGACAGTAGCTTCCTTAGCCATACTGCCTCACAACTAGCTGAACAAGATGCGACATACTCTGTTTCAGTTGTACTCAGTGCCATGCAAGACTATTTCCTGCTAAACCAAGAGATCACACCTGATCCCATACTAAAGCAACACCTTGAAGTGCTCTTCCAATCGATGGAAATGCCTTCCCAATTTGAATCAACATAACCTTCCAAGTTAATATTTTGATTCACCTCATACTTGAGACCATAATCAACTGTACCCTTCAAGTACCTTAGAATATGCTTTGCAATAATCAAGTGAACATGTCTCAGATCTGTCAGGAATTGGCTCAAGGTGTTCACAACAAAGCAAATATCTGGTCTCGTATTCAACAGGTACATCAAGGACCCAATCATATAACAATACATCGTGGCATCAATTGAATCTGATGAAGCAACACTCAGTAGCTTCAGGTTCGATTCCATGGGTGTGTTCATGGCCTTGCAGTCCATCATCCTAAACCTCTTCAGGATCTCTATTGCATACTTCCCTTGTCCCAGGGAGATTCTACCACATCTCCATGCCTAGAAATTAGTGCATCATATCCAAGTCCTTCATCTCAAACTTAGCAGCAAGTTTCCTTCTTACAACTTTTGTCAAGAACAAGTCATCGACATATAACAAGAGCATCACTAGTCTTCCACCTTCAACCTTGAGGAAAAGTTTGGAATCCTCTTTACTCTCAGTAAATCCTAGAGTCACCAGTAAGCTATCCATTCTGTCATACCATGTCGAACCTCGAGATATTCTATACTCACTCCCTCTAAACTGAAGCATCATACTCCCTCTGTCTTTCGTACTCTATGCACTCTTTTCATGAGAAGCCTCGTGCTACGAATCTTTCCTTGTATTCCGCAATGTTTCCATCAACTGCATGATGGAACTACGAACTTCCCTTCATGTATCGATACTGTATCCTAGAAATAATTCTTCTTGAACTGGTCTTCCCTTTCTTCTTGGTTACTTCTTCATAGCTAGAATGTTCTGCATCAATGATGTCGCTGCATTCATCATATTATTCTTTATCTGTCGTCACTTGTTCTTTGGAACAATTCTCATCCTTCTTTTCTTGTAAGTGATTATGTATGTGATCTTTCCTACAAGTCAATGCATTAGTTTTATGGTTAGAAACATTTCATAAGGAATATTCATAATGAAAAATTATTTTGCATCAAGATATATGATTATGCAACTATTTTAGCCAATACAACATTCATCCATATCTCACGGAAACTTTTCTAGATGCCTTCCATTTCCACCAAGACAACATTGAGATTGTGCACTAATCCAATATGTCAACAAAGAGCTTTCATTCTAGATAAGTAGCAATGGAGAGTTTGTATAGCACCATGAGATACTTACCCATCACATGCATATTAGTAGTATATTGTCATTAATGAAAACATTCTATCATGCATAATACATCAACTGAATATAAACAAATGCATAACAAAACAATATCATGAAATGACAATTGAATACTTATATTTATTTGTTTCGTGGGTAGGCTCCTTCTTGAGCCTTCAACTTTATCATCTTCTCCATTCATAATAGCATCATTTCTTATCCAAATGCTAAGATGGATAAGAGGTTCTTCAAGATTTGAGTCCTTCGTATTCCTCATCACTTGAGGGATCTTCTTTGGATGGTGAGAGCTTGATCTTCAATTGCTCCCATCTTCTCTTCTCTTATTATGAGTCAAGCTTCTTCTTCTTCCCAGAGTCTGCTGAAAGTAATCACTTCCTTCTGGAACACATTCCTTTCATGAATGAATCCCATGATCCTAGGATTTCATTCAAGGTGGCTATCACTACTTCTGCATTCTCCCCTTATTCTTCTACTGCTGCAAGTTGTTCTTTGATTTGAGAGACCCGTGTAAAGTATGACTGTATAGTCTCTGTATTATGGATCTTCACATTCTTCAACTGTTTTCTCAAAGTCATCTTTGAATTTATGTTCTTCCCTTCAAATAGCTTGGTCAAGGAATCAAACATCTCTTTCAATGTCTTTAGGGAAGACACTTGTGGTATAAGGTGATCCGTGATTGAATCAGAAATGGTCTTCTTGGCCTTGACCAAGTTCTTCTAGTGTAAGGATTTTAGCCTCATCTCCCTCTGGAACTGGAACCTCTCTTCTTACGTAGGTGTCCAACTCATTTTATTCAAAGAGATCATATACTTATATGCATGGGATTTTTCAAATTCAACAATATTATCATCAAGCTGATGTGATAGATCACTTTGAAATGAGAACCTCAAATGAAAATAGCAAAATACTAGATCTTAGCGATTTGAGGTGTCGGTCCTAGTTTCGGAGCTGGCCGATCTAGTGTTTGTCAGAGAAACCCTAATTTTAAAAACTTGGAATTGTTTAGATCTGATTGGATAGAAAGATAGAACTCTTCAAGGTGAGCTCTCCAATGTACTCCTTTTCTGAAGACAGTGGAGGGAAGCTCCCGGAACAGGAAGCCCTAGTTTTCCAATTTCTTCTGCAGAAATGCCTAATGTGGTTTCTGTGATATCTCCACAGTTACTAATTCTATGTGTCTAAAATTTCACACTATGGTAACCTCACATGTCCCTATTACAACACCATAATTTTCATCAGAATTGGTTTTAGAAATTGGGACTTATGAGCGTTTTCCCAAAGTGACCTGTTTCAGGACTGTTCAACATAGTGAAGTTGAATGGACTAACATGTGTCACTTTTTCATCATATGGGTCTGAAACTTCTACCACAGAAACTAAAGTCTGTTTCCTTTCTGGAACATCTTCACAAATTTCATTTGGACATTTGTAGCCCGAGATATAGAAATTCTCCCCAAGTGTCCTATTTAGGGATGAATCCTGGAAGAGACTAGAACCCTAACTTGGAGGGATCATATCTCCTAGAATATAGCGAATCTTAGGATAAAATTTGGACATCATGTAAATCCATATTTTATATTCTTCTTGGGAAATTTTCAACTCCTGATCCTTCTCCAATCCTATGATACAGCGAATTTACCCAAACATATCAGTTTTAGTATTTAGGGTTTTTCCAGCCCAAGGTCAAACTTCCGGAGTTTCACCCAATCAAAAATCTAGACCCAGGTCTCTAAACTTCGATTTTTATGAGGAGATAAATCCTATGTCAGGCTCAGTCAAAAATTCCTCTTTTGTAAGAAGCCCCAATTTCCTGCACCAAAAACAAAACATGTCCAGAATGGAATTCCGCTTCGACAGAAAGATGCACCCTTCAATGGAGAGTCGGCCTAGCATACTTTTGTTGATGGATTGTGGAGAGAGAGCCAAAAAGTAATAAACCCTAGATTCTGTACCTGCACAATGTCTTCTTCTCAGGTTAGCTCTGATACCATGTTAGATTTTTATCATTCTAGCTAGCATTATCTTAGGGTCTTATCTAAGAGAATAGCATGCACAGCAATAAACACAAGAGACAAGAGACAGAAAGAAGTTTCCTCGGGGAAACCATAAAGGAGAAAACCCCACAACTTCCTCAGAGATAGAATGAGCACCATTGTAGCAGTAAAACCTGAAAACATAAAATATGATCTCCACAGCTTGTTCTCTCTCCCACACTTGAGAGAGCTTCTCCTGTCTCACTCATGCGCCCCAGTGAGTGAGTGTGTGTGTGATAAATAGAGAGGCTCACTCTCTATTTATATTCGTTCATTCACTTTATGTCCACTTCAACATGTCCTCCCCACTTAAAAATTACTTACTACGGCCAACATCTCTAGGAGAGTCTAATAACCCTAGTGCCCCATAACTTGTGGGGACCTTGCCCCTCCGGTCAACAAGGAGGGTTAACCTTAACACAATGGTTGGGACTATTGCCCCGAATTACAATAACTCACCTAGGGTCGACTTCTTTAGGATAGTCTAATAACTCTAGGGGCCCACAACTGCGGCGACTTTAACCCTTGCTCAATAAGAGGGTGACCCACAATGACTTTACATGACTTGTTTACATTATTGAATCTCCCAACATGAACATCAGGATATGACATGACTTAATTACATTACAGATGCTTCCCATAATAAACATCGAGGTACAATACATAAAATATACAAGTGAATACATTCTGAAGTTACAATTACATAAAAAAAATTGTACTCTTATTTTGATGAATATATATAGTGGAACCATTGGATATGTTTTTAATGATATGGAGACCTTGAATATGATAATGATATTCTTGAAAAAGTATGTGTTCCCACTTTATTGGTGTCTTGGGGTCCTTGATACCCTTGATATGATGAGTATATGTTGGATCCCTCCTCCTTGTTTATGTGAAGTATGTGGATGTGAATACCATTGGATCCCTCATGCCTTTGATGATGTCCATTGAATCGTTTGACCTTGGAACTTATGCATAAGGTAACATGGTCTTTGGCACCTTTATCTGTGGAATCTTTGAAGTCCTGAACAAATTGAATAATTTAAGGGTATTAGACCAAGAATTTGAAAATTAACTCATCATAGGGAGATAGTCATCAACAATCTATTTCCGTTAATATGTGATGCGTATTCTAACTCCTTACAGTTTAAGAGATATAAATTTTTGAAGTTGGTGTACCCCACCTTTTTGGGTTAGCCGGCCAAACAAAAGAGAATTTAATTATTTGTAATTTTGAATTGCATGTTGGCCCAGTTTGAGGTACTAACTTTTCTCCATGACCTATATAAATAAAATAGAAAACATTTCATGTGTTCATCAATGAAGTCTCTCTTTGGTATTTCGCAACTCTTGGAGAAAAGTGCAAAACTTTGTGGAGGAGAAAGTTTTAGGCATATTTGAGGATTGAAGAGATTCACTAAAATTGGCATAACTTTCTCATATGGAATCAAAATTACAAAATTATTAGCTCGTTGGAAATATTTTTGTAATGGATATGTGATGACATGATATAGAGTTTCTTTTGGTTTGTATATTATTTCTTCATATTGTGATCTTCAAAAATGCATGGTTCATGCTTATGGGTTTCTCTTGTGATGACACATGTCTCTCATGGATAGAGTTCATCTTATATCTTAGTATGTGAGCCTATATATTGTTATGTATCTTTGAAGTCATTGAATATGTTATGGAGGCTGTGGTGATGGTTATTTTGGAATATACCTTGATGTTATCTTCATATAGATCTTGATGATTATCTTGGATATTGTTGGCATATATTTTGGTGTTTATCTTGATTGTTCTATAGTGTAATATTGAATGAGAAGTTTATAAAATTGGAGTCACATTGATCTAAGGAACAAAACATATACTTACAATAGATTTCATAGATCAATTTTACTCAGAAATGACATGAAACAGTGTAATAAGGAGTTGCGGTTGTATCTTTGCTTATCATCGACATAAGTAGTGATACAATGCAATATAATGGCATAGAGAGCCATGCAATTTGAATCCTAGATAGGCCATTTGAATTGATTCCATGAGAGTGTATTAATTGCCACCTAAACACCACTCGACATATTTGTTAACCACTTAACTCAACCTTAATCAACTCTAACTGAATTGGAGGTAGTTTAGAATGAGTCTAACTTAATAGAACTCAACTGCATGCCAACAAGTAGGTGAGGGTGCAAATCCGACTTCAGTTAGGTGAGATGAACTAAACTGCACTAAACTGAGTCAAAAGTAGGTGGAGGTGCCTTTAATCACTCCAGTTAACTGAAATTATCCAAAAATAGGCTAATTAATGAGGAAGGTGCATTTCAAGATCCAATTTAATTGAAAGGTAAGTGAAACAACCTTCATTAAAATAAATGGGGTTCTTATGTCATGCAAATCAACACATATTTTCTTCTATATTGAAGAAGGAGGCTCAGTTAGTCTCCTTGATTGAAGGAGAAGACTCAGTTAGGCTCTTTGGTTGAAGGAGAATGATCCAATTGATGATGCAAACACATATTCAAGTCAAGGATTTAGGATAAGTGGTAAATTAAGACAAATAATCCAAATAATGATGTGTGGTTGGATAATGACTCCAACAAAGTTGGCATGTAAGCAATATATCTTGTGAATGGTTTCTTTCATCAACCTAAGTGTTTTCTTTGAAAACTAGTTTTACAAGTGTTGATCATTGTGTCTCTGACTTAAGTGGATCTGAATTGTTATTGATTGTTAATGAAAACCTTTGACGGTATTGTAAGTGACTATTCGCTTGATATTTATTTGACTTTTTGACATGATTTGAGTGGAGTGGAAAATCCTTTTGTGTCTAATATTTTATGAGATTGACTGAGTTTGACATAGTTGGTTAAGTCTTTTATCTTCTTGGATGGGGGTAGTTGGTTGAGGTCTATTATGTTTAACACTCAAGTATTCCTTGGCTGTGATTGAAGTTGGTTGTGGTTTCATTGAGTTGAGTGTGATTGGACAAAGTTTGGTTGACCATAAGTGAAGTATCTAGGTTGATTAAATGTGTCTCTTACTTGATGAACTAGGCCAAGTAAGAAGGGTTGGTTGACTGTGAGAGAACTTGATTAGATTAACAAAAGTATATGATTGATTTCACACAAGTACACAAGAATATTGGTATAGGTTGGCTCAATTGAGTAGGATTGGAACAAGTTTCTTTATGTGTATTTGGTCTAACTCAGACTGGATAAGTTGTATGAGAAGTTGGTTTGACTCAGGTGGACTAAGTTTAGTGTTCAGTTGGTTAGAATCATATTGACTGAGTCAGTTGATGTGAGAAATAGATTTATTAGATAGGTTGATTGTATAGGTTGATGAGAAATGTGATACAGTGGACACTGATCAGTTGATGAGTAGTGATCGAATGATGAGAAGTGGTTAGGAGTAGAAGTGGTTGTGCAGTGTGATACGGATTGTACATTGTAGTACAGGTGTTGATTAGGAGGTTTGTAGGATTAGTATGGTCATTATTTAGTAGTTTTTTGTCTTCATATCAAGGTGGAAATATAGGGAAAGGAAAGGGGGTTATAGCCTCCTTCTGGTTGTAGCCAGAGAACTAGGGAGTTGGAGCTTCCTTCAGGTTGTAGCTTGTAAATCATGGGGTTGTATCCTCCTTCCAGATGTAGCTAGATAATTGAAGTCATTATAATAAGGGGGTTGTTTCCTCCTTCTAGTTGTTGCTGGAAAACTATTATTACAAGGCTTCCATGCTTTTCCCCCCATTACTTGGGTTTCCATGTAAAGATCCTGTGTACTATGTTTTTCTATGCTTCTTATGTGATGATAATATGTATAATTACAATAACGTACTCTGAATAATATTAAATGGGTTGTTGATGATTGTTAACATTGAAAAAGTAACAAAATCTATACACATTGTTCACACCCCCCCCCTCTCAGTGTGCTCGGTGTGTCCAACATATTGCTCCTGAGGGGATGAGACATTATTTATGAATCATAATCGTAACATGTTTCAAATATGTGAGGGATTATATGAGAAAAATGCAAGGCAATGATATGCATATTTAGGAAATGATTGTTAACGTTGAAAAAGTAACAAAAGCTATACACATTTTTCACACCCCCCCCTCTCAGTGTGCTCGGTGTGTCCAACATATTGCTCCTGAGGGGATGAGAGGTTATTTATGAATCATAATTGTAACATGTTTCAAAGATGTGAGGGATTATATGAGGAAAATGCAAGGCAATGATATGCATATTTAGGTTAGACAATTTGTCAAGTAACCATATTTGTAAGACTTAGGATGGTTCGACGTCATGGGTACAAAAAATGTGGATGGGTTGTAATGGTGTGCACACCAATAGGGGAACATGTTGTTGATAGTGATAATATCTATGTGATGTCATGATTTAGATTTAAAATCCTATGGTTATCAGCAGGAGTATTAAGTAAATCCAATGTAAACAGAGAGGGGAATTGCCTATATGCCACGTTGAGAAAATATACCTATGATGGAAGTCAATGCATCATTGTTGTAAAATGGGGATTTATTTATTAACAATAATCGTGTACACATGATGCACATACCCAAGAATAATATTAATTATGACCAGAGTTACCCTAGGTTGAATATAGGCAAAGCCCATGCATGGAAGGGCTCAAATTTTAACGACTTTAGAGATAAATCAAAGAGTGAATTTAGATTTGATACATCCTTTAAATGCTCAATTTATTTTAATTGTAATTGTGAATGCAATGGAAATTCAATAGAGGAATTACATAGATATAGATAAAACAAATAAGAAAGTAATGGAAAAGGGGAATGAGGACCAATATTTGTTGGGATTAATACTAATCCTCCCTTTTACCTCATAAGTTTATTTGTTTATTTCCCTATATTAGTAGGTCTTCATCACTTCATCTGTGCATGGGCGACACGTCTAGTGGACATCTACCACTTAGTGGGCCTGTAAACATGAATTTTCGTTCTCCGGGGATCAATCCCTGTAATTTAGGAACCCACTCGGAGTGCCATCAATAGTGTCCAGTAGTTGAATCCAATAGGTATAAAGTTATGTATAGTTGTGCTCTGATCCATATCAATAAGATCACTCCCAGTGTCTCTAGCACTAGTTTCAATGATTCAAGGGAAGTAGGGTGCCTTTAATCACCTACCCTGTTCAATTAACTGGTTGCGAGCTACTTCAGTGATCTAAAACTGTATTAGTGATCTCTAGTGGTGGTTTTCCCACACTGAGTTAGCTCCTAAGTCAGTCCAGGTTGGTATATTTAACTACCTCTTTAGGAATTTGAATTCTCCTATATGTACTACCATTGTATTACATATTATTTACTTAATATGTGTGGATTAATATTTATTAATGGACATATGATTATTATTCCAATTATTGGTCTCATGAGTGTTTTATTCTTCATGAATTATTGATTTGAGTTACTCAATATGCTTCTCTCTCTTCTACAATTCTCCATTTGAATTCTGCAGGATTTATGATCATATGATTCATTAAATTTTACATGGTATCAGAGCTTGTATCAAGGCCAACAGTGAACCTCGGAATCTTCCATTGATGCACAAAAATCAATTGGGTTCCACATAAATCCTGGAATTATTTCCTTGCTCCCTCTGGATTTTGGCCAACGAAGTCTATCTAGATCTGAAGCACCCATAGAAAGTGCACATGTTGAAGTGGAGAGTGTTTGGTATAATTTGATTCAAATTGAATTGTTTTGTAGGTACAACAAAATTCTATGGATTTGATATCAGTTCCTCCTTTATCACCATTCAATTATGCTAAGTGGAAATTGAATATGGTTGCATATATCAAGATCCATGAGCTCTCTAATGTGTCTATTGCAGCTATGGAAATACCATAATACAAGAATGAGAAGTATATTTGGTTTAATGGCTATGATAGAGCATATGGATCCTTGTGTTTATCCATTCCTCCAAGGATGCGATATCTCATTGATGTTGTTGAATTCCCAAAAGAAATATGGTCCAGATTGGATAGAGCATTTGTCCAGCAAACTGAAGAGATTAATACAGAGCATTGGGAGGGTGCATATGAAATATCCTTTCAATATCCTCTAGCATCCATTACTTCTCCTGAATATGAAGTTGTTCAAGATGAAGAAATAGAATAATCTTCAACTCATTCAATTTGAATTTGTGAAAGTCTCCTTTATTAGACTCCTTCTACTGTTGCTATAGACGTTTGTTAGAAATATGATGTCTCATATTTCCATTCAGCTACTCTAGAAGAGGATATTCAAAACTCCATTGTTGAATAAAAATTCTCCTTCCATCCCACTCATTCATTCTCCAGTGATTCTTCTATCCTAAATTTTGTGCAAAGTTTGTCAGTGACTACTTAAGGAGCTGAAGAGAAATCTGATTCCTCTATCTTCACTCATGATTTTGGTGTGCAGATAAATGATATTTTGGATGTTATGGAATAAATATCATATTTTGGGAGTGATCCATTCACCCTTAAAGATCTAGTGCTTCCAGTGAATTCTTGCTTGATCACTTGCACCAATACTTAGAGTTTTGCTGAACAAGGAGAAAATTGTGCATCTTCCATCTAAATGGCACACTTGGGAATTTTTTTCCACATTATTGGAGCTTATGTCACCTTATTTGGTTTTAATTTAGAGTTTCAAGGCCTCACAGTTATGCTTGTAACTGATCTCATTAGTTTTGATGTGAAAAATCAAGCACCTCAAGTCTCTTTCAAATTTACTACTAGGGATTTGATGTTAGTTTCTTCTCATAATTTTGTTGATATTAAATTTTTTGAATCATTGGATATTTTGATAGCTATATCATATTATGGAGCTCAAACATTCACTCTCCATGGTCCCAATCCTTCTCCTCCTTCCTACTCAATCGCATGCTCATCTCGTCGCAATGCTAGAAAATATGGAGACCTATTTCATTCGTTTGGATGCTTTCTCCTCACATTTGGAGCTGATTTTACTTCACATGGTCGAATTATCAAGCACATAAATACTCATTTGGACCTGATTCCAAGATCAAGTTGAATGAGCACTCACTTTTACTCTTTTTTCACATTATCTAAGTTGCTCTACATGGTCCCAGAATCTATTATGCAACTTTCTATGTTCCTGATCAAGTTGAGCATATCCCTCGTCTTATGAATAAGAAAATCCATCCATACATATAATAAATTTCACAACTACTTGGATTTGGAGAATTTTATTTCTGGTGTATCTCATTGTCCATTTTTTAGGAAGGTCTTTCCCCATGCAGTTTTTCCATTTTCCTCATTTTACATGGATAAATAATTTTTTACATTTGTATTGTAATGGGTCACCTTTGGTATTAGTTACAAGGTCTCAGGTTTTCCAAAGTTAGGATTAAAGGTGGGTTTTGATATTATTATTAATCCTCCCTTTGACCACATAAGTCTATTTGTTTATTCCATGGCTTAGGAGGTCTTCATCACTTCACTAGTGAATGGGGGACACATATAGTGGACATCTACCACTTACGGCACCTATCTACATGAATTTTGGTGCTCCATGAATCAATACCTATAATTTAGGAACCCACTCGGAGTTCCACTAGCATTGTCCAGTAGTTGACTCTAGTAGGTATTCAGTTATGTATAGTTGTGCTCTGATCCCCATCAATTAGATCACTCACAGTGTCTCTAGCACTAGTTTCCATGATTAAAGGGAAGTAGAGTGCCTTTGTTCACCTATCCTCTTCAATTAACTGGTTGTGAGATCCTTTAGTGATCCATAGTTGCATTAGCGATCTCTATTGGTGATTTTACCACACTGAGTTAGCTCTTGAGTTAGTCCAGGTTGGTATATTCAACTGCCTCTTTAGGCATTCAAATTATCCTTTATGTACTACCATTGTATTACATATTATTTACTTGATGTGTGTGGATTAATACTAATTAATGTATATATGATTATTATTACAATTATTGGTCTCATGATTGTTTTATTCTTCATGAATTATTGATTTGAGTTACTCAAATTTCTTCTCTCTATTATACAAATATCCATTTGAATTTTGCAGGCTTGATGATCCTATGCTTCATTGAATTTTACAATATTGAGCCAAAGTAAGTATCGAAGGCTAAATTTCCTCAATAAAGATGAGCTACAAATGTATTGAGCTGAATTAAGCAAAATTCAGAATTCTTTACACTTTGTAAGGGAATAACATGAGATTCATCAAATTTGCATTAATTCATCTCACACAAGCACAAATACATAAATATTTTCCATACACAGGACTAATATAACCTGAATTAAAGATAATTCACATAATCAAAAGAACTTTGAACTCCTGACATGACATTCAACATTTGACATAAAAGAAGAATAAATGGTTCTCATAGCATATCAAACATTACTACACTCACTGTAACATTTTTCTCGTGAATCCTCACAAATAAATGAACACATAATAACATAGATATAAATAACACTCTGCAAGGCTCCATTTCATTAATCTCAGGTCAAAAATCTTTACATCATCAAAAGTATGCACCGACTCAACAATAGAAGAAAAAATACTTCTAATTCTCAAATTGCCATCCTTTTGCTTGTTTACTGAGCTTAAATTATATAGGTCTCAAAGGTGCTTGAATGGTTTATGAATGATTTGACTCATAACATAGAGTAATAGTTTTCCTCTATTTACTTTTTACATAAAAATTAATACATTTACACGAAGTAATTTTCAGCTTTTCTTGCGTCCTACACCTTTCTTCTCTCCTCGGACCAATGACTGTTGACCGTGCATAGTTTGTTGACCTAGATTTGTGGAATAACTAGGTGCAATTCCAAATTTCCTGATTCGCTGGAGCATTTCATCATAGGTATGGTATCCAGTCTGTATAGAGCCTCCAAGTGGCATGAAGGACAAGGGGGTTGTTTGTCCTATATATTACTATGTTGATGTTGTTTAAGCATCCTATTGGGGTGGAGGAATATCCTGTTGGGATTCCTGTGAAGATGATCCAAGAGTATTTTGCTCAGGTTGTTGTGGTTTGGGTAGTAATGTTGATATATTTGTAACTTCAGAATGTATTCACTTGTATATTTCATATATTGTATTTCATTGGTCCCTGATGTTCCAATTGGGATAATCACTAATTTAATCAAGTCATGTAAATTCATAGAGGTTAACCATCCTTGTTGGTCGAGGGGGAAAGTCCCCATAGTTGTGGGGAACTAGGGTTATTAGACTCTCCTAGAGAAGTCATCCTTGGTAAGTGATTGTCAATTTGAAAACTAGTATAAATAAAGAGTTAGCCTCTCTATTTGAAACACACACTCACCTAGCTATAGTGCATAGGTGAGAGAGGAGGAGCTCACACAAGTGAGAGAGAGAACAACAGTTGGAGATCATCTTTCTGTCTTTGGGTTTTATTGCTGCCATTGGTGTTCATTCTATCTCTGAGGAATTTGTGGTGTTTTTTACTTTATTGTTTCCTCGAGGAAAATCTTTGTGTCTATTGTCTCTTGTGATTGATTATTGTGCATGTTATTCTCTTGGATAAGATCCTAATATAATACTATCTAATTGATAAAAATATAACATGGTATCAGATCTAACCTAAGAAGAAGACATTGTGCAACTGTAGAAGCCAAGGCTTCTTAATTTTTGGGTCTCTCTCCACAATCCATCAGCAAAAGGAGGCTAGGTTGACTCTCCATTGAAGGGGGCATCTTTCTGTCGAAGCAAAATTTGATTCCGGGCATTTTTTAGTTTTTTACCTGTCACTGCTGCTGGAAATTAGGGATTTTTATAAAAGAGGAATTTTTGAGTGAGCCCAGCATAGGATTTATCTCCTCATCAAAATCGAAGTTTAGAGCTCAAGTTCAAATTTTTTGGTTGAGTAAAACTCCAGGAAAGTCAAACCCTAGTCTGACCCTGGGCCTAAAAAACCCTAAAATACTAAACCTAGTAGTTTTGGTACAATCACTATATATTGAGATTTAAGAAGGCTCAGTAGCCAAAATTTCCATAGAACGAAGATAAAATCCTGATGTACCCTATGTAAACATTTCAGCCTCATATTCGCTATATTATGGGAGATATGATTCCTCAAAATTAGGGTTCCAGCCCCTTCCAATATTCATCCCTAAAAAGGACACCTATGGAGGATTGTTATATCTCCGGATACAAAGGTCCAAAAAAAATTTAGTGAGATGTTCTAGATAGGAAATGGACTATAATTTATGTTTTAAAATTTTTAGACCCTGAAGATGAAACAGTGACACATGGAAGTATATACAAATTTGCTATGTTGAACAATCCTGAAAGAATTCACCTTGGGAAAACCCTCATAAGTCCCAATTTGTGAAACAAATTCTTCTCAAACCTATGGTGTTGGAAACAGTATAGATGAGTATACCTCAGTACTAAATTTTAGACATAGAGGATTATTACTTTAGGATATACCGCAGAAACAATATCAGGAATTTTTGTAGAATAAATTACAAAAATAGGGATTCATGTTCCAGGAGCTTCCCTCCATTGATTTTAGAAAAGGAGTGCATTGGATAGCTCTCCTTGAAGAGGCCCATATTTCTATCTAATCTGATCTGAAATATTCCAAGTTTTGAAAATTAGGGTTTCTCTAACAAACCCTAGATCAACCAGCTCCGAAACCAGGATAAACACCTAAAATCAGTAAGATCTAATCTTTTTCTATTTGCATTTGAGGTTATCATTTCAAAATGACTAATCACACCAGCTTGATGACAAGCTTGGTGAAGCTGACAACTTCCAATAATGGAAGTATAGGATCTCATTGGTTCTTGAAGGAAATTAATTGGACACCGACATAAGTCAAGAGGTTCTAGTTCCAGAGGGAGATGAGGCTAAAGCCTTACACAAGAAGAACTTGGTCAAGGCCAAGAGGATCACCTTATACCACATGTGTCTTCCCTAAAGAAACCTAAAGACATGTTTTATTCCTTGACCAATCTATTTTGAAGAGAAGAATATAAATCAGAAGAAGCATAGGAACTCTGTGATCCTTGAAGAAATTGACTTGGATCAGTATTTCAGTAAGAAAGGTCTAGGAGCCAGAGGGAGATGAGGCCAAGGATAGATCCAAGAGAATCATTGTAGATTCTATTAAAGATCATCTCATCCCACATATGTCATCCTTGAAGACACCGAAAGGAAGTGTTCAATGCTATGACGAAGCAATCGAAGAAGAATAAGATATGGTATAACCACCTTGAATGGCCTCCCAGGATCATCGGATTTATTCATTCGAGGAATGTGTGCCAGAAGGAAGTGATTACCTTCAACAGACTCTGGGAAGAGTGCACACAAGAATAAGCTCAACTCATAATAAGAGAAGAAAAACTGGGAGCAACTAAAGATCAAGCTCTCACCATCCAAATAAGATCCCTCAAGCGATGAGGAATACGAAGGACTCAACTCTTGAAGAACCTCTTATCCATCTTAGCATTTGGATAAGAAATGATGTTTTTATGAATAAAGAAGATGATGAAGTTGAAGGCTCAAGAAGGATTCTACCCATGAAACGAAGAAAAGATAAGTATTCAATTGTCATTTCATGATATTATTTGGTTATGCATTTGTTTATATTCAGTTGATGTGTTATGGATGTTTGCATTAATGATAGTATACTACTAATATGCATGTGATGGGTAAGTATCTGATGGTGCTATACAACTGTCCATTGCTACTTATGTAGAATGAAACCTCTTTGCTGACATATTGGATTAGTGCATAATCTCAATGATTTCATGGTAGAGATGGAGGCATATAGAAAGTTTCCGTGAGTTATGGATGAATGTTGTATTGGATAACATAGTTGCATGAGTGTATCTTTATGCATAAGAATTTTCCATTATGAATATTCCTTATGAAAAATTTATAACCATACAAATAATGCATTTGACTTGTAGGAAAGATCACATACAATCGCTATTACAGAGAAAACTTCCTATGGCTTGGGGTACCACAACAGACAGAGTAACCGCAGAAATCAATCCCTTCCCAATATGTAAGAGAAATCAACATCTAACACATACCTTATTCTGGATGGTTGATGTAGATCCCCATTGAGATTTTCCAATCTCACTTGTTTTAGCAATTTTCCCTCTCAACAATCAGCAAACAAGACAAGCATGCTATATAATGGTGTTAAACCTACTCTAGCATATATAATCATTAACATATAAGAATTTAAAAGCATCCATGGATTCAATTTTCATTTAAATACACATTATTGGACAGGAAAATATATTTCTATTAATATAAATCAGAGATTACAAGAATGACAACCTCTGTTGGCATGTCTACGAACCAGAGAAACTAAGTCCTCCATCTAGACCTCCACCACTTCAATCCTCCATCTCTCGATAACAAGCTCACAAGCAAAGGCAAGCTTGGGAAGAACACAAAGTGCTCCAAGGGACAAAGGGATGCAGACTCAATTATAAGCTTCAACAACAATGGACTATAGTTTTCTTGCTCTTCAATTCCTCCCCTTTCAATGTATCCAAAGGGTTCCTTATATAGTACTTCAATGGGGTAATGGAAGGTTAAATCTGAGGGATCTCAAGGCATATGGAAGGCCAAGAGACAAGTGGCTTGGCTCCACATCAAGGAAAACTCCAAAACTATTTGGCCTTTTGCACACATCTTGATGTATGCAGGTTTAAGGGTCATATCCACGTATATACGCGAGAATAGGTTTAAAAGTCGCGTATGGAAAATAATGCATGTTTTTAGGGATGATCTTGGAAACATCAGAGGTACAAAAATGGTCCATGCAGTCCAAAGAGTCTACAGAGGGACAGGGAAGGACATAAATGTGTGATCCACCATGTGTGATAAAATCAACTGTAACAATCGCCTACAAGAAAAGAAGGATGAGACTTGTTCCAAAGAACAAGTGATGACAGCTCGAGAAATAATACGAGATGAAGAATAATATGACGATACCTTCAAGGAAAGAAAGAGGTCTCAGACACAATGCATTTATGTGACACTGTTGAGCGACATCATTGATGTAGAACCTTCCAGCTATGAAGAAGTATCCAAGAAAAAAGGGAAGGAGAGTACCAGTTTAAGGAGAATGATGTCTAGGATGTAGTATCGAGGCCTGAAGGGAAGTCTGTAGATACAGAATGCAGTAGATGGAAACATCGAGGGATACAGGGAAAGATTTGTAGCACGAGGATTCTCACAGAAAGAAGGAATAGACTATGAAGAGACATTTGTTGCTATTGGGAGTTGAGACACATGACAAGCAGACTCATGTGTGAAAATTAAAGAAGGCCTTATACAAGCTCAGAAGGTACCCATGGGATAACACATACATGAGGAGCTGGAAGATCACCTAGAGTGATGAATATCCTAACCTTTGCTACAAGGTTGAATATAAAATCCTATAGAAGATGAAAAGCTCATAGATGGGTGCAAGAAAAACTTTTGAAAAGGTTCAAGATAGAGGATCTTGGTATCCAGTGACCCTAGATGGATACATAGAATATTAGTAGTAGGGGAAGCTACTTGTCATTCCAGTACAAAATGTTTCAATGCATAGAGTATGAAAGGTAGAGGGAAATTGATGCTCTGCTTCAGAGGGAGTGACTGTAGAAGATACTGAGGTTTGACATGGTACAATAGGATGGAAAAATTACTGATGACTCTATGGATTATTGAGAGTAAATATAATTCCTACATTTACTTCAAGGTTGAAGGTTGAATACCAGTGATGCTCCTGTTATATATCGATGACTTGTTCCTAAAAGAAAAGAGTAACTCATTAAAGTTGCAAGAAGGAGACTTGATGTCAAGTTCAAGATGAATGACTTGATATGATGCACTACTTTCTAGGCATGGAGGTGTGGCAGAATACAGATGGAATCTCCCTGGGACAAGGGAAGTATGTAGTAGAGATCTTGAAGAGGTTAGGATGATGGACTGTAAGGCCATGACCACACCTATGGAATCAAACCTGAAGCTATTGAGTGATGCTTCATCGGAGTCGGTTGATGCTACAATGTATCATCATATGATTGGATCCTTGATGTACCTAACAAACATGAGACCAGATAGTTTCTTTGTTGTGAACACATTGAGCCAGTTCCTGATAGATCCGAGACATGTTCACCTAATTGCTGCAAAGCATATTTAGAGGTACCTGAAAGGTATAGTTGATTATGGGCTCAAGTATGAGGAAAATCAAAAGATTAACCTGGAAGGGTATGTGGATTTGGATTAGGAGGGTAGTTCCATTGATAGGAATAGCACTTCAGGGAGCTGCTTCAGTATGGGATCAGGTGTGATCTCTTGGTTTAGTAGGAATCAGTCCTGTATGGCACTGAGTACAGCTGAATCAGAGTATGTCATAATGTGTTTGGCTAGTTGTGAGGTAGTATGGCTGAGGAAGCTACTGTCTGATTTGTTTGATCTCCAGTTGGATGCTACTTGTATATATTGCGACAACTAGAGTTTTTTGAAGTTGTCGAAGAACCCGGTGTTCCATGACAAGTCGAAGCATATCGAGATCAAATATCACTATATCAGGGATATGGTGCAGAGAGGAGCAGTGAAGCTCTAATATGTTGCGATCGATGAAAATATAGCTGATGTGTTAACCAATCCATTAGCCAAAGTCAAGTTTGAGTACTTCAGGGAGAAGCTTGGTGTTCTCCAGATCGAGGTTCCTTCCAAGAGGAAATAATGATTCCATGAGCCCTTCTGACATGGTGGTAGGATTGGTTGCTCCCATGGTTAGATGTAAGTGTTGTGCCCATCTAACATGGTGGTAGGATTGGTTCCTCCCATGGTCAGATATAAGTGTTGTTCCTTTCTGACATGGTGGCAGGATTGGATACTCCCATGGTCAAATGTAAGTGATGAGCATTTCCCTGGATGGTAGTAGGTGTGTCCTACCATGCCAGTGGATGTAAGTGCAGAGCCCTTCCCCAAATGGTAGTAGGTGTTTCCTACCATGCCGGTGGATGTAAGTGCAGAGCCCTTCCTCGAATGGTCGTAGGTGTGTCCTACCATGCTGGTGGATGTAAGTGCAGAGCCCTTCCTCAGATGGTAGTAGGTGTTTCCTACCATGCCAGTGGATGTAAGTGCAGATCCTTTCCATAGATGGTAGTAGGTGTGTCCTACCATGCTAGTGGATGTAAGTGTAGAGCCTTTCCACAAATGGTAGTAGGTGTGTCCTGCCATGCTAGTGGATGTAAGTGCATGGCCTTTCCTTTGATGGTAGTAGGTGTGTTCTATGATGCTAATGGATGTAAGTGTAGGGCCTTTCCCTATATGGTAGTAGGTGTGTCCTACCATGCCATTGGATGTAAGTACAAGGCCTTTCACTGGATGGTAGTAGGTGTGTCCTACCATGCCATTAGATGTAAGTGATGGGGCCTTTCCCTGGATGGTAGTGGGTGTGTCCTACCATGCTAGTGGATGTAAGTGATAGAGCCTTTCATAGATGGTATTAGGTGTGTCCTACCATGCTAGTGAATGTAAGTGATGGATCCTTTCTCAGATGGTAGTAGGTGTGTCCTACCATGCCAATAAAATAAGTGCTATTTATGAAGAACTACATGGAGGCTAGTCCTACAACCAGCATGAAAAAGGGTTGGCTCTGTAGAACTTTATACGATGAGAATAATTCAGAGATAGCACCATTTGATCGAGATAGTGGGACCAGTGATGATGATGATGATCCAATGATGATCTATATTTGGTGATGATCTAGCTTTGATGATGATCCAGCTTTGATGATGATCTAGCTTTGATGATGGTCCAGTGATGATCCGTATTTGATGATGATCCAGTGATGATCCAGTGACGAATACTTATGCTGATAAATAGTGTCAAGAGAATACCTTCCTAGTTAAGAGGGAGTGTTGATGTATTTGTAACTTCGGAATGTATTCACTTGTAAATTTCATATATTTTATTTCATTGGTCCCTGATGTTCCTATAGGGAGAATCATTAATGTAATCAATTCATGTAAAGTCATAGAGGTTAACCCTCCTTGTTGGTCGAGAGGCAAATTCCCCATAGTTGTGGGGCACTAGGGTTATTAGACTCCCCTAGATAATTCAACCCTGGTAAGTGATTGTCAACTTGGAAACTAGTATAAATAGAGAGTGAGCCTCTCTATTTGATAAACACACTCACCCAGCTATAGTGTATAGGTGAGAGAAGAGGAGCTCACACAAGTGAGAGAGAGAACAGTTGTTGGAGATCATCTTTCTGTCTTTGGGTTTTACTGCTGCCATTGGTGCTCATTCTATCTCTGAGGAAGTTGTGGGGTTTTCTCCTTTATGGTTTCCCTAAGGAAAATATTTTTGTCTATTTTCTCTTGTGATTGATTGTTTTGCATTTTATTCTCTCAGATAATATCCTAAGATAATACTTTCTAATTGATAAAATTCTAACAAGTAAAGATAACATGTGATATCTCATTACCAGATTCCAACCCTTAACTAATGGTATGTTGTTAGCAAGGTTTTCAAGAGATATTTTGGACTTGGATTTGCTTTGATATGATAGTGGCCCAATCTCTTTAAAATTTGACTTTAAATTTGTCCATATTTGGAAATGAGGTTTGAGTCTCTCAAAGGATTGATTCCTGCTAATTATCCACTCCAATTCCTACTTAGGTTCTTCATTCCTTTTTCTATTAACTTTCTCAAATAATATTATTTGGAATAAAAATATGCATTTCCATCCCAAAGCATAGGCAATCCTATCTTAATGACCACATTGAACATAGTATTAAAATACTTTATATCATCTGCCAAGGAATTAATGTTGTTTTGAAGTACTTTGTATAATGTTTCATATAAGATCATCTTTATGGCAATTTTAATTACTTGTGTTCTATTATTCAGCTAGATCATGTATTTGATTTTTGGTTTGTTTATTGAGGAATTCAATGGTATACCTATCATGTATAGGCTTATCTCCCAAAGTAGCTGCTACTTGCTTAATTTCATCATTGGATGAAACATATGTCTCCAATTGAACAGTCATTAATTATAAGAAGTCTCAATTTTGATTGAACAACTAGGTTATTCTGTCCCATATTTCATGTCAAGTCTCCTTAGTATTTGTTTTCCTTGGGATTCCATATCCAATGATGTGACTTAGTTTTTTAATTCATCTACTTCTCTTTTAAAATTAGCTATGCCATCCTCTTTCTTGTTGATTTCATCTTCTAGCTCTACAGTCTTGTTATTTTTCTAGGTGACATCATCCTAAAGCTCTTTTATTTTAGTTTGTAGATATTCTATAGTTTTAGCAAGATTGACATTGGTTTTACCTTCTTCCATAGCATCCACATCAACTATTTCAGGTGGTGGTGGTTGTGTAGCATATTCTTGCATATCTTGCTCTGAACTTTCTTGCATTTGGACCTACCCTGTTACTTCTGGTGCCATGGTGGATGTTGGTAAAGTTTGATGTTTTCTATCCCTTTGAAATTGAAGGGTGGATATCGAGGATGTTAATTCATTTATATTTGTATCCCTCTCTTCTACTTCATCCTTATAATTATCCACAGTAACTAGTATTTGCTCCTTTTCCTTTTTCACCTGATGAATTTTAGTAGTTTGAACTAGGTGTACATTTGGGATTTTTAGCTGACTTTTTAAGACTGCAATTTCATTGTATTTTTTATCTATTGTATATTTAAACTACGATCCATCACTTGGTTTTGCACTTAACTTTACTACCTTCTCCTCAAGTTTTTTTATAGTTACCTGCTTAGCTCGAGTTGTCAATTTTTCAACTTTTAAAAGATCACCTACTTTATTCAAAGATTCTATGAGCCTCTTATCCATTTTAGTGGCTTTAACCACTTCTAATCAAATCATATCACTACATTTATTGAAGAAAACTACTTTATCCAACTTTCTAAACAAAGACCAATCCAGCACATGTTATGTGGCCTTGTAATCTTTCAAGCTAGTAGGCTTTGGTACTGTGGAATCAATTACTGATTATCTTAATGTTTCACTACATCTATTTGTAACTATTAAAAGTATTTTAGTAGACTTAATTGCATGTATCTTGTCTTCATTTACATTTTTTGCATTTCCTTTCCTAATCTCCCTGTAGATAGATTGTAAATCAATTTGCATCAGTATGGGACCTGTCGGGGTGATTACTTTGGATATTAGTGGCAATCTAAACTCCAAGGATGGATAAGGAATCATCTTAGTTTTCATTTTACCCAATAGCACTACTAGTTTATCTATTTCACCAATTTTATTAGACACATCAGATTCAATTTCCTTTATAGCTACTTCCTTGGCCTCTTCTGCAGAATCAACCCTTTTTCTTTGTCCTTGAGGGGCTAATTCATCCGCACCAATTATTCTTTCATCTGCTCCTCCTTTTTTACCAATTTCTTATTCAACCTTGCTTGAAGTTGTTTCTTCTCTAAAAACATGTCTAAGCTCCTCCCAACTATCTTTATTTGCAATGCACACTAATTCAAGCCTAGGAGTTGGTTCATAAGTTGCATTATGATTCTCCTACCTTTGTTTTGATATCACTCCATGTGGATCATATGCCATTGCTTCGGCTTTATCTAGGTTTAACTTCTCTAATAATCCTTCCAAATAATGTAAAACACTTAAATATTGCTAGAACAATAATCCATCATTAGTACCTTAGTTACACTAATTAGTCAATTTTATTGTTTTTTAAGCTTTAATACACTATGAGGTGGGCGAGGGGTGCTTAGGTGGACATATCCCATGTCAATTTGAGGCTCTATGACCCACATGGGTACTCCAACTTAGTCAAACAGCCACATATGCACATTCATCATTTCCGGTGCACTCCCATTCATTAAATGTGGACATGCAAGTTGACTTGGAGTGCTAGAGCGGGATTTTGCCCAAATTTGGCTTCATTTGGTGCAATTAATGGTGCATTGAGACTCTAAACCACCCATTTTTCCACACCCATGTTTTCCAAGGTGTATTCATTGACCCACAACACATCATCCATGCCACTTCAGCAATTTGTGGCCATTTGGAGAGATTTGGGACGTGATTGGCCCACCCAGGGGGGTTTGATGCCATTTTGGCAATTTTGGCTTATTTGCTCACAATTGGATTCCAAATCCATTTAAAAATCTTATGATGTATTTATAAACCTGTTAATAACAATTTCATGGTTAGAAAGTCCAAAATTATATTGTTTCCAGCTATCATTGTGTGTAATTTATCTATAATTTAATGGTTTTTGTTGAATCTTGCACCCAAATTTGATTTATGAACCTCACTAATGCTCCTAGATTCTCATGTTGTTCAAATTACTCACTTGCTGGTTCAAATTTCTCACATGGCATCAGATCTAATTGGAGATTTTCGAGTTGCAGATGAAATTCTTAGTGGATTTGAGCTGCTTTGTTGGTGAATTCCAGTTAAAATTGAATTGATGTGTGTATGAATGAAAAAAAATTAAAACATTGACACCAATGCAAATCCCCCTAGGGGGAATGGTGAATAGGTTTGAAAGAGCCTATTCGAAAGGACCTCTTCTTTTTATTAGCAGCAGTTTACAATATCAGCAAATTGAAATTGATGCACTTTGGTCCTTGTTATCTGGGATCCAAAGGCTTATAACAAGCTTGTAACAAGCTTGAATTAAAACACAGTGGTGGGGGAAGCTTCCAGGAAGCTCTGGTTCATCCAAGAGTCAGAAATTTGGTAGAGTCTCCTTCTCTTTTATGTTAGACCTGCTAAAAAATAGCGAGCAATTAAAATCAAATGTGCCCAAACACACTTTAAAAGTGTTTTGGGCCACCACGCTAATTACCAAAAAAAAACTAAGTAAAAAATGTTAAACAAGGGTAATCTAATTTTTGCAAAAAGGAACCAAGGAAAGCAAGCTTTCCTTCAGATCTGGGGTTGTTGTTTGGGAAGCCAATGAGATGTGCACTTTTATTGCAGAATTTAAATCTTTGAAGAACAAAAAAGGAAGCTACCTTATGAGAAAGCTTTGGATCTATGCTTTAGCTACTTGCAAAAAAGGAATTTCCTACACCTAGATCTATCTTTACGAACTGATATTCTTTATGAAATTATAGATCTAAGCAGAAAAACTCTTATAAAATAGATCTAACAATATATATTCAATTCTTGGAACTAGATCTTATCATAAGAGGAAGAGGCAGGTAACCGGAAGATTGATTTTGAAAGAAAGGAGGAAGAGAAGGGGAAAGGCCCGTTGTTGGATGGATCTACAATGGAAACTTGTTAGTGGAATATAGAGGGGAAATGTCTTCACAAAGCTTTTGGATGTATAGTGGAGTCAAACTATATCCACAGCTTGTCCAATCCATGCTACCTAAAAGCTAAACACACAATCCTGCACGAAACCTCAAGAGATCTGGATATATATATGAAAAAGAGACAAGAATTACATGAAAATAAACTTATTAAACATGTATAATATAGATCTTCCAACATATATGCTATGAGATATAAGAAAAACAAGTAACCTTACTTTCCCAACTATACTCCTATTGATTTAGTTGAATCGTTCAAGCCAGACAGGTTTTAGATGCAGAAATTGAGAGAAAAGCCGGCAACATCAATAGTCGTAAGACAATGCTTAATCCACACACATGAGAGTATTACACCATTTGGCCTCCAAAGCTTCTTTATTCCAACAATTAAAAGATTACAACAGTATTACAATAGCAAGCCCTTCAATCCAAATCTAACTAGCTTGGAAGAGGTTGCTTGTGCTTGATTTATACAAAAACCAGGAGATCCAACCCAGGGGGGCACAAATCCCAAGGAGATAGTTCAAATCAGCTGATGGAGAGTCAATCAATGCAGATATGAAGCTAACTGAGCGTATTTATCAACCGAGGGCTTGATTGAGCTAACACATCAACCCATAAACCGACACATCAGTACACAAAGCTCCCAAAAGAGCCAACACGTGTGGAGGAGAGAGAGAGGGCGCAATTCCCCATAAAAGCTACTGAATATCAACTTTGGATCTTATTTGATCACCTCCTTCAGTCAAGGATTTGTCAGATCCAGTCAATTTGGTTCAGATCTGACTGATTTCAATCAAATCGGCTAAGAATCCACTGATTTATGATCTTGGATTTGCTCCATTATTCATCAATTTATTGATTAAAATAATCATTAAATGATTTTTTGGGGCTTTCTGACCTGAATGATGGAAAATCACTCAAAACTAGGAAGAAGTGGGTCCATGGGTTTACATGGTGCTGTTAGCTTGAAAATGAGCACCTACATGACTGAAACTGATTATTTGACCAACTTTTATTACAAAATCAATTTTTCCAATTAAACTATTAAAAAATAGCCTAAGTTTTGGAAAAATTAAATTTTAATAAAAAACACTGAAAAAACTAAAATTTTGAAAAATTGAAAAAACCTAGGGGGACTTGGACATGTTCATATGACTCGACCATGATGTCTAGCATGTTCATACATTGACACATAGACTCTAATAACCTCAATAGTCCTAAATTCCAAGCCGACCACCCCAACTTTGGAGGTATGGAGTGAAAAACTCAGAAATTATCAGTCATTTAGCCAACAACCAATAATAACCAAGCGAAAAAACACCCTGGGCTGATCGGATTGACAAATAAAGTCTAAGAGACTGAGTCTTTTATAGACACTATCATGCTAGAAAATTTATTACAATTCCCCCATGGGGTATGAACATGTGATATAGTACAACAAGCACTTCCCAAAAGTACTTCCAAAGGTCTTCTGAAGTCCGAACAAGTTAACCTTGTCCGATTCACCAGGCTCACTTGATAAAAAAATCACTAAGTACAACTTAGGTTGTAACATTCTGGCTCCAACTATGGGACATGTGCTCAATCTGGTCTTTAAGGCAAGGAGAGGATACGAGAACACTAGAATATCTGGTTTATATACCTTGTAAAAATATCTCAACTTGATAAGAAAGACCTCACTAGCACAAGTTTTACAAAAAAACAAATGAACCATTAAGCTGATTTATTTAAACAAAATAAATGTAACTAACTAAAAGAAGCAAAGTTTTATTGTAGCTAAGTATAAAATAGAAATACATAAAGTAAATGCTATCTTTCATGGACCTTATTTTCCTACTCTAAGCATGATATAAAAAGGGTTAAGTGTAATCAGAAATCCAATGTAACCACCTAAGCATTTTATTAACATAAAAAAAAATTCATTCTCTTTGGTTACCAGCCAAAGTAAGGATACCTTATTCAGAAATTGCAAACCTGTGTGATGATTCAGAATGGGCGGGATGGATGGGAGATCATATGCATGAATAATGTCATAAAAATTCTTCCCCAACTTGTATGTGCTCATGAAGGTTGCTTCTATCCATGACTGGATAGGACTGATATACCAATCAGAATGATGAGGCAGACTGACTGCATCATCATACTGATCATCGGGGCTTATCAAATGATAACTTGTTGCACAAGCCCCAAGTAGCTCCAAATCATAAGGAACCTCTATATGTTAAAGAGATGGCTGAGACTAATATTCCACTAACTGCGTCACATCTGACTTTTCACAATATTGTTTCTCAATGTCTTCATTACTGATACCCTTGTGCGGCTCTACATGGTATGACTCTAAATGATCACGTGAAAATTCTAAATGCTCCTCTTCCATACTAAGGTTTTCCTAGGCATCCAGATCTATTCTCCCCTCTATGGACGTATCGTAGATTGAACTTCCACAATATTTTGAATAGACACTCCCATTGTTGGACATATCATGGATGGGATTCTCCATAATATTTTCACAAGTTGGATTGTCTATGAAATTCCAATAGTCATCACTCCCATCCATGTCATATGTGGGGGACTCTTCATCCATGTCATCATGCTCTTGCCTATCCATATCTTCCTTGTATTCATAACAATCTTCTTCAGATAAAATGTTCCAAGGCAATAAACTTTCCAAACCTTCATCAACATGAGGAGAACAAGGTCTAGTGTCACCACACATTATACTGATCTTATCATAAGTTTCTTTAAAGGCTTCTGTTATGATATCATGAAGAGGATATTCAATATTATCTTCAATCAAGGAAACTTTTTGGACATATTCAATGGAACCACTTGGGATGTGTTTCTCAGTGGGTTTCTCTAGAGGGATTTCTGGAAAAATATCAGCATTGTAACACACTTGAGAATACCTCAAATGTTCAATGTTTTCAGCTATGGTGACATGACGAGAGTCTTCAACAATGTGTTCCATCATGGACTCCTCCTGAAGCTCTTCAATAGGATCATCTTGGATTTTCCCTTCCTTAGATCTTGCTTTGTAATGGGAGATACCTCATATTCTTTAATAAGTTGCTTACTTACTTCCTTTCTCGAACAACTATGAGGAAACTCTTTGATGGGAGTATCATGAACCTCCTCTTCACTTAAATGTTCAAGAAGTGATTCTAAGTCTTCAATACTTTGTATCATGGCAAAAGGTCCATCATATGTTTTCATGTGATACTCTGTCCTAGATAGGTAGAAGGTACAAATATTTTCAAGGAACTTTTTTAAACCATTCATGCTACCCCTACCATCATGCCACTGCTCTAAAAACATCCAAAGGAAGCTTGGGAAAGAAGTTATACATTTATTAGGAAGTCCCTGATAGAACCAACAACATGCCTCACCCCAAAAAGTACTAGCAAACATTTCCATCATATTTTCTTCATGAAGTGTTGGAGCAGGGTCCCGCAGCTACAGAAGAAGCTTCCAGTTTAGCGGATAGACAGTTTTGGCAGAGAGAAGATAAGATGGAGCTACGACGCCATAGCATGTTTCTAGCTACAGAGCAGAGCTAGAAACCGTGACTTTTAGGGTAGAGAAGTCAAGGGAGATGACGGTACCTGAGCGGCCAAGAAGAGAAATCTCACCCACTGCATTGAAGGCAGCGGCGAAAGATAGGAGGGCTTAGCTACCCTCATAAAGGAAAAGGAGCAACGAGGCCGAGGTATTGAAGACGAAGGATAGAAACAGGGAAGCAGTGCACAGTACCCATGGTCAGCGCCGGGAAGCATGGAAGACTACAGAGAGCTGTGGTGTAACGGAAAGCGGCTACCCCAAGTACAGATATGCCGACTGTCAGTAGTTAGGGTTTTGGGTTACTGTTGGGATAGGCCCACAGTGTTGTAATGGCGAGACCTTCGGGCCCTATAAAGGGATATATTTTGTATTGTAAAAGGGTTGGTTGGTTGGTTGATTGATTAGTTGGTCATTTTTGTGGGCTAGACAGTTAGAAAATAGTTGGACAATTGTATAGAAGCCAAGCTCTGGTTCTGTTATTATCTATAGTTATCTTACTGTAACCAGTAGCTGGCTCATAGAGCATGCATGTAACAATCTGCGGGGATCGACAGAAAGGGAAGAGTATATTGTAAGAGGTGCAATATAGAGTAGAGAAGAGATCTAAGAGAGAAGGGCTCCAAGCTGTGTGCGGAGTTACCCAGAAGATCTCGAGCTGCATATGCGGTGCAGCAGAACTGTGTTTACCTTCCCCTGAGCTATAATAGAAACACAGTTCTGTGGACGTAACTTCCATCATGGAGGTGAACCACATTAAAATCGTGTGTTATGTGATTTACTTATGTGTTGTGTTTATTTGTTGCATCTATCAGTTATCACATGGGCCTTGTTTACAGTTTAATGTATGTATGCGTTATTCAGTTTATAGCACTATAGAAGATGAATGCAAATTGAAACCCTTAAGTATTTTGTATAAGAGTTCATCTATGCTTTAGCTCTTAGAGTTAAGACTCACAGAGCTAAGCAACCTTGTATATTGAGTCCCGTAAGTCAGAATGAGTAGCACTGAATATGCTGAGCCGCAGCGGTAGGATATCGCAAGGAGGCGGTATCGCACTAGCAGAGGAGCTGTGGTGCGCTGTGGTTGAGAATCAGCGTAGGAAGGAGTTACGTGTTTCCTGAGGCACAGTGATGCGATAAGGACTAGAGTCGTCGCAAGTAAGAGGAGGTTGCGTGTCGCAGAGAGAGAGAGATCTCGTAGCTAGAAGAGCTGCAAGACACCCAGGCTGCCTCAGAACTTGGCCGAAGACACTTGAGTCTTTTGGCCAACCCATTAGAATCACTTCGGGTGAGACTTCAGGCCGCTCTGCGGTCTATCTCCGAAAGGGCCAGTGAGATAGGGGTGTTGTTGGTTAACTACAGTAAACCCGGGTCTGCCCATGCAAACCAACAAATGGTTCCGTTGCCGGTTTTGAACAAACTGAGCATTGATGTTCTGGTGGCAGCCTACTAGAGACGAACTCAATGAATGGGTTTGGTCTAACTAGAAAGAGTTTGTTGAACGAGAGAACAGGAGTCCTAAACTGAGTATAGAGGCCTGGTTACAAAAACATATCATTACAGACCTGCATGCGATATTGTTTGCGACCTTTGGGAACGAGCTTTACGACTGGTTATCAAAGTTGACTGATACAAGCATACTGAAGAAGAAAAGAGACATTGTCTGGACACCGAAGTTGATTCAAACCGTGAAGAACCTTGATAATCCCATTACGAGGGCAGTAGACTTCTGGCTTGCGAGTGTTCTAGAAGGCTTCGTCACAGAGTTTGCAGTCGACCAGAGAAAGAGCTTCAGCAAGGTTGAGTGCTACTTCTTCAAAGGATATCGCGGTAAGTACCTAAAATCTTTAAACTTGTCCAATAAGATGTTATTACATGAAAAAGGAACAATGGATCTGGTTTCAGATGAATAAGTAAAGATAGTAATGTCACAAGAGTTTGAAAGTGATTTTGATGACATTGGACGAACACGTAGTGGAAAGAAATATAAAATAGATTTCAGCTCTCCCATATTTGAAGATAGTCCAGATAATACTAGACAACAGAGTCATAGTACTACAGAAGGAACAGAAGGGGGTATCCCTTACCACCCTTACACCCCACAGAAACAGACCAGGACTCAGAACAATCCCGTAGGAACTCCATCTAGTAGCTCGCAGACAGTACCTACCACTGCTACATCACCTTCAGCTACACCGCCGAGTGGTAGTAGCACAGCAAATCAACATCCACCACGTAGAAATAGAATGGGGGATGATATGAAGCTACCTATCTTTAAGGGTACAGGGGCAGAGGACCCAGAGCAGCATTGGTATCTATGTGAATCCATGTGGACCATTAAAACTATCAATGATGATAATATTAAACTTGTACAGTTGGTCTCCACGCTAAGAGATAGAGCCTTAACATGGTATATGAAGTATACCACAGTACCTAGAACACTTGTCTAGATCAAGACAACCATGATTAAAGAGTTTAAGAAACCTAAGTCTGAGTCACAGTGCATTACAAAGCTCAAAGATATCAAACAGCTACCTACAAAGTCGATGTGGGACTTTGATCAGAAATTCAAAGCCCTTATAGACCAAGTCAGTTTTGAGTTTGTGCCGGAACAGCATAAGGAATGGTTTATTGCAGTGCTGCTCCCTCACATCAGACTGCCATTAATGCAACAAAAAAATCCAGACGCAGGATGACGCGTTGGAGATGGCAATGAAACTAGAGGCTTCACCTCTAGTGAAAACCAACACAGGCATGACAAATCTACAAAACCAGTTGGCTAATCTCACGTTACAGTTGCATGAGCTTAAGAAAGGAAAGGAGGTTGTGCAAGACATATGGTGCGTAAGGTGTAAAGCGCAAGGCCATACTAAAGACAACTGTCCAGTATTTGTAGAATATATAGCGACAGGGGCTCCAAACCCCTTACCACAGACCCACGGGCCGTGGTGTGAAATATACAAAATGCGAGGACATCTACCTCAGCAGTGCCCTCTACTTCAGAAGTACGTGCATACAATTAAGAACTTATACTGCGTCCTCTGCAAGTCTATAGGCCATGATGAACACAATTTCCGAGCCTATGATCTCATGGTAGGAGCAAAGCAAGATATGTACAGAGTCCAATTAGAACCACAGGGTCCAGCAGCAAGACCACAGCGTGATCCGGCTTATGGTGGCCGTGGAGGAAGATTCAGACGACGAGGACGCAGAGGAGGCTTTGGCCATGGAGAAGGCTTTGGCTGTGGTCACGGACCAGTTACTTGCTACAACTGTGGAGTTGTAGGTCATTATGCTAGAGACTGTCAAAGTCCCACCACCACTTGTAATTATTATAAATCTTATGATCATACTATATAGGAGTGTCCTACCTTGATAGCTAAGATCAAAGAACCTAAGCCAACAGCACACTAGAACATCCAACTTATTGCTACTGAGCAGGAAGAGACAGAACCGAGAGTCAACATTGTGACTCGCAGCGGTGTTTCCACCAGTGGGACATCGCTGGATAATGAAAAGAACACAGGTCAGGAGTGGGTGTGCAGAGCTCCTAACAAAGCAACACCACTTGACTTGTAGAAGAATAAACAGACATTTCAGGAAGCTAAGACTTTCTTTGATGACCCTCTGCAATCAGGATCGCAGGTACCGTCATTTAGGGGTGTACTGCAACAAGCACCTTGTGGCGTTAGCCCTGTACAGATATCGCAGGATACCACATCAGGTACATTCGATGAGGATGAGATGATAGGAAGTGTACAATCCTTCCTGCGGAGTTGTTTAAAACTCGTGAGAAATGAACAAGCTATCGGAGAACTTCAGCACATCATAGATCAGTGTCAGCCATCTTCTTCCATGAGTAGTACATAGCGTACTGTTCATAATATTACAAGACATACAAGAACAGGAAGAGAGATGCGACTCACAGCACAGATTGGAGAATTCGAAAAGGATGAGGTGATCCTAGATTTAGGATCAGACATAAATGTTCTAACTAAGCAGACATGGGAATAGATGGGTAGCTCTAAGTTATTCAGATCACCTATTCATCTGAGATTAGCTAATCAGCAGTGAGTATCACCCCTGGGTCGATTACCGCAGGTGCCAGTTGACACTGACGGAGTTCGCAGCTTCGTGGACTTTGAAGTTATAGAAATAATTGGTGACAGTAGACCATATCCAGCACTACTAGGCATTGATTCGGTGATCGGTAACATGGTCGTTATCGACCTAAAGAGAAGACAAATGACCTTTGAGGATGCGCAGATCTGGGTCATCGCACCGTTGGATCCTTTTCAGGGTCCTAGATATATTGAACCTATCCGAGCAGAGGAAAAGGCACGTAACATAGAAAGTCTTTATCAGATGACTGCAAACCAGAGCGATTATATCAATCCAACCATAGAAGGGAACATTAGTTGGTGATACGACAGCTCATGCGCATCAGATTCAGATGTTGGTCTAGAGAATTGGCAGAACAGACTTCACGAAGTCTCAGCGCGCAGATGTGCATACTTGACTAAGCCACTGCGATGGATTGGCACAGAGATCAATGAGATTCCATCGTTTCATGGTCTAACGGATATCCAGGACTTCCTCAAGTAGTTTGAACATAAAATTTCTCATGAGCAGAGGATCGCAGCTATGGACCTTGCAGTACGAGCCACACCTGCAAGATGGTGGTATGCACATAAAGAGAATATCACATCATGGGATGATATTAAGATATTGATGGCGATCAAATTTTCTATCGACAGAGAGTATGTCCAGCAGAATTACACAAGAGAAAGTGACCTTAGATCACATATTCAGGCATGCGAATAGAATTGGTCAGACATTCCCAAGGATGAATGGGTTCACCGATTCATTCACACTTTGGACACAGTTCCAAGGAACTGGTACACAGAGACTGAACTGTGCAAGGGAACAACTACATGGCCACTTATGATAGATATCTTTCTACTCACCTTCGCTTTTGAATCTGAATACCCAAGTGTTGATCAGGCCCTAGATATAATAAAGATCAAGATATTTGAGGATTGTACCTTATCAATACAGACTCAGCCTGAGTGGGCCATTCAGTTAAAAGATGCACTTGAGTGCTATAACTTTGGAGCAGAACCAGAGGAAGAGGATGAGGATCCTCGCAACACCAACATTCCAGAGTCAGAAGGGACTTGCGATGTTGAGGGACCGTAGTTAGAAATTCCAGAAATCACAGAGCCCATCAAGATTAAAAAGATCAATATCGGCACAAACACAGAACCAAAGTTTGCCTCTATCAGAGACTATTGGAACGATGAAACAGTCGGACAGATTGCAGACTTGCTACATGACTATCAGGACCTATTTCCCACCAAGTTCACAGAGATGAAGGGAATATTCAGACACTTGGGAGTAATGAGGATACCATTGAAGGAGGATGCTCGACCTGTCAAGTAGCGTCCATATAGATTAAATTCGCGCTACAAAGAAAAAGTTAAGGATGAGATCGATAAGATGCTAGTAGCAGGCATCATTGAGCTCATATAAGAGAGCGAATGGGTTAGTCCCATGGTCGTACAAGAAAAGAAAACTAAAGGAGACATTAGGATCTGTGTCGATCTATGTAAACTCAACGATGCATCGCTTCATGATCCATTTCCAACACCGTTCACTGATGAAGTGCTAGACAATGTGGGAGGACAGGAGGTCTACCCCTTCACTGATGGCTTTTCAGGATATCACCAGATCAGAATCCATCCAGAATATCGATCCAAGACCACCTTTGCAACAGAATGGGGCTCATTCCAGTATACGGTAATGCCCTTTGGTCTTAAGAATGCACCAACTATCTTTTCCAGAGTAGTAGTTGTTGTATTTAAAGAATACATCCATAAATTCCTAGAAGTTTATTTTGATGATTGGACTGTGTTGGAGTAGGGTTCCACAGCTACAGAGGAAGCTGCTAGTTTAGGGGAAAGGTAAAGTTTTGGCGGAAAGAGGAGAAGGCAAGGCTACGATGCTGTAGCACGTTTCCAGCTGTAGAGAAGAGCCGGAAACATTGACTTTTGAGATAGAAAAGTCTATAAGGCAACGGTACCTGAGCGGCCGAGAGAAGAAAGCTCAACTACTGCATTGAAGGCAGCGGCGGAAGATAGGAGGGCTCAGCGACCCTCATAAAGAAGAAGGAGCAACGAGGCTCAAGCATTAAAGACAAAGGCCAGAGAGAGAACAGGTGAAGCGGTGCATAGTACCCATGATCAGCGCCGGGAAGCATGGAAGACTGCAGAAAGCTGCAGTGTGACGGGAAGCGGCTACCTCAAGGACAGAGAGGACCGACTGTCACTAATTAGGGTATGGGTTTACTGTTGGGACAGGCCCACAGTGTTGTAAGGGCATGAACTTCGGGCTGCCTATAAAAGATTGCATTTTGTATTGTAAAAGGGTTGGTTGGTTCAGAGGTTGATTCCTTAGTTGATTAGTTGAATACTTTTGAAGTAGGTTCAGGAGTCAGTCAGACAGACTGTGTTGTAACGATCCAGAGAGAGTCTGTGATTCATTTGAGTCTGTATGTAACCATCCAGAGAGAGAACAGAGAGGGAAGGATATATTGTAAGAAAGGCAGTATAGAGATAGAAAAAGGCCAGAGATCTAGAGGAGATCTCGCGCTGCATATGCAGTGCAACAGACTGTGCCAACTTCCCTCAAGATAGATAATAGAAGCACAGTTTGGTGGATGTAACTCCCATCCTGGGGGTGAACCACGTTAAATCCGCGCGTTATGTGTTGTATGAATGTGACTGCATTTGTTTACTGTTACTGGTTATTATGCTTATGATATTAGTTGCAGTCAATGAATGTATGTATTGTTCAGCTTACAGTAGTACTTGGGGATTAAAGTAAATGAAATATTTCAGTAAGTTGCATAAAGGCTCCCTTATATTGTTTCTAAATGACTGTTTAATTGGAATATAACTTCCTAGGGGTCGAACTTCGCCCATCGACACAGCTAAGGTTAGAGCGCAAGTCGTGGAGGTAGAATATCGCAGAGAGGCGATATTGCACCGGCAGAGAAGCTGCGGTGCGCAATACTGTGAGTTGAGGGTCTGGCGTTGAGAAGGGGTTGTTTGTCCTGCGGTGCGCAGCGATGCGATAAGGAAGGATATATTGTGAGAAGGAAGAAGGAGTGAGACAAGGGAAGACCCCGTGCGATGCTCACGAGGGTAGGGAAGCCGCGGTGAGAAGGACTGTGTGACGGAGAGAGTGCGCAATGCACCCACCCAGTAGGAGATCCCGCAGCCTGAAGAGCTGTGCAGCACCAGTAGGACTGCCACAGAACCTGGTCCAAGACACTTGAGTCTTGGCCAACCCATTAGATTCACTTCGGGTGAGACTTCAGGCTGCTTTGCGGTCTGTCGCCGAAAGGGCCAGTGGATTAGGGGTGTTGTTGATTGATTACAGTAAACCCGGGTCTGCCCATGCAATCAACAAATGGTTTCGTTGCCAGTTTAAATGAATGGGAGTCTATGTTCTGTTGGCACCCTACCAGGGAAGAGTTCCACCAGTGGCTGGATTCAAATTTAAGGGAGTTTGCCAAGAAAGAAAACTGAAGCCCTAAACTGAGCACAGAAGACTGGCTAGTAAAGCATATCGCTTCAGACATACACGCTATATTTTTTTGAAACCTACGGAAATGAGCTTTTCGACTGGCTATCCAAGCTGACAGCTAGCAACACATTCAAGAAGAAAAGAAACATTGTCTGGACACCGGAGCTGATTCAGACCGTGCAGAACCTTGACAATCCGATTACGAGAGCAGTGGACTTTTGGCTCACCAACGTGCTAAACGGTTTTGTTACAGAAGTTGCAGTCGATCAGAGAAAGAGCTTCAGCGAAGCCAAACGATACTTTTTCAGAGGATATCATGGTAAGTACCTAAGATCTCTAAACCTGTCCCTTAAGATGCTGCTATATGAAAAAGGAAGAATGGATTTAGTCTCAGATGAATAAGTAAAGATAGTAATGTCACAAGAATTTGAAAGTGATTTAGACAACATTGGAAGAACACGTAGCGGAAAGAAGTATAAGGTAGGCCACAGATCTCCAATATTCGAGAACAGTTCAGACAGTATTCGACAACAGAGTCCTAGCACTACAGAAGAATCCGAGGAGGGTATACCTTACCATCCTTATACCCCGCAGAAACAGACTGGAACTCAGAATAACCCCGTAGGTACACCATCCAGTAGTTCATAGACAGTACCTACTCCTGCTACAACAACCTCACCTACACCGCTGAGTGGTAGTACCCCAATCAGTCAGAATCCACCACAGATGAATAGAATGGGAGATGACATGAAGCTGCCTACTTTTAAAGGTACAGGAGCAGAAGACCCGGAACAGCATTGGTTCCTATGTGAAGCCATGTGGACCATTAAAACGATCAACGATGATAACCTTAAACTTATACAGTTGGTCACCACACTCAGAGATAGAGCCTTGACATGGTACATCAAGTACACTACATTACCCAAGATGCTTGCCCAGGTCAAGAACGCCATGATCAAAGAGTTTAAGAAACCTAAGTCTGAATCTCAGTGTATTACAGAGCTTAAGGATATTAAGCAGCTTCCATCAGAATCAGTATGGGACTTTGACCAGAATTTCAAAGCCCTCATAGACCAAGTGAGATTTGATTTTGCACCAGAGCAGCATAAGGAATGGTTTATTGCAGCACTGCTCCCTCATATCAGAATGCCACTGATGCAGCAGAAACTCACTACCCAAGATGAAGCGCTGGAGATGGCAATGAAACTAGAGGCTTCACCTCTAGCGGAGACTACCACAGGCATGACAACCCTACAGAACCAGTTGGCCAACCTCACGTTACAGATACACAAACTAAAAAAAGGAAAAGAGGTTATGCAAGACAGATGGTGCATAAAGTGTAGAGCACATGGCCATAGTAAAGACAACTGTCCAGTCTTTGCAGACTATTTAGCATCAGGGGCCCCTAGACCCTTACCAAGAACACAAGGGCCATGGTGTGAAATATGTAAAGCACATGGACACCCACCTCAGCAATGCCCATTGCTTCAGAAGTACGTACAAACACCTAAGAACCTGTATTGTATTTTCTGTAAATCTATTGGGCATGATCAACAGGACTGCCGAGCTTATGATCTCATGTCAGAGAGACAGCATGATGTGTACAGAGTCCAAGCCGACACACAGGGTCAAGCAGCAGGACAACCACCGGATCAGACTTATGGAGACCGTGGAGGAGGATTCAGAGGAAGAGGCCGAGGAGGAGGCTTTGGCCGAGGAGGGGGATTTGGCTAAGGCCGTGGACCAGTCACTTGTTATAACTGTGGAACTGTAGGACACTATGCTAGGGACTGTCAGAACGCTACTACTACTTGTAACTACTGCAAATCCTATGATCATACCATTGAAGAATGTTCTATCCTGATCGCTAGGATGAAAGACCCTAAGCCAGTAGCACACCAGAACATCCAGCTTATTGCTGCTGAACCGAAGGAACCAGAACCAAGCGTCAATATCGTGACTCGAAGCAGTGCTTCCACTAGTGGCACATCGCGGGAGAACGGAAAGAACGCAAGTCAGGGGTGGGTACGCAAAGCCCCTAGTAAAACAACACCATTAGAATTACAAAAGAATAAAGAAACATTTCATGAAGCCAAGGCTTTCTTTGATGAACCAACCCCATCAGGATCTCAGGTACCGCCATTTAGAGGCGTACCACAGCAAACCTCTGGTGACAGGAGCCCTGAGCAAGCACAGCAGGCTACCACATCGGGAAGATGCGACGAGGAGGAATCGACAGGGAGTGTACAATCCTTCCTACACAGCTGCATGAAATTCCTGAGAAATGACAAAGCTGTTGGTGATCTACAGCGCATGATAGACCAGTGTCAGCAACCATCTCTTTCGGGCAGTGCACACCGCGTTGTCCATAACATTACTAGACATGCAAGGATAGGAAGAGAGATGAAATTCACAGCGCAGATTGGTGACTTTGAAATGGATGAGGTTGTCTTAGACCTAGGATCAGAGGTCAATGTTCTAACTAAGCAGACATGGGAATAGATGGGTCACCCTCAGTTATCTCTATCGCCTATCCACCTAAGACTAGCTAATCAGCAGCAGGTGTCACCATTGGGTCAACTACCGCAGTTGCCAGTTGATATTGACGGAGTTTGTAATTTTGTGGACTTCGAGGTTATAGAAATCATTGGCGACAGTCGACCTTATCCAGCACTACTAAGCATTGATTGGGTGATCGCTAGCAAGGCTATCATTGACCTAAAGAAAATACAAATGACCTTTGAAGATGCGCAGATCCGGGTCATCGCACCATTGGACCCTCTCCAGGGCCCTAGATACGTTGAACCTATCAGAGCAGAAGAGGAGGCATATAACATCGATAATCTCTACCAGGTGACTGCAAACCAGAATGATTATATAAATCCCACCGCAGAAGGGCATATTAGTTGGCAATGCGACAGTTCATGCGCATCGGATTCTGATGTCGACTTAGAAAACTGGCATAACAGACTGTATGAAGTCTCATCGCGCAAATGTGCGTTTATAAGTAAGTCGCTGCGATGGATAGGCTTAGAAATCAATGAGATCCCATCCTATCATGGTCTGACAGATATCCAGGAGTTTTTGGAACAAATTGAGCAACAAATTCCTCAGGAGCAGAGGACCGCGGCTATGGACCTTGCAGTTCGAGCTACACCTACAAGATGGTGGTATGCGCATAAAGAGAATATCGCATCATGGGATAACATAAAAATACTGATGGCCATCAGATTCTCTGACGACAGAGAGTATGTTCAGCAGAAGTACACAGGAGAAACTGACCCCAGGGTACACATTCAGACATGTCAACAGAACTGGTTGGACATTCCACAGGATGAATGGGTTCACAGATTCATTCACACATTGGACACAATTCCAAGGAATTGGTATACAGAGACCGAGCTGCACAAGGGAACGACCACATGGTCACTTATGACAGACATTTTCTTGCT
>LPNX010405371.1:132087-183709 GCA_001517045.1 Pseudotsuga menziesii | reverse complement strand
TACTTTTAACTGCTTTAGCTTCAAGAACATATTTAGATTAATCTTTTGTTTTAGTTTATCTTTATTTTCATACACATCATTGAACTGCTACTAAGGATTCCATATTCCTTAGTAGGTGCTCATTCGCACAAGCTAGGGTGAAAACCCTAGCTACATACATCTGACGTACTGAAGGACACATTGGATGCGATGAGGGAACAGCAGGAGAAAATACAGAGCGCAGTCGAAAAGCAACAGCAAGACTTAAAAGTAATTACAGAGAAGACTGCCGCGGTGCACATCCCATCACCTAAGGCAACCGCCAAAGAAGCATCGACATCGTCAATTTCCCACGAGGAAGGTCTAGTAAAAGATCGACTCAATACTGTGTTGAATCCACCAGGGAGCATCCGATTCCCTGCGACGATGAAGGATCCACCAGTGCAGTTTGACCAACCTATTGAGGTCAACCTGGTGGAATTCCATACTGAGCAGTTGCAGATGATTGAACAGCAGATAAGCGTAGAACTCCGGACCCAAGAGCTCGTGACTTATAAGCAGAATGCGCAGCTAAAGCAAAAGAATGCAACACTGGCTACCAGCTATCAGAAGAAGGTTGGTGAGCTGGAAGCATATCAGGAAAAGGATCAGGCACTCTCTCAGCTACTGCAGAACATTGCTTTAGAACTACCCAGGTGTAACATTGAGTTCGCGAAAGATACTCCCCAAAAGCTAAGAAAAGTAGCCGACAGAGAAAAGGCTCTGGAGGATACCGTCGTTAGAATGGACGAAGAAGTGGCTAAGATGAAGGAAGATCACGATGCGCATATCGCCAAGCTTGAGGCTCACACACGGGATACCTCCCAGGCAGACCAAAGAGAGAGAATCGAGGCTTTTAGACTCACCGCTGTGCAGATGCAGTCCCGTATTAACGAAGCAACATCAGTACTGACCGATGCGATGAGCGCATGGTCCGAGCTAGATGAGCCACCTCAGCGAGTGGATATCCAGCGGAACATCCAGGTGATAGAGAGCACTACCATGGAAATGAAAGAAGAGATTAAGAGCTTAGCAACCCTTTAGAAAATGAAAAAGACAAAGGAGATGAACCAATTACAGCAAGAATCCCAGTAGTTGAGAACAAAGGAGCTGCACATCACCGATCTGCTTCAACCCTTCCAGGAGCAAATCGTCGAATTAGTCGACGCAGTGGAGCAAAAGGTGAAGGATTTCACTACCGTCCGTGAGCAAGTTGATCAAACAGAGGACTCCCATATCAATCAAACCTTGCTTGACTCGGCACGAGAGCGTGCTGAGGTAATGAAGAATGAAGTTGCAGAACTTCGAGGTAAGTTGCAGAAAACTTCGCAGGAGGCGAAGGAGAAGCTACAACAGGAGACACCTGCTGGTAGTGGCTCGGGGGTGAGCCACAAGTGAGTGTTAGGGGACTGTTGGAGTAGGGTCCCACAGCTACAGAGGAAGCTGCTAGTTTAGCGGAAAGGTAAAGTTTTGGCGGAAAGAGGAGAAGGCAAGGCTATGACGCTGTAGCGCGTTTCCAGCTGTAGAGCAGAGCCGGAAACATTGACTTTTGAGATAGAAAACTCTATAAGGCAACGGTACCTGAGCGGCCGAGAGAAGAAAGCTCAACTACTGCATTGAAGGCAGCGGCGGAAGATAGGAGGGCTCAATGACCCTCATAAAGAAGAAGGAGCAATGAGGCTCAAGCATTAAAGACAAAGGCCAGAGAGAGAACAGGTGAAGCGATGCATAGTACCCATGATCAGCGCCGGGAAGCATGGAAGACTGTAGAAAGCTGCAGTGTGACGGGAAGCGGCTACCTCAAGGACAGAGAGGACCAACTGTCACTAATTAGGGTATGGGTTTACTGTTGGGACAGGCCCACAGTGTTGTAAGGGAACGACCTTCGGGCCGCCTATAAAAGATTGCATTTTGTATTGTAAAAGGGTTGGTTGGTTCAGAGGTTGATTCCTTAGTTGATTAGTTGAATACTTTTGAAGTAGGTTCAGGAGTCAGTCAAACAGACTGTGTTGTAACGATCCAGAGAGAGTCTGTGAGTCATTTGAGTCTGTATGTAACCATCCAGAGAGAGAACAGAGAGGGAAGGATATATTCTAAGAAAGGCAGTATAGAGATAGAAAAAGGCCAGAGATCTAGAGGAGATCTCGCGCTGCATATGCAATGCAACAGACTGTGCCAACTTCCCTCAAGATATATAATAGAAGCACAGTTTGGTGGACGTAACTCCCATCCTGGGGGTGAACCACGTTAAATCCGCGCGTTATGTGTTGTATGAATGTGACTGCATTTGTTTACTGTTACTGGTTATTATGCTTATGATATTAGTTGCAGTCAATGAATGTATGTATTGCTCAGCTTACAGTAGTACTTGGGGATTAAAGTAAATGAAGTATTTCAGTAAGTTGCATAAAGGCTCCCTTATATTGTTTCTAAATGACTGTTTAATTGGAATATAACTTCCTAGGGGTCGAACTTTGCCCGTCGACACAGCCAAGGTTAGAGCGCAAGTCGTGGAGGTAGAATATCGCAGAGAGGCGATATCGCACCGGCAGAGAAGCTGCGGTGTGCAATACTGCGAGTTGAGGGTCTGGCGTTGAGAAGGGGTTGTTTTTCCTGCGGTGCGCAGCGATGCGATAAGGAAGGAGATATTGTGAGAAGGCAGAAGGAGTGAGACAAGGGAAGACCCCGTGCGGTGCGCGCGAGGGTAGGGAAGCTGCAGTGAGAAGGACTGCGCGACGGAGAGAGTGCGCAACGCACCCACCCAGTAGGAGATCCCGCAGCCTGAAGAGCTGCGCAGCACCAGTAGGACTGCCACAGAACCTGGTCCAAGACACTTGAGTCTTGGCCAACCCATTAGATTCACTACGGGTGAGACTTCAGGCCGCTTTGCGGTGTGTCGCTGAAAGGGCCAGTGGATTAGGGGTGTTGTTGATTGATTACAGTAAACTCGGGTCTGCCCATGCAATCAACAGACTGTATTTGGATTAATTGACAAGCACATAGGATATTTAAGACTGATGTTAGAGAAATGTAGGCAATACTAGATTTCTCTAAACTTGAAAAAATGTATATTCTGTGCGCCATTTGGTATTTTGTTGGGTCACATTGTTTGTAGACAAGGCTTGATGGTAGATCCCGCAAATATTGCCATCATTGTAAATCTTCCAGCACCCAACTCAGTCAAACTATTGAGAACGGTACTTGGTCATACCGGGTACTATAGAAAATTCATCAAGGGATACGCAAAGATCACAGCACCGATGGAGAAATTGTTAAAGAAAGATGTAAAATTCCTATGGAATGAGGAATGCCAGTAGAGTCTAGACACACTTAAAGAGAAGATGGTTACAGCACCCATCTTAGTATTTCCAGATAGGACTAAGCCGTTCCATGTACATGTGGATGCATCTGGCATCGCACTAGGGGTTGTTTTAACGCAACCAGGAGAAGGGGATATTGATCATCCTATCGCATATTCCAGCAGAAAGCTATCGACAGCAAAAAAGAACTACACCACGACAGAAAGAGAAGGCTTAGCTATGGTGTATGCACTGCAGAAGTTTAGGCACTACCTATTGGGTGCCTCGTTCAAGATGTTTACTAACCATTTCACATTGAAGTATCTGGTCAATAAGCCAGTGTTAGAGGGGAGAATCTGCAGATGGTTACTCCTCTTTCAGGAGTATGATTTTGAAATCATTGTGGAACCAGGAAGATTGAACACCGGACCTGATCACCTATCGCGGATAGACTCAAGAGAAGAGCCAAGTAACCTAGAGGACAACTCGCTGGATGCGCAGTTGTTTTCTATCCAGATCACAAACGACTACTATGCTGATATCATTCACTTTCTCACTACAGGATTAGCACCTGACGAGTTTACTAAGCAGCAAAAGAAGCAGTTGGTTGTTAAAGCAGTAGACTTCACCCTGCTTGCAGGACAATTATACAAGTTAGGTCCAGATGAAGTCCTGCGCAGATGTGTGATGCCGCATGAAAAAGACGCTATCATCAGAGAGGCACATTCAGGAACCGCAGGAGGTCATTTCGAAGGAAAGCTGACTGCGTAGAAAATCCTAGCTACAGGGTTATGGTGGCCTACATTGCACAAGGACACTAAGGACTTTTGTAGATGCTGCGATATCTTCCAGAGAGTAGGGAAACCCTCACGACGAGATGAAATACCGTTGCGACCGCAAGTTACACTGTGCACATTTGACAAGTGGGAAATAGACTTTGTGGGTCCTATCAACCCACCAGGAAAATGCACTGGTGTGAGATATATCATCACTAGCACAGAGTACCTCACTAGGTGGGAAGAGGCCAAAGCAGTAAGAAACTGTGATGCTGCTACAGCCGCACAGTTCCTTTTTGAAAACATCATTAGTATATTTGGATGCCCAGTCATTTTGATGAGCGACCAAGGCACACATTTCTTGAACCACACTATTGAGGCCTTGACGGAAGAATTTCAGATTCAGCACCATAAGAGCACTCCCTACCACCCACAGGCTAATGGTACGGTGGAGGATTTTAACAAGATTTTAGAAAACGCTCTTACAAAGATCTGCAACAGCCAAAGGATTGATTGGGACCTCAGAGTTAACGTTGTATTATGGGCATATAGGACCACATGCAAGAAACTTACAAGACATACACCTTTCAGTTTGGTGTATGGAAAGGAGGCTGTTATGCCCATGGAGTATATTCTTCCCAATTTAAGAATCGCTCAGATCACTGGGATGGCTGATACAAACACAATGGATGAAAGGCTAGCGTAGCTGCTTGCCTTAGAGGAAGACAGATTCATCGCTGGCTTCCATCAGAAAGTGCAGAAGGCACGAGAAAAAGCTTGGCATGACAAACACATTAAGAGTAAGACCTTTCCGATCAGAGACCTAGTACTCCTCTATGACAGTAAGTTTATTAAGTTTCCAGGGAAGTTCAACATGCATTGGCTGGGGCCATATCAGATACAGCAAGTTACAGAGGGAGGATCCGTTCAGCTCAGCAAACTGGATGGGGAGATTCTTCCCACATTGATTAATGGCAGTAGGCTCAAGCTTTATAGTGACAGCCACCCCACCTCTCATTTCTAGCCTAGATAGCTTACATGGTGCAGATGTCCAGTGTAGTTGAAAGGACGCACCGGGAATTAGTCTACACCAACAGGTATTCTAAGTATAAGGAATTGCATAAGGATGGTTCATTTTGCGCAAGTCATCAGTTGAAAAAAAAAATTAAGCAGAGGATGTGGTGTTGCATCGCAGCAAGGCGATGTCTCTCCGTGCCACGTACTAGCTTTCGCAAGAAACAGAAGGCTAGTCAAGTCGCCTTCTGACAGGCAGTTAATGAAGAAATGACCGGTATATCTAACCGTGGATTTGGCAACAGTGTAATCAATTTTCCAGATTTGGTAAATTTTCGACGAGACCGGGGCCTGTACACACACACTTCGAGCGAAATTTGATCGGATTTCAGCATTTATTGAGGATCGGATGATGGGTGTGGTCTTGTCCATGCAATTAATATGACCGACGGATTTAGTTTAGATGACCATTGCGTCCGGGATTATCGTCTTCGGCATAAAAGAAAAAATTAGTCATTCAGGAGGGTTACATTTTGCAAAGAAGTCAAGAGCCTAGAGTTATAGAGTGCATCGATCAGTTTCCCTGTGTAGAACTAATCCTGTTACAAGAGTGCTGTGATTTCCACAAATTTCAGCCATTGCACGTCTAGCGTTTTACACTGAGTGGGTTCTGTCCGAGGAGGAACCTTTAGAAGACATACTGAGGCATTTCGACCCTGGCGGCCGTATGTCCGCTATGACGACGCCGCCCAGGGTTGTGAAATTAGGAATATCACAGGAAAGACAATTTCCAAGGATGAGGAGTCAAGCGTAGGATGTAGAATATGTCATCAAAATCTCTGCTGAAGAGAAGAAGAGAGCCGAGCCGATCACTAAAGATAAGAAACCAAAGTGGCAGAATGATGAGAAGAAATCTCCCGGGAGGAAGAAAGTAAAAATGAGAAAAAGAAAGCAACGGGAGAAGGAAGATGACCTATCCCATTAGCTAAGAGGAGAACAAGAGGTTCCAAAGGTCAGGAATGAAAATATGCGGAACCCAAGCAGCGTGAATACCTGGAGCGAGTTTCTGAGAAGAAAAGTGAAAGGGAAAACAAACCGAACAAGCAGAACTTCAAGATGCAAACAAAGGCTTGTTCTCGGAATGGAATTCCTAGTTTGTATACCTTTCGCATAAGTAGGCTCCAGACTGAATGAAATGTTTAAGAAGGCTGGAAGATACAGATTTTCCTTGTGATAAAAGTTCTAACCCAGAAAAAGAGGAAAGGATATCTGTGGAAGACTTCTCAAGACCTGGAGATCTTTAAAAGGTCTCAGGAGCGATGAGAGCGAGAACATAACTAAGGGAAGGAAAGATAAGAGAACCCATCGAACTAAGTTATAGAAACTAAAAGGAGCATGTCACGGTGATGCAGGACAAAGTCGCAGGACTTCGGGACAGGTTTCAACAGACTTCACAGGAAGCCAAGGAGAAGCTATAGCAGGAGAAGCCCACTGGTAGTGGCTCGGGGACGAGTCATAAGTAAGTGTTAGGGGACTGTTGGAGCAGGGTCCCACAGCTACAGAAGAAGCTGCCAATTTAGCGAATAGACAGTTTTGGTGGAGAGAAGATAAGATGGAGCTAGGACGCCGTAGCATGTTTCTAGCTACAGAGCAGAGATGGAAACCGTGACTTTTACGGCAGAGAATTCAAGGGAGATGACGGTACCTGAGCGGCCAAGAAGAGAAAGCTCACCCACTGCATTGAAGGCAGTGGTGGAAGATAGGAGGGCTCAGCTACCCTCATAAAGGAAAAGGAGCAACGAGGCCGAGGTATTGAAGACGAAGGACAGAAACAGGGAAGCAGTGCACAGTACCCATGGTCAGCGCTAGGAAGCATGGAAGACTGCAGAGAGCTGTGGTGTGATGGAAAGTGGCTACCCCAAGTACAGATATGCCGACTGTCACTAGTTAGGGTTTTGGGTTACTGTTGGGATAGGCCCACAGTGTTGTAAGGGCGAGACCTTCAGGACGCCTATAAAGGGATATATTTTGTATTGTAAAAGGGTTGGTTGGTTGGTTGTTTGATTAGTTGGTCCTTTTTGTGGGCTAGACAGTTAGACAATAGTTGGATAATTGTATAGAAGCCAAGCTCTAGTTCTGTTATTAGCTGTAGTTATCTTACTGTAACCAGTAGCTGGCTCATAGAGCATGCATGTAACGATATGCAGGGATCGACAGAGAGGGAAGAGTATATTGTAAGAGGTGCAATATAGAGTAGAGAAGAGATCTAAGAGAGAAGGGCTCTAGGCTTTGTGCTGAGTTACCCAGAAGATCTCAAGCTGCATATGTGGTGCAGCAGAACTGTGTTTAACTTCCCCTGAGCTATAATAGAAACACAGTTCTGTGGACGTAACTTCCATCCTGGATGTGAACCATGTTAAAATCGTGTGTTATGTGATTGACTTATGTGTTGTGTTTATTTGTTGCATCTATCAATTATCACATGGGCCTTGTTTACATTTTAATGTATGTATGCGTTATTCAGTTTACAGCACTATAGAAGATGAATGCAAGTTGAAACCCTTAAGTATTTTGTATAAGAGTTTATCTATGCTTCAGCTCTTAGAGTTAAGAGTTGCAGAGTTAAGCAACCTTGTATATTGAGTCCCGTAAGTCGGAACGAGTAGCACTGAATACGCTGAGCCGCAGTGGTAGGATATCGCAAGGAGGCAGTATCGCACCAGTAGAGGAGCTGTGGTGCGCTGCGGTTGAGAATCATCATAGGAAGGAGTTACGCGTTGCCCGAGGTGTGGTGATGTGATAAGGACTAGATTCATCGCAAGTAAGAGGAGGTTGTGCATCGCAGAGAGAGAGAGATCTCGTAGCTAGAAGAGTTGCGAGACACCCAAGCTGCCTCAAAACCTGGCTGAAGACACTTGAGTCTTTTGGCCAACCCATTAGAATCACTTCAAGTGAGACTTCAGGCCGCTCTGCGGTCTGTCACCGAAAGGGCTAGTGAGCTAGGGGTGTTGTTGGTTAACTACAGTGAACCCGGGTCTGCCCATGCAAACCAACATGAAGAATATTGGAGTCAGCAATCAACTGAAGGAAATATTTGACATGCTAGATGGCCGAATCACCATAATTTCATGAAATTTTGAAAGCCAATTATATGCATCCCCCAAACCATTACAACAGTTAGGAAAACCTGGGATGTTTCAGAAATTGATAGGCTAAAACATTCCAGTTAACTGGCCACTATATTTCTCCTTTAATTCATCCATATCAAAAATTAATAGTATGCATTTGATATAACCATTAAACCTTGTACTGAAAAGGTGGAGCTATCAAGTGATGAGCTTTAAAGGTTTTAACATGTCACATGGGCTCATCTACACACAACAAAACTTCACAAGTTTATGAGATAACAGGGTTTTATCCCTTCAATGGAGTCGCCATGTGAAAAAGAAAAATAAGCATTTATAAATCTTTTCACAAAAAAAAAATTTCTTTTCTTCGTAAAAATAAAAACTGGAAAAAAGTTAGTGGAGTCGCCAGATGAAAATTAAAGATCTACTCTAAGCATTCATTAAACAAAGCAAAAACAAAAAGGAAGAAAACAAAAGTCATACTCGGGAATAAAAGTATTTATCCCCGACAATGGTGCCAAAAAGTGTTTCCACCTTTCACACACCTGGGTCACGTGGTAGAAATCTTCAAGCCACATGGTGTGTCCTTGAGGGCAAGTCTCGTGTCAAGCCTGTCACCTTGTTCTTGAATCCTCCGTTTAGGCTCAACTCCTAACGAAGCCAAGGGGGGTAGACCCTATTAAGTTACTAAGGAAAAATTATTTAGTACGGTGATGTTAAATTGAATGAGTTACTTAGGAGTTTGAAATTTAACCATAAACAACCATAGATGACAAGATACAAAATGAGCGCATGAAAGCAGAATGCAAAGACACAATATATATAGCAAGAAAATAACCAATGCCTTAAAATGGAGTCAAAAGATAATTAATGTACTTGCATGTGCTTGGAGTGAAAGTTTTGCAATTACCTCTTGGTACGTTTTAAGTTAATGTGAAATATGAGTTGATTAAAATTAGGCGAAGCGGGGGGGGGACTCCAGATATACCCGAGAGTACTTGGAGTATGTCCAAAACTAAACCGTCACGGCTACCCGCAAGGAATATGTAGGCTGAATAGAGTCTCTGGGGCTATTGTTTATAACACACCCATTAGGGTGTGACAGAGATCGGGGCCTCGAGGTCACTTTTCAGGAGTTCCCGCTTCCTTTGGGTATTTTTCCACCATAATGGTTTGATCTAGGTGTTGGATTTTCACCTAATGGTTTGTCAATTTGGGAGAGTGAATCCTAATTATTCTAGTCACTCAAGTGCTTTTGATACAGCTTGACTGGTCGGATGAACCGTAGCCAAGTCCAAAGCATACACACTGGAGTCTTGTCAAGTTTAGTAAATTTTGAGATGGGTGTTCTTGTTAAAAAGAAAACCCTCCAAGAACTTCTTTCAATCCAAGTGGATCTCAATTGGGGAATAAAGGAGGGGTTAATTTTATAATAGCTGATGAAACAATTGATGAAAAGGAAAACACAGATACACAATTCCGGTTTTCTAATTAGTCCTACCACGCATCTCTTTCCCCTTTCGGGTCAATTGGGAAGTCGTGGGGTAAGTAATAAGATTACTTTGAAATCTTAAATATGGGATATGGAAATGATAATAAATCAAAGTATACTACCCTGCAGATTAGAACTATGCTAGATTGAAAAGAGATGAACGAAAAGTAAAAAATTGACACCGACGCAAATCCCCCTAGGTACGATGGTGAATAGGCTCGAAAGAGCCTATTCGAAATGACCTCTTATTTTTATTAGCAGCGATTTAAAATATCAGAAAATTGAAATTTATGTACTTTTTTCCTTTGTTATCTAGGATCCAAAGGCTTATAACAAGCTTGAATTAAAACACGGTGGTGGGGGAAGCTTCTGGGAAGCTCTGGTTTGTCCAAGAGTCAGAAATTTGGCAGAGTATCCTTCTCTTTTATGTTAGACCTACTAAAAAAAAGTGAGAAATTAAAATCAAATGTGCCCAAACACACTTTCAAAGTGTTTTGGGTCACCACGCTAATTACCGAAAAAAAACTAAGTAAAAAATGTTAAACAGGGCTAATCTAATTTCTGCAAAAAGGAACCAAGGAAAGCAAGCTTTCCTTTGGATCTTGGCTTGTTGTTTGGGCAGCCAATGAGATGTGCATTTTTATTGCAGAATTTAAATCTTTGAAGAACAAAAAAGGAAGCTACCTTATGAGCAAGCTTTGGATCTATGCTTTAGCTACTTGGAAAAAAGGAATTTCCTACACCTAGATCTATCTTTATGAACTGATATTCTTTATGAAATTATAGATATAAGAATCAAAACTCTTATAAAATAGATCGAACAATATATATTCAATTCTTGGAACTAGATCTAATCATAAGAGGAAGAGATAGGTAACCGAAAGATTGATTTTGAAAGAAAGGAGGAAGAGAAGGGGAAAGGCCCGTTGTTGGATGGATCTGCAATGGAAACTTGTTAGTGGAATACAGAGGGGCAATGTCTTCACAAATATTTTGGATGTATAGTGGAGTCAAACTAGATCCACAGCTCATTCAATCCTTGCTACCTGAAAGCTAAACACACAATCCTGCACGAAACCTCATGAGATCTGGATATATATATATATATGAAAAAGAGACAAGAATTACATGTATAATCTAGATATTCTAACATATATGCTATGAGATATAAGAAAAACAAGTAACCTTACTTTCCCAACTATACTCCTATTGATTCAGCTGAATCGTTCAAGCCAGAGAGGGTTCAGATGCAGAAATTAAGAGAAAAGCCGGCAACATCAATATCCGTAAGACAATGCTTAATCCACACACATGAGAGCATTACACCATTTGGACTCCAAAGCTTCTTTATTCCAACAATCAAAAGATTACAATAGTATTACAATAGCAAGCCCTTAAATCCAACTCTAACTAGCTTGGAAGAGGCTGCTTGTGCTTGATTTATACAAAAACTAGGAGATCCAGCCTAGGGGGGGTGCAAATCCTAAGGAGACAAATCAAATCAGCTGATGGAGAGTCAAGCAATGCAGATCTGAAGCTGAACTAAGCCTACTTTTCAACCGGGGGCTTAATTGAGCTGACACATTAGCCCATAAACTGACACATCGGTCCACAGAGCTCCCAGGAGAGCCCACACGTGTGGAGGAGAGAGAGAGGGTGTAATTCCCCATAAAAGCTGTTGAAGATCAACTCTGGATCTGATTTGATCACCTCCTTCAGTAAAGGATTTGTCAGATCCAGTCATTCTGGTTCAGATCTGACTGATTTCAATCAAATCGGCTGAGAATCCACTGATATATGATCTTGAATTTTCTCCATTATTCATCAATTTATTAATTAAAATAATCAATAAATGATTTTTTGGGGCTTTCTGACCTGAGTGATGGAAAATCACTCAAAACTACGAAAAAGTGGGTCCATGGGTTTACATGGTGCTCTTAGCTTGAAAATGAGCACCTACATGACTGAAACTAATTATTTGGCCCACTTTTATTACAAAATCAATTTTTCCAATTAAACTATTAAAAAATAGCCTAAGTTTTGGAAAAATTAGATTTTAATAAAAAACACTGAAAAAACTAAAAAATTGAAAAATTGAAAAAACCTAGGGGGACTTAGACATGTTCATATGACTCGACCATGATGTCTAGCATGTTTATACATTGACACATAGACTCTAATAACCTCAATAGGCCTAAATTCCAAGACGACCACCCCAACTTTGGAGGTATGGAGTGAAAAACTTAGAAATTGTCAGTCATTTTGTCAACAACCAATAATAACCAAGGGAAAAAACACCCTGGGCTGATCGGATTGACAAATAAAGTCTAAGAGACCAAGTCTTTTACAAACACTATCATGCTAGAACATTTATTACAATTCCCCCATGGGGTATGAGCATGTGATATAGTACAACAAGCACTTCCCATAAGTACTTCCAAAGGTCTTATGAAGTCCGAACAAGTTATCCTTGTTCATTTCACCAGGCTCACTTGATAAAAAACCACTAAGTACAACTTAGGTGGTAACACCACCTTGATAGTTTGACATCACCAAAGGAGGTTTGGGAGAAGCTTGAGTCTCTATTTGGAAAAACTGATGAGCTACGTGGTCACCAGCTTGAGAATGAGTTGATAAGCTTGAGCCCAGTGCACTATGATACAATCCAGGACTTCTTCACCAAGTTCAAATCACTTTTATTGCAATTAAAACAATGTGGGATTGAGAAAAAGGAAGATCAACTGATCTTGTCTATACTTTTGAAGTTGGGTCTAGAGTTCTCAATCTTTGTGAGCACATTTCACTCAGAAAAACTCACTCTTCGAAACTAGAAAATGCCAATCATGGCAAAATTCATGGAGTGACTCAATCAAGAGAAGGATGTATTGGTCCAAATGGGTTCCATCAAGACTAAAGATCAAGCACTAGCAGTAGGGGTTTTGAATTCAGCAAAGGGCAAGCCCAAGTCCAAGAATTTGAAGTTGCCAGACAAGATGAAATCAGAGAAACCCAAATCCAGTGAGGGAGCTTCGAATCCACCCAGAGAAAAGGAGAATAACAAAAAAGAGAAATTCAAATGCACTCACTACCACAAGGGATGGAATCCAGATATCTCATGCATGAAAAAAAACATAGACACCATGGTGTAGCTACTGGAGAAAAACAACATTCCAGTCCCTCACAACGCAAAGAAAGAAGGATGGCAAATCTAGTTCAAGTGAATGCAAGGAGAAATGTCATGCTTTGGTAGCCAGTACTTCTAACTCTTCATCCTTTATCATTGATTCAGGTGCTTCTAGGCATATGGTATCCAGGAGAGAATTTTTCTCCTCCATGAGTTTGAATGTTGGCCCAGCAGTTCGAATGGGAGATGATCTGAACTTCAGACCAGAGGGATTGGGAGAATTGATTTATACCATGGTTTTTTTAGTGATGTACAGTATGTACTATACCTTGTAGAAAACTTTTTTTTAGTCTACCAAATGACCCATACAGGAGAGCCAAAGAGAGTGATATTCACTCCTGACTCGGTAGAGATTTCTGAAATCTCAACAGACCAAGTTATTGCAGTTAGGTATGTTGATCATCATGAGTGAATGTACAAATTCTCTAATTTCCTCCCTACTTCTAGTGATCAAGCACTTCACTCACATGTCAATGAGGTTTCCAAACTATGGCATGAGAGGTTTGTCCACATGAATTACAGATATCTCCAAACATTGAACAAAGAAGAAATGGTGGAAGGTCTTCCACAAATTCCGCCATCTACCGTAGCATGTATTGGATGTGTGATTGGGAAGCATCCTGAGAAGAGCTACGAGAAGGGGAAGGAAAGGACAGCAACACAACCACTTGGGTTGGTGCATTCTGATTTGATTGGTCCACTTCCCACTCCCTCATATGGTTGATCTAGGTATGTGCTTGCATTGATTAATGACTACTCTCGATTTTGCTGGGTGTACTTTCTGAAATTGAAATCTGGGGTGTTTGAGTAATTCAAGGTTTAGAAAGCACTTGTAGAAAATTAGAGTGGGAAGAATATCAAAGTCCCTGGGACTTATAATGGAAAGGAATATGTGAACAAGAATCTACAGCAACTTTGTGAGGAGTGTGGCATCCAAATGCAACACTCAACTCCCTACACACCACAGTAAAATGGTGTGGCAGAGAGGAAAAATAGATATCTCAAAGAGATGGAAAATTGCATGATAGAAGTGAGGGAACTTAATCCCAATATTTGTGCTGCTCACACTCAAAACAGATCCTTCCACAAATTGGTGAAAGGAATGACACCTTATGAGGCATGGTTTGGTGAAAAACCAAATGTCTCAAATTTCAGGATATTCGGGACAAAAGCATGGGCAAGAATCCCTTTAGAGAAGAGGAAAGCCTTGAAACCACAAATCAAGGAGTGTCTCATGGTTGGATATGGTTAGGACACCAAATATTACAACATATTTGACACATCTACTTGCAAAACTTTTGTTGAAAGGAGTGTCAAATTCGAAGAAGAGCCAATTCCTGATTTCGAACTTGCACCGGAGGATTGCTCCTCTCCTCAACCATTTGAAGATGTAAGTGATGGTACATGCTCTATTTTTCCGATAATTCTTATTTTTGAAGATTATATTTCTATATATGACTCACAATATAGGCCCAAATGGGCTGAAACAATTATGCAAGTAGCTAGGGAATTGGCAGGCAATCCCCAAGAGCCTAGGAAAACTAGATCACAAACTACTAAGGCTTCTTTTGCAAGTGACAGTGCTCTTGATGAGCATTGTTATATGATGATTAGTTATAATCCTTAGACATATCATCAATCTTGTATATACCCAACATGGAAATCAGCAATGGAAGATGAGTTTCAGTCCCTCCAAGAGAACAATACATGGGAATTGGTTCCCCTTCCTCCCAAGAGGAAAGTTGTTCAATGCAAATGGGTTTTTCGAACCAAAATTACTGTTGATGGTTATGATATAAAATATAAGGCTAGATTATTGTCTAAGGGCTATTCTCAATTCCATGGAATTTATTAGACAGATACCTTTGCACCGGTTGCAAAGATGGACTCAATTAGACTAGTTCTTGCATTGGCAGCTAGTAAGTGTTGGGAAGTTCACCACATAGATGTAAAGAGTGCATTCTTGCATGGTGAGATACAGGAGGAGATCTATATGCAGCAGCCTGAAGTTTTCCAAGAGGATCCTTCATTGGTATGTAGGCTGAAAAAATCACTGTATGGACTCAATCAAGCCCCCAGGGCTTGGTATGCAAAAATGGATGCTTTCTTGCTTTCAATTGGCTTCACAAGATGAAAATCAGACCCTAATGTGTATTTGCAACAAAATGATGTTAATTTTCAGGTCATTGTTATTTATGTTGATGATATTCTTATTATAGGTAGCTGCTCCAATTTAATTGGCCAAATTAAGAACTCTTTGCACAGTGAATTTTCCATGACAGACCTAGGATTGCTAAGGCAATTTTTGGGCTTGGAAATTGAGCAAAATGGCAAGGTAATCATGTTGAGTCATCCATAGTATGCTTAAGACCTGATAAATAAGTTTAATATGGCTGAGTTTAATGCAGCCAATTCTCCCTTTATTTATGGTATTAAAATACATGAATTTGGCAATTCCCCAATGGTGGATATTATACTCTACATGAAACTAGTGGGAAGCTTGCTCTACCTCACTCATACAAGACCTGATTTGTCTTATGTTGTGATTGTTGTAGAAAGGCATATGCACCACCCACATGAGCTCCATTGGAGGGCTGCAAAAAGAATTCTTCGGTATGTCTAGGGAACTAAGAAATTCGGGGTGCACTACACAGTTAGTTCCTCACTTCAACTAGTTGAATTTTCTGATTCAGATTGGGATGGTGATCCAACTAACAAGAAATAAACATCAGGTTTTGTCTTCATGTTTGCTAAAGGTACCATTTTCCAGTCAAGTAAGAAACAGCACACCATCTCACTTTCATCAGTAGAGGCCGAATATAGGGCAGCAGTCAATGCTGCCACACAATGTGTTTGGTTGCAGGGAATTCTCTGGGAGTTTGGTGTCACAATAGATTATCCAACCAACATTTGAGTGGATAATAAAAGTTCCATCAAGATATCCACTGGTCCAATACAAAGGCAGAGGACAAAGCACATAGAGATACACATGCATTACATTAGGGGCTTAGTGCATGACAAGGTGATCTCACTGCAGTATTGCCCATCCACCGAGCAAACTGCTAACATTTTTACCAAGGCTTTCACTGAGAATACCTTCACTTACCTGAGATATTTTCTTGGGGTGAGTGAGGGATGGTAATTTTATTTTATATTATTGTAGGTCTAGCCCCATGTCCATTCTTGAGGGAAGGTTTTCCCATGAGGTTTTCCTTCTTTCCTCGGTTCACATGGACAAATAAAAATTGTAAATTTTGAATTATGAACTTGAGGTGACTTGAGCCATTGTTTCCAAGTCCTTCATCATTTTGTGAGCATGCTTAGTGGTTGAATTAAGGGAGGGTGTTAGAACAGTAATCCATCACTAGTACCTGTTGGGTAAAATATGAACTATCTAATTCAACACTTAATTTGTCAACCTGGGAAGGGAGCTTGTGAGATGAAAACACTATATGTGCAGGATTAAAGCTTATTCTAATATAAGATAACTAAATATGCAAATTTTCTAACATGCAACTATATAATTTTAATCTACATGCATGACTATCATGAGTTAAATGCAAGAATTTAATCTATCTATGAAAACAGGAAATTAACTAAGAACTTGGAAAGTAACTATAAATTCAAATCTAATCTAATGTTACATTAACATATTCTATAAAGGCAGAAAATTGATATATAACTGAGATTCAAACTAGTCTAATGCTATGCTAATCTATTCTATGGAAGGGAATTGTAGATACTAATATAGAAAGCAGTCGCTTGGTCCGAAAGCAAAATGAGAGCAAAACTAACTACTTGCAGCAAATTATTTGATCTATATTATAAATTGGAGACTATTCCATGTATGCATGAGTAAATGCCTATATAAGAATGCAAGTCCAACTGATTCATGGAAAGAAATGAATTATTTAATTGCAAATTCGTAGAAAGCAAAGCAAGTAACTGCAGATTCATAGAAAGAAAGAAAAATATTATTCTAAAGACCAAGCGTAAATAAATGCGTTGCAAAACAGTAAACTAATCAAAGAAAAATAAACTTGGAGTTCAAGCAGACCCAAGTAACCACCTAATTAAAAGGAACAAATCCTACTTACAAGGTACTAACATATTGACGTATCTAACCCTAAAAAGGTAAAATCAAATCAAGCTAAAGACATAATCACAAAGCAACACAATAAACCAAAACACAAAATATACTTATAAACATGAGATGAAAAGAGGGAAGAAATAAGAATAAAACTTAATAATTATTCTAAATAATTTAACCAAAGGCTTTTAGAAAGAAATACAACCATTATCTAACTAAACCAATCGAAACATACTCAACAAACTAGAGAAACGGACTAAAAAAGGATAAAACAGGCTAGGAGCTGAATGGAAGACTGGACGACAGGTTGGAACGAAGGTATGGATGCCAGACATAACAGACTATCCAAACGATAGTCTGTACACATAAAATGCTAAAACTTTAAAAAAAAGAGCTAATCTAAATGATTTTTCTTAGGACAGTTGACCTATACATATGCTGATGAAATAAATGAGCAAAAAAATTAAATCTATTTTAATGATTGAGTGTCATGACAACATGATATAAACTAATTCATAATTCAAGAAATAGATTACATCATTGAACAACTGAAATATACTTGAGCAAATTCATGATAAAAAATAGAAATAAATGAAGTTGAATCTACTGTAACTTAATCAAAGTAATCTAGTCTAAGAACCAAACAATGAAATGTAAAGGCTTTTGAAAAGGAATTTGGAAACTATTCTATGCGCAACTGGTTGCTAACTTATAATGGAAAACTATATAATCAGCATAATATCCAAATCTACATATGCTACAGGATTTAAATAACATGAACGATTACAAGAACTAGATTACATAAACAAACTACAAATCAACTAGGTTAATTGCAAGAAAGGAATACGAAAAAATACATAGAAAGTAGAAGACTCTGGTTGTTGAGGGGCCCTCCCAGCAATCAAAGATTTGAAGGTAAGTCAATCAGTCACCAATCATCAACAGCTGAAATATAGACTTTTTTATTAAACTAAGGAAAATTTTTACACAAAGTGTTTTTTTCCTCTTCAAAACCGAAGAGGTATTTATAAGATGATTATGATGGAGATCAGTTCGACCACCTCTTGCTAAAAATAGATGTTCATTACTACTATAACAACTATCCACGAATTCAGAAAACATCTAGCCATAATTTCTGGAAAATTTGGTTTCAAAGAACCACGATTTTCTCCCAAATGGCTACGAATTTCGTGAAAATTCCTCTCAACGACCGAAATGGGCCTATTTTGCACAAAACCCATGTGAAATATTATTTTCAAGTTTGCTTCTGTTTTTCTGAAAATCAATTGTCTATTAAAAACACGTGGTCTGCATGGGCATCTAGATGAACGTCCGAATGACCTATAACCAAGATTTGTTTATAAATCCGGATTCTGAGCGGATTTTCGGCTAGTTTGTTAGCCAAATTGATGGTTAGGTGCTAGATTGTTGAATTGTGGATGGGTTATATCGTTGCAACATGCAATTCTCCACCCTTTCCTCATGTGTGTTCATCAACCATTCTCATGCGTTGTCTCTTCCATATGCGAATTCTTGAAAGCTTTCTTTGTGATGTTCTTCCCTCCACAAAAATAACCTACATACAAACATACATGTTTAATACCTTTAACAAATCATTATGTAACGAATTCCAAATCAAATTTTGGATCACACCCATTCCATGACATCACATTCCAAATATTTTATATTTTTAATTAAATGGCATGAGTATAGAATTAATTATCTATTTTATGGTTATAACAAAGTTAAAGATTGGGATGTCTCATTCCATGAATTTTATATTTTTATTTATAATAGAATTAAAGTATATGAGTGGCATGCTTTTGCCATGTCATGGTTAATGAATTTGTCATATCCATGTTTAATACATAAGTGACTTTTAATGTTATTTAAGTATTTAAACAAATTTTGTTTTAAAATATTATTATGTTTTTAAATAATGGGCTTTTAAATATTTTATTAAGTTGATTTATCCACTTGTTTAAGTCTAAAACTTTATTAGAATCTCATCATCAACTTATGATTTTAATTTTTCATATAGAGGTATGACGAAACTGGCGAGAAATAAAAGGCGAGGATAAAACAAACCAAGTACCTAATAAAAAAACATATCATTAAACCTAGCATGGAACATAGGACCAGAAGAAGGGGTTGAATGGAGTGAAAAACGCCTATTATTTGCAAAATACTACATTTAATACATAAAAATAACATATTTGTCTTATTTTACATTTGCGAGATTTTAATTAATAAAACAGAGTAAAAGACAACCTTATTGAACATAGATGTATTCAATTACGGTAAATAGGTCGGAAATTAATGTAAATAAAACCATTATAAAAGATAATTTCAACGCCTAACATACCCCCAGACCAAAGGTATGGCATGTCCTCGTGCCATAAATGAGTCAGAAGTGGTATTTCATTTATTCAAAAACTCTGCTTGATCATTAATAGGAAATCGTTCAGCAAAACGAAGCCATCTTTATTACTACATGAAAACTAGAACTTAGAAAAAAAAGTTATGTTATGAGATGACCAAAACAACTTCATATTATTTAAGATTTCTTAATACATATGATTCCACCACTAGTAATAATTCACACTTATGAAGACCATATAAATTGATTGAGACTCCCTCCCCCAAACCGAAGGTATGGCACATCCTCGTGCCATGAATGAATTAAGACTGGGTTAAAATGGAAAACATGAGGGTATATATAGTTAGGAAATCGTAAAGGAAACCAATCATCCCTACTACTTCTCAAAGTTTTATCATTATTCAAGTAAGTATGGACAGAGTTTGCATTTCAAATTCATTAGACTCCTAATTTTATGGGTCCCATTTCTAGGATAGTTATATCCTAGGTATAGTATGAGTTAGACAATAGAGTCTTAAGTGTAACTTACAAACATTCTCAAATGGAAGATTGATGGAGTTCATTTTCTTTAGATCAATCATTCATACCTTCCTCCAATAGAACCACAACAACCATTATTATCACAAAGTCATTTTCATATTTTTTCCCTTTTGTTTTTTTTTAGACTTTTTCTCTCTCTTTTTAACAAGTTGTCCTCCCCAGGAAGATTCCCCTCTTTCAGTCGGGCCTATTCAGTACCCCGTTGGGTTTACCTGGTCATACCCCAGGTTGGTACCCACTGCCAGCGAGCCTGTTTAGTACCCCGGTGGGTTAACCTCTTAAACTCATTTTCTATCAGAGACTCTTGTCCCAATGTTTCCATTCCCTATAGATATTTAGAAAATTATTTTTCCTATGAAGGAGTGGTGGGGGAGCAGCTTTGAAAACCATGCTACAGGGTGGGATGGTATATGGAATGGAGGACAGCTATTCTTCTCTTTGTTATTATCATGGAACTAAAATAAAGGATGCAAGAGGAATCTACTGAATCAAAGATACACATGATTGATGGATTTAGTGTAGGGTAGATGCAGCCATAAGATAATGATTGAAAGGTGTCTCTAGTCCCAAAATTCATATCTTTCATATAGAATTATAATAGTGTTCCCCACAAACTAGGAACTTCATTCACCCTTATGCTACCATGTAGTAAAGATGCTTAAATAACATCCCCTGATAATGAAGCTAGGATGTACGACTGACCTCTAGGTTTTAGATAGACCTTAATTTATGACAAATCCCCATGAGGTTTAAAGTTGGTCTTGAGTAACTCGTATAATTAGAAATATGCATGTATGAAAATGAATAATGATGTAAAATTATTTTGGTTTAGTCATTAACATGATCTTTTCTTAGTTCTTTTATTTGAAAAGAAAACAAAAAAAACAAAGTTGCATTATTCCCTAAACTAAGAATGCAACCTTTTATTTATATACATATTTTGCTACCCTAAGAAGAAAGAAAATGTATTTATTCAAGTATATGATGTTTTCCAATGAAACAAAGTGTGAAGCAAAATAAGAATTGTACCTTTATCCGCATATGAAAAGATTGCTGTAGTGATTACCTGAATGTGGAAGTTCAACCAACTTACTTTTCTTTGCATCAACACATGTTGAACGAAGGAAAGGTATTGCGGTCGAGTTACCTCCTGAAACCATCTTTTGATGTAGTCTTGGTACTCACCTTCCTTCACTATGTCATATAGATCCCCTTCTTTTAATTGAGAAGTTGTTCGAGCACATGATGGATCTATTAGCCTACATATGGAGAACTCTTTAATTTCAGGTTTCTCTCCTTTGGATACAATCCCCAATGTATCAGCTTCTTTTGCAATCTCGCAAAGAACATCTTTTTGTAGTTCTTGGTATTTTAGTTCGTTTATCATTTTAGGAGTGGATGATAAGCTCTCAACTGCTATCAAGAGCTTCTCTTCTTGAGAGGTAGATATCCAGATCCCAGTTGTTTCTAGGAGTTGAGAAAGTTCTCTCATACTAATAAACACCTTTGAATCCATTTGGTTGGTTGATAGGTCCTGCTCCACAAAAGGATTAGTCTCTGGGGTTCTTACAACACCCAAAAATTATTATGTATTTTTTTTCTCTATTTTTTTTTTAATATTATCTACTACTAAAGAAAATTTAAAAAATCACATCACACTAAAACACCTATATAAAATTAACTTGCGGAAATTAAATGCGGAAAAGGAACAACAAGGCTTCGGGGTACCCCACTATAGTGGATGCGTAGGTTCTTACCTCTCGTCTTACCGTTCACCCCTCCCCCTTGTTGTGTAATGTACAATCAATCCATCTACCTAAACTCTAATCCTTTTAGCACCTTCCCGGCAATGATGCCAAAATCTTGGGTAAAATATGCACTATTTAATTCAACACTTAATTTGTCAACACGGGATGGGAACTTGTGAGATGCAAACACTATATGTACAGGATTAAATCTTACTCTAATCTAAGCGAACTAAATATGAAAATTTTCTAACATGCAACTATATGATTTTAATCTACATGTATGACTATCATGAGTTAAATGCAAGAATTTAATCTATCTATGAAAACAGGAAATTAACTAAGAACTTGGAAAGTAACTATAAATTCAAATCTAATCTAATGTTATATCAACCTATTCTATAAGCAAAAAACTGATTAATAATTTAGATTCAAACTATTCTAATGCTTTGCTAATCTATTCTATGGAAGGGAGTTCCAGATACTAATCTAGAAAGCAGTTGCTTGGTCCGAAAGCAAAATGAGAGAAAAACTAACTACTTGCAGCAAATTATCTGATCTATATTATAAATTGAAGACTATTCCATGTATGCATGAGTAAATGTCTATCTAAGAATGCAAGTGCAACTGATTCATGGAAAGCAATGAATTATTTAATTGTAAATTCGTAGAAAGCAAAGCAATTAACTGTGGATTCGTAGAAAGAAAAACAAATATTATTCTAAAGACCAAGCGTAAATAAATGCATTGCAAAATAGTAAACTATTCAAAGCAAACTAAACTTGGGGTTCAAGCAGACCCAAGTAACCACCTAATTAAAAGGAACAAATCCTACTTACAACATACTAACATATTGACATATCTAACCCTAAAAAGGTAAAATCAATTCAAGCTAAAGACATAATCACAAAGCAACACAATAAACCAAAACACAAAATATACTTCTAAACATGAGATGAAAAGAGGGAATAAATAAGAATAAAATTTAATAAGTATTCTAAACAAATTAACCAAAGGCTTTTAGAAAGAAATACAACCATTATCTAACTAACCCAATCGAAACATACTCAGCAAACTAGAGAAACAGACTGAAAATGGATAAAACAGGCCAGGAGCTGAATGGAAGACTGGACGGCAAGTTGGAACGAAGGTCTAGATGGTAGACAGAACAGAGTATCCAAACGATAGTCTGTTCACAAAAAATACTCAAACTTTAAAAAAACAGCTAATCTAAATGATTTTTCTTAGGACAGCTAACCCATACATATGCTGATGAAATAAAAGAGCAAAAAAAGTAAATCTACTTTAATGATTGAGTTTCATGATAACATGATCTAAACTAATTCATAATTCAAGAAAGAGATTACATCATTGAACAACTGAAATAGACTTGAGAAAATTCAAGATAAAAAACAGAAATCAATGAAGTTGAATCTACTGTAACTTAATCAAAGTAATCTAGTCTAAGAACCAAACAATGAACTGTAAAGTCTTTTGAAAAGGAATTTGGAAACTATTCTATGCGCAACTGGTTGCTAACTTATAATGGAAAACTATATAATCTCCATAATATCCAAATCTACTTACGCTACAGGATTTAAATAACATGAACGATTACAAGAACTAGATTACATAAACAAACTACAAATCAACTAGGTTAATTGCAAAAAAGGAATACAAAAAATAAACAAAAAGCAGAAGACTCTGGCTGTTGAGGGGCCCTCCCAAGAATCAGATATTTGAAGGTAAGTCAATCAGTCACCGATCATCAATAGAAAAAATAGAGACTTTTTTATTAAACTAAGACAAAGTTTTACACAAAGTTTTTTTTTCTCTCTTTAAAACCAAAGAGGTATTTATAAGATTATTACAATGGAAACCAATTCAACCACCTCTTTCTAAAAATAAAGGTTCATTACTGCTGTAACAACTACCCACGAATTCAGAAAACGGCCAACCACAATTTGTCAAAAAGTTGGTTTCAAAGAACCATGATTTTCTCCCAAATAGCTATGAATTTGGTGAAAAATCCTCTTAGTGACTGAAATGGGCCTATTCTGCACAAAACACATGTGACAGAATTTTCAATTTTGCTTCTGTTTTCCTGAAAATCAACTGTCTGTTAAAAACACGTGGTCTGCATGGGCGTCTGGATGAACATTTGGATGACCTGTAACCAATATTTGTTCATAAATCTGGATTCTGAGTAGATTGTCTGTTGGTTTGTTGGCCAAATTGATGGTTGGGTTCTAGATTGTTGAATTGTGGTTGGGTTCTATTGTTGCATCACGCAATTCTCCACCTTTTCCTCGTGTGTGTTCACCAACCATTCTCATGCGCTGTCTCTTCCATATGCAAAGTCTTGAAAGATTTCTTCATGATGTTCTTCCCTCCACAAAAATAACCTGCATACAAACATACATGTTTAATACCTTTAACAAATCATTATGTAACGAATTCCAAATCAAATGTTGGATCACACCCGTTCCATGACATCACATTCCAAATATTTTCTATTTTTAATTAGATGGCATGAGTATAGAATTAATTATCTATTTTATGGTTATAACAAAGCCAAAGATTGGGATGTCTCATTCCATGAATTTTATATTTTTATTTATAATAGAATTAAAGTATCTGAGTGGCATGCTTTTTCCATGTCATGGTTAATGAATTTGTCATATCCATGTTTAATACATAAGTGACTTTTAATGTTATTTAAGTATTTAAATAAATTTTGTTTTAAAACATTATTATGTTTTTAAATAATGGGCTTTTAAATATTTTACTAAGTTGATTTATCCACTTGTTTAGATCTAAAACTTTATTAGAATCTCATCATCAACTTATGGTTTTAATTTTTCATATACAGGTATGATGGAACCGGCGAGAAATAAAAGGCGAGGATAAAACAAAACAAGAACCTAATAAAAAAACATGCCATTAAACCTACCATGGAACATAGGACCGGAAGAAGGGGTTGAATGGAGTGCAGAATGCCTATTATTTGAAAAATACTACATTTAATACATAAAATAACATATTTGTCTTATTTTACATTTACGAGATTTTAATTAATAAAACATAGTAAAAGACAACCTTATTGAACATAGACGTATTAAATTACGGTAAATAGGTCAAAAATTAATGTAAATAAAACAATTATAAAAGACAATTTCGAGGCCCAACAGTACCTTAGTTACACTAATTAGTCAATTTTATTGCTTTTTAAGCTTTAATACACTATGAGGTGGACTAGGGGTGCTTAGGTGTACATATGCCATGTCAATTTGAGGCTCCATGACCCACATGGGTACTCCAGCTTAGTGAACCAGCCACATATGCACATCCATCATTTCTGGTGCACTCCCATTCATTGAATGTGGACAAGCAAGTTGACTTGGAGTGCTAGAGTGGGATTTTGCCCAAATTTGGCTTGATTTGGTGCAATTAATGTTGCATTGAGACTCTAAACCACCCATTTTCCACACCCATACTTTCCAAGGTGTAATAATTGACCCACAACACATCAGCCATGCCACTTCAGCAATTTGTGGCCATTTGGAGAGATTTGGGACGTGATTGGCCCACCTAGGGGCGTTTGATGCCATTTTGGCAATTTTGTCTTATTTGCTCACAATTGGCTTCCAAATCCATTCAAAATGCTTATGATGTATTTATAAACCTATTAATAACAATTTCATGGTAAGACAGTCCAAAATTATCTTGTTTCCAGCTATCTGTGTGTGTAATTTATCTATAATTTGGAGGTTTTTTTTTAATCTTGCACCCAAATTTGATTTGTGAACCTCACTAACAATCCTAGATTCTCCTGTGGTTCAAATTAATCATTTTCGGGTTTGAATTTCTTGCAAATATCTTATCTGAAATGGACCTATATCCTTAATGATATGGAAGGGCTTGTTTTGTTTAACACTCCTAAAATGTAATTCATTTGACAACAATCTCTATCTAGCATATTACATTGCTAAAATCCTAACTTTCAGAAATATATGTAGTTTGTAGGAATTACCTTCAAATCCATTCACCCTAATAATAGTATGATCTTCAAAAGGGAACTAGTCACCCACTCTAGTTTCTAGTGTGAACTTTAACCATTCCTTTCCTTCTCTATGCATTCTTGGAAAATTCATCCCATAAATTATTACATAGGAAATCATCATAGCCTTATTGGTGAACTTTGTAAAATTAGAATTGCTTGCTTTTCTCATAAACATTAAAATCCATTCATGTGCAAGAATGTCTTTGTCTAATTGATCAATCTTGTCCAGACCTGGACATTCAAAATATTTGTAATTTTGGTGCAGAAAAAGGAAGAATAAGCAAGAGGGAAACCTAAAGATTTCTTGGGAAGGAAACTTTGTAAGTATTTTATTAAGGATTTGAACTACAAAAGCAGGAGTATTATCTTTTGGAGTTTGGCCTGCTACTGCATATAATTTTGAAATAAATACTAAGATGGTTTCATCCACTTCTTCATCACGTGCATACCCTAGTATGGAACACAATGAGGAAATTATTTTTATAACCTTAGGCTTGAAGAAAATAGTTTTCAAAGGGGGATTTTGATTTGTATATACCATTCCCGCTACCATATAATGGTTTTGACAATAGTTTTACTATTTGGGTTAAAGGTTTGGTATTGGAGGACTACCTCTCTTTCACCAAATGATAAGGTATCTTCTTCCATGGGTAGAGAAAACATCTTCCTGGCATATTCAACATCAATTTGACATATAAATTTGTTTCCATTAGATGATTTGATGTTTATTTGGCTTGGCAAATAATATGTTGAGCACCATACAATAAATTCATGGAAATGCACCAGTCCAGGGATGATTTTAAGGAACCATACTTATTTAAAAGTGTATAAATGTTGGCAAATATTACCAATTCTTAAAACACCAACTATAAAATGATTGGTGATATTTTTCAAAAAATATTTTAATTTCCAAGGATTTATATTGTTTATATAATAATTTGGCAATTTTTAGTGTGAAAAAGCTTTACCCCATCAAAATTGGGCGAAACAGGGCTTCAAAAAATGCAAAATGGAAAATCTTTTTTGGGAGAAAAACATGGAAAAATAGCCCACTAGGATAAAATCCGCCCCTAAAATTATCCCTGTGCACCACAGGAGGATAAACTGAGCATAGTAGGTTAGCCGTCCATAACTGGTATTAATCCTAGTCTATAGATGCTTTATAATGAGCTTTAGAAAAGGTATGGATTATGTCAGAATGGGATATTTATGGATCCCTAATATCTACTTGATGGTCAAAAATGGTTGTATTTTCTATTAGGGTAGGCTTGGGGGAAACTCTGGAGGTTTCTTGGGCCACTTTAATGGTGAAATTTCTCTAGTTAGGGCTAATTTGGAGAACATGAAAATTATGGTAAAAAATTTTAACTATTTTATGGCGCAAGTTTAATGAAATGAATTTTAGACTGCTTTACTCGGTTATGTGACATGGATGATGAATTTTGTTTGGGTGGTTGATCTGGATGCTGAGTGGATGTACTGGTTTCTTGAGAGCTTTGGTTCATGGGTGTTTGGTAGGTGCACAAACATCAATTAATTTTGCAATAAACAAAAAATCACTTTTAATGGGCCTCGGGTTTGGGACAGACACTTGTCAAAATATTATTGGCCAGGAGGAAAAGTTGATGTGACTTCTAATAGCGAGACCAATGGGATGACTAGACCTGACATGATGACTAGAATAGTGGTGGGGTCACTTTTTTACTATGCATAAACCATCATGGTTTCCCAGGGAAATAATGCATACTCGCTTGGGTGGTTTTGAAAATATCCTCGAGCATGTGTAATCAATAAAGGGATGACACATATAAAAGGCAATTTCACTTTTGTGCATGGTCGAGGCCCTCCAAGGTACGTGCATCTCTCGAATGTGCGATGAGCCTCCACCATTGGATCTTATCTTTATTTATTTAGAGTAATCATCATCCTATTCATATTTAACCATCTATCATATCAACCTGTGTGTTTTTCTTAACCATAGATCATGTTGATTGGCCGACAGATCTGCTCTAATCTCCATGGTATTAAATATCTTATTATTTGACCAAGCACTAATATTGGTCATTGGATTGATTAAATATCAATGGCTATCTTCTTGTCCTTGGGTTAGAGCCCAATCCTCCACTTCTGGCCATCTTATGATCATGGTAAATCTATATATTCTTAACTTTAGCACCCTTTATTTATCCCGCAATCTTCGATTTACTAATTTTCAAGGTTTGTGAGAGCCCATGCAAATTTAAGTACTAACAATACCATGAGTTCCTCCCATATATTGGGCTCCAAAAGTATAACGAATTGTAAAGGCATTACTTCCCCCAGGAAATTGATTCCCTCCATAGGATTGGTTCTCCCCAACAAAAGGATTGTTCCCATACATAGAACTATCCCAAGGCATATTACTACCACTAGGATAAGTAAATCCCCCTACAAAAGTGATTCCCCTAGGAAGGGGAATATTCCATAGAAATTACTGACCCTAATGAATGGGAAACCACCAAAAACATTCTCAACACTATGGAAAGGTAAACCACCATAAACGGGACTGCTTCCAATAAAAGGGACACTACTAGGGTTAATGGACCCACCAATGGGTTTTTGAATTCTGGAGACTTTCCCCACTTGTGAAGGTGCAATGGATATTTCCCCTATAGACATATTCCACCCAAAAGGAAATCCAACATTGGGAGTAACCGAGATACCAGTGGTGGATTCAAAACTACCACTAGTGTTAGCAATCGAATTTGTCCCCCCATAAAAAACAAATGGAGAGGTGGGTTGTTAGAAATATGCAGTAGTTTGTGGGACATTCAATTGAACTATGGCTAGAATTGTGGTTATGGAAGGTATTCCCCTAAGAGAAAATGTAGATGTACTGGGAGAGGTAGATGGAACACTTGACCCCTTGGTAGATTGTTGAGGAGAGTTAATTGAAGTTCCTCTTTGAACACCAAGGGAATATGGAGCGGGTTTCTCCATACACAAACACATACTAGTCCCAAACATAATGTGACTTAATAGTGAAAAATTCTCACCACTCAAAGGTTTAATTTGCATAAGTACAAGGTAAAAAGTATTGGTTAAAGAGGGGTTAAAGTTTGGGACAACACCCTTGTCCACAAATTCAACCTCCAATTGTTTGGTATGCACTGAATCACTTTCATAAATAATTTTTTCTGTAATCTCTACTTGAGAGGTGATTCGCCTCCTAATGGGTGGTGGTTCTTCCTCAAGAGGAGAAAGATCACTAATATGTCTAGATTGGTGATTTGATAGATTGTCCATGTTGAAAGATAAAATTGTAAAATAAAAATAAAAATAACAATCTTATGGTCAACTACAATATAGAACCAAAAAACACCATCTAGGAAATCAACAAACAAACCAATTGGATAAAAGTACTCTTCTAGAGGTGGGGTCTGAAGCCACCAATGAATAGGTGCGATACTATTATGATAAACCCTCTTAACCCACCCCACCCCTTTGAATGCAAATTCCAAGTGCCCACAAGACATCCCTCAAGGTAGGAGACGTAGATGATTATGACTGTGTCTTAAGTACCACAAGCACTCCCCACTTGTAGTTACCCATGTAGGAACCTAGGAATAGCAACTAAGTTTACCATTTCATAGAACAACAACCAGGTGGAATAGTCGTAAGTCAAGTTCAACTTTTTGGGCATGGAACGTAAGACATGATGCAAATATTCTCAACGAAAAATAGAAAAATAGAAAGAAAAAAAAGAATGATGCATCGATTTCTGAGGGTCATAAATTTTTACTTGGTTATCCGTTTAGGATAAAATTAATAGGAAATTGTATTTTGAAGTGCTCACTGCAATGATTGATTATATCCTTTTGAATGAAGCTTGTTTGACACTTTTTGGAGGCCAAATTCCTTCATATAAGGCCTCAGATTAGGGTTTTAGTGTTTTTGTGGGATTTTTTAAAATTGTAATTATTAGTTATCTCATAGTTTATGCACCTAGTCAGAAAAGTGAGTTTGATGCCTAGTGCTAATCAAGTTATATTTTGATTAATGGTCAATCTTAGAGTCATATGGGAATTTTCTAAAATTGGCAATTTTTTAAAATCTCAGATTTCAAAAATTAGGATGGAGAATGAATAAAAAAAAATTATTTTTTCCACTCTCATGTGTTTGCATGGTTTTTAGATCTTTTGTTTGAATGTGTCCTATATTTGGTGTAGCTATTGCTTGGGGATAGAATCAGTGGTGATGGGGAAGAATTTGCATAACACATTCAAAATTTGTAGCAACAAGTGATATAGAAGTTTTAGTCTAGTAACAAGTATATCAAAGTTATAAAAGATTCTCACCAATGACATCAGGTATTCAATGAAGGTGATTTGGTGATGGTTTATTTATGAAAAAATTGGTTTCCTAGAGGAACCTACCACAAATTAAAGTATAAGAAAATTGGTCCTTGCAATATTCTCAAGATAATTAATGATAATTCGTATAAGTTCAATTTATGAGTTGATCTTGATATTTCCATTGTTTTTAACGTTTCTGGTTTATATATAATCCATGGGGGCGATTTGGGTGATGATAGTGAGGTAGAGGTGGATTGGAAATAGGTCATTCCGAGAAATAAATAGAAAAATATCGCTCATATATTAGATAAGGAGAGCATTCATACTCAACATGGTCAATACAACCGATATTTGTTCCAATCGGAAGGCTTAGCACCTGTAGAGAGTACATGGACTAAAGAGGGGGACTTGCTGAATCTAGATATCATTAAGTGGAATAAATTTGAAGACAATAACTTGTTGGAGCTACATTATGTTCAACCAAAGGAGAATAATGCAAGGCAATATGAAGGTTGAAAAAAAAATGAAAAAAAATAATGATGAACGTATTTCTGAGTGTCATAAATTTTGATTCGATTATTTGTTTAGGCTCAAATTTTATAGGAATTTATGTTTCAAAGTGTTCAATACAATGACCAATGTGATCCTTCTAATAACAAAAAAATTCGACACTTTTTCAGGGCCAAATTCCTTCATATAAGGCCTCAAATTGGGGTTTTAGTGTTTTTGCGGTATTTTTTTTAAAATGTAATTATTAGTTATCTCTTAGTTTATGCACCTAAGTAGAAAAACAAGTTTACACATATAGCCACTCTAGTTATCTTTTATTTAGTGATCAGTTTTAGAGTCATTCGAGAATTTTCTAAAATTAACAATTTTTGAAAATCATGTATTTTGAAAATCTTAGATAGTAGTTACAAAGGGTTGAACCTTCATTATAATAGTTAGGATGGAGAACGAATAAAATATGTTATTTTACCACTTTCATGTATTTGCATGGTTTTCATATCTTGTGAATGAATCAAATTTTACTGGCTACATCAAGATACAAGTCTCAAACCTAAATCCCACCAGAAGGTGTCACCCTAAGGACTTGCCAACTAAACATAACCCCAATACATGCAAGAAAACATGAAGCACACCGAGAGGGGATATCTCCCAAATGCACCTTACTTGACCTTGTGTTTGATTCTTATGTTAGAAGATCCTTCCTATCAAGTGCCTTTATCTACTATTGGATTTTTACATTTTAATGACTCTAGTTATGTTTTATTGCCTTGGAGAGTGTCCTCTCCAATCCTAATCCAAGGCCCTGCACCTTAAACTAATGTTCGTTTACTAGAACAAATAAAATTTGTAATTAATTTTAATTAAGTAGAATGGAATCAAAATGCAATATTTTTGTTTGATGAAAACCTATAAATGAGAGGGAATAGATATCCTCATTTTTCAACAATAAAAATACAGCACAAAAGATCCCAGTAAGACACTAAAATATCCCAAATTCATATTTGAGCATACACAATCCCTACATGTAATTCAATCAAACCGAAAGCAAGCGCACCGAAAATAAGAAGCTAAGAACATGCCAAATGTATAAATCTTTTGTTTTTCCTTCTATTTTCAAATGTAAAACAAACAAACAAGGACAAGATGCATGCAAAAGACAACTTCAAATAGTGAAAACATAATCAAATCAACAATACAAAGTAGTGATCACTAATCAATTTAGTAACCACATATACTCTCTATAAATATCCCAATGCTTGGTATAAATCATTCAATGATGAATGACCAAAGATACCCCAGACACAAAATTACTCAAAACAGTCCTTCAAAATAATCCCCAATACAAAGAGAGCGAATTAGAGATGATCTCAGTAATTGTAAGTCTCACAAGACACATTAAAGAAGAGAGATATGAAAGAAATCAAACCACTCAAAATCAAGGGAAAATATGCAACTGAGTGTTACTTAGAGGGCTTGGAATTTAATACACAATTTTGAGAACAGTCTTGTAGTAGATCTGAGAAAAAATGGTCAAAATATCATCAAGCAATCCAATATAGAGAACCATTACTCTGTCCTACAATAGAAAGGATTCATGGTAACTACAACATTACCCCCCTATTATTCAGTATTGAGTGATGGATTCACTTCTATACTCAAAGGGAGGGGGTGATGGCCCTCAAAATGGCCCAAAATTTTGCAATTAAACTCGTATATGAAAGGTCCTAGAAATTGGATAGGCTCAAAACTTGTGCAAGACTCTAATGGTCAATGAAAGACTTAGGAAGGTCAAGAAACTAGGAATTCAAAGAAATTAAAGGATAAAAAATAGGGAAATTATAAATAAAGTTCCCCACTAAAGTCACCATTTATGTTAGGGATCCCCTATGGACAGGTGATACCTCCCTTGGATCCTTTTCCAGATCCAATACAGGAAAAGGGGTAAACCAATATGATTTCACCCACTATATTCATCAATTTACTCACTAGATTTAATTATTCATTCACACACAAGATATGGAGATAGAGGGAAGAAATATTAACACACCTTAACTTATGTGAGGTCCTTTGGTGGAGACCAATCCTAGATATAAGATCCAAGGGACCTTATAGATTTCATTGGAAATCAAACCACCTATCGACAATAAAACCTGACAAATCTATAATGAAAGTGGACACATAGGAGAAAATAGATCCAAAAATATTTATATAAAAATATTTCCCTCTTGACTTCACATATTTTAATGAAGGAGATCGACCAATCAGTGAAACAAGGGAACCAGAATAGATGGACGCATAGATAAAAATCAAAGAATTCGACATATCAAATGATGACCGACCAAAAATGGCAAAGATCGAGGATTAATAGACTGAATATCAAATGGGCGTTATAACTATCCTGCTGAAAGAATATCAAAATTTCTTCACCAGAGACTATAAATATTTGAAGGGATCAATGCAAAAAATGGGTGAAATGAAGATCAACATCAAACCATATGCTAAAGTAGTGAAAAAATGCTCATACAAATTAGCACATAAATACAAAAATATAGTCAAGAAAGAAATAGAAAACATGTTGCCAGCTGGAATCATCTATCCTATAGATAAGTCAAAGTGGGATATCCCTAGGGTCATTCAACCAAAGAATCATGACCCAACAAAACTGCACATTTGTGTCGACATCCAAGGATTGAATAAAGTTATTTTGACCGACCCCTTTCCTACACACTTTGCCAATAAGATTATTAATGGAATCATCGGACATGAATGTTATTCCTTCACAGATGGACTTTATGCATACAATCAAGTCCCTATTTCCAAGGAATATCAACACAAGACCACATTTTTTTGTGTGTTCATGTCGTTCACCTATAAATTCATGCCTTTTGGGTTAAAGAANTATATATATATATATATATATATATATATATATGGATATTTATTTCGATGACTAGATAATATATTTGTTACTCTGTGACCATATCCATTGCCTTTGACTTATGCTGGAATGATGTCGACAGATACAACTCTCATTAAACATTAAAAAGTGAATATTCGAAACACCAATTGGGATTCTCTTGGATCATGTCGTCTATAAAGAAGGAATAAAATTCAACTCTATGAAGATCAAACTTATTCTCGACCTAAAACCTTAAGTGAGCCCAAAGTAGGTATGCATACATATTGGACACGTAGTATACTACCAGAAATTTATATTAAGACCTTATTCTGATACTATGTATCCCCTGGAAGAATCGCTCAAAGAAAATTAAGAATCCCAATGGTCATAATATTATGAAGCATCATTTGAACTTTTGAAGAGAAAATTAGTCAAATATATCATGAATTGAACCCTATATATCACATGGATGGTCCGAGGGACTAGACCCCTAAACATATTTGTCTAGTCAACACTATAAGTAATCCAATATCTTGTTTGTTGGTTTATTGGTTGGATAGCGTTTTGTAGGGGTATGTCACAAAGTTTGTTGTATATTATACGAGTTCTTATAGCACAACCGAAAGGGAGTTATTTAAAGGTCCCTAAGGAAGGTACTTAAACTCATTATATACATGTCTCAAGATTCTATTGTGCGATAAAGGAACTATGATGTTGGAATTAAATCACCTTAATAGCTAAGCAATTATGTGCATAGTGGGGAGTTGGGGGATGACCGAAGAATGATATGAACGAAGGATAACAAGAATGAATGAAGAAAGGATGAGTTGATAATGTTGAGTAGAGAAGAGGCTATGACACTATAAGAGATTGGATTACTGCGTGGAGGAAACAGAACTTGGAAAGATAGTAGGAAGAGAATTACGACAGAGGTAGAAAAGAAATGCAATGACTATCAAGAAATAAATTTCTATGCAATACCCCATATCGAAGGATTTTCATTCCTAGAGGAAGAAGAAATCAATAAAATCAGTCTACCCAAAGGAAGTCACCTTGTTTAGGTTGGGATCTGCATCAAACTCTCAACCCCACATGCATCCCCAACATCCGAGGTAAGAATCCCAAATTTGGTATTTCCAATTAGTAATAGGAGCAATAGTAGTCAAAGTATAGAATTTAAGTTGGCTAGTTAGAAAAAATATGAATTGCAGTAGCAGTACTCCTTAGAATACAATGGTAGCGATAGACCCTACCTTGAATAATTGTGTCTTGCAAGAGAACGGGACAGACGATCCAGATCACAATTTGTTTATGCATGAGGTGATATGGAAACCAAAGCAAGTCCAAGATGATGACAAAAAATTGGCATAGTTGGTAACCACTTTTAGGAATCATACAATCACATGTTATATGAAGTATGAAACCACTTTACCAAATAGAACTTTGGATGGGATGAAGGATGCATTGATAAATGAATCTAAAAAGCTAAAATCCAAATTGCAGTACATCAGTAAGTTGAAGGAAATTAAATAGTTGGAAAATTAATCATTTTAGGAGTTTTATTAAATATTCAAAACATTAAATGACAAGGTGACATTCCAAATTCATGAAGAGCAACATAAAGAATGGTTCATTGCAGGGTTGTTGTTGCACATGCAGGGCCCTCTAAAAATAGGTTTCCATTAGTGAACCATGAGGAGGGTTGGAGGGAAAGTTAAGAGACCCTTTAATTTCAATTTTTAGCTTAGTCCATACTTTAAATTGTATTTCATTTTAAATATATTGAGGGCTTTTATAATTGTAGCATTCTATTATTTGATAAATTTGAGCAAGTATTAGTGAACCACATGGAGGGTTGGAGGGAAAGTTAAGAGACCCTTTAATTTCAATTTTTAGCTTAGTCCATACTTTAAATTGGGTTTCATTTTAACTATATTGAGGGCTTTTAGAATTGTAGCAATCTATCCTTTGATAAATTTGAGCAAGTATATTTGATACTTGAGCCATCAAGGATCACTAAATGACACTAAAAGTTTTAGAAGACTTTTGTCTTACCTTGAAAATTGTCAATGAACTATGGACCAAAATATTTTGACAATAATTCACTCAGTCACGGAGTGAAACCAAAAGCTTAAAGTGATGAAAAAAATTAGGAGGGGTCTCTATTTTCTTCATAGGAGTTGAGGTGCCCAAGCCCCCATGAAGAAAATGGGGAAGGGTGGTTGCAAGAGAAACAATATGTAATATCCACAATAATTGTACCGCACCCGCTATGTTCTTGTTCTTTCTTTACTTCCACTATTTAGATAAGACATCATATGTATGGATCTATGTTAGGACAATATATGTGAACTCATTGGAGGTTACCCTCTCAAAGTGATATTGGAGGGTTCCCCCAAAAAGTGACTAGTACTATAGTATCTAATTCATTTATGTCATTACTTGTTATTCTTTATGTTAGTACACATATTTTCAAGGAAGCTAACAAAGATTGAAAATTAGTAAATCAGAGACAGTGAGAAAGTTGGAAGGTACTAAAGTTAGAAATATGAAGGTTCATTAAGTATAACAGGTGACCAAAATCCTTGTATCAGGTCCTAACTGTTGGACGAGCGGATAGTCATTGATATTTAATTGATTGAATGGCCAAGATGACTAGCACTAGTTCAACTAGGTGGAAAGTTAAGATGATCAAGGACCAAGAAGATCCATTGGTCGATCAATATAATCGACGGTTGATAAGAAGCACATATGAATTGATGTGATAGGAAGTTAAGAGAAAAGTAGAGTTGATCACTTTAGAAAAATAAATATGAGATATAACCACTGAATTTCATCCTGCATATGAAACATGCACGTACTTTACAAGGGCCCAACCATGCACAAAAGTGAAATCATCATTTTATACGTGTCAGCATGTTATTCATTATGCATGCTTGAGGAGCTTTTGAAAACATCCCAAGAGAGTATGCATTACTACCCTGGGAAACTAGGGTGGTTTCCACATATGAAAAAATTGAACCCCGCCATCAGCTCAGTCAGCCCATTGAGCTCGTTGTCAGAGGTCACATCACTATTTCTCTCATCAAATGGTATTTTTCCAAATGTCTATCCCAAACTCGAGGCACGTTAAAAGTGGATTTTGTTTGATTTCACAAGTCATTGTTTTGTGCACCCATCAAGTACCCATGAAATAGTGCTCTCAAGAAACTAGTACATCCATTTAGTGGCCACCTCAACTACCCAAGAAAAATTCACCATCCCCGTCATTTAACTGGGTAAAACTATTGAAACCTACCTACATTCAATTTTTACTGTAGATTTGTTAAAAGTTTTTATGCTAATATTTTGAGAACCCCAAATCTTCTTAAACAAGAAAAATTTCACCGTTAAAATGGCCCAACCTACCTCTAAAGTTACCTCTAAACCCACTCCAGTAGAAAAAAAACCATAAACCAATATTAGGGATTCAGACATTTCTCATTTGGACCTAATCTAGACCTTAACTGAAGCCCAGTAGAAAGTGTCCATAGAACAGGACCCATACCAACTATGGAAATATAACCTAGTATGCTCAGTCTGTCCTCCCACTATACATCACCATAAATTTACTGTGTGGTGCTCAACTTATTACTCACCAAGCCAAAGAAATGTCAATATGTCAAATTGATGCCAAAGAGGCTAGGAAGAGGTTTTCCCTGCCAATAGAGGAAAACACCCTACCATTCAATGAAAGGGAATCATCCCTCCAATACCAACCCATGATCCCTAATAGAAAATTTGTTATTATAAACCATTATATGGAGGTGGGAATGGTTACTGCCAATCAGAAATCCCTTTTGGAAACTATTTTCTTGAAACCTGAGGCTAGAAGGATAATTACCCTGTTAAGTTCCATATTGGGGTACAAAAGTGATGAAGAAGTAGATGAAACTATATTATTATTTTTGTCAAGTTTGCATCCACTAACAATCCAAACCCCAACATATAATACTCTTGTTTTTGAACCTCACATCCTCAATCAACAACTTATAGAGTTTCCTGCCCAAGAAATCTATAGGTTTCCTTCTTGCATGTTCTTCCTTTTTCTACCTCAAAATTACAAATATTTTGAAATTCTAGGCCTAAACATAACTAATCAATTGGACATAGACATCCCTGCACATGAATGGAATACAATGTTTATTAGAAAAGCAAGTAATTCTAATTTTATAGAGCTAACAAATAGGGTCATGAGGATTTCTTATATGATAATTCATGGGATAAATCTACCAAGGATACCTAGAGAAGGCAAGGAATGGTTGCAATTCACACCAGAAACCAAAGTGGGTGACTAATTCTTATTTGAAAATCATACAATGATTAGGGTATATGAATTTGAAGGTAAACCCTACAAGGTTCCTACATTTTTTACAGTCAGAATATTAGCAATGGAATATGCTGGGAAAATATTGTTGTAAAATCAACTACATTTTGGGAGTGTTAAACAACATAAGTTGTTGGCTTCTTTCACCCTTTTGTCTCGACCCGCAGTTCAACATCACCATAATACCAACAATAAACCACAAGACATCGACCTGACAGAGTGACTCCATTGGAAACACCTGCGAAGTAGGTGCAGTCTCACCCGAGATATCTAATGGGTAACTACCAGAACCATGTTTCCATAGTTGACGAGGGATTAAAGTCCCTTAGTGTGCGTCCAAGGCACTCGACAAGGAAAACTTAGATAGCTGGACGATTCCTGTGTGACTGAGCATAGTTGTATGTCAGTGCATGTGATATGACTTGGTCTTTATCCTTAACAACTGGTGCAACTTGTGCGACGTAGCCGATCCTTTTAACTAACAGGTCACTTGCGACTTATACTTCAACTTAAGGAATTAGCTATAGCTTACTTGTGCATTCCAACAATTCAAAAGCAGTTATTCATTTACTAGTTGACCATATGGTATCAAGCATTCAACAATAGATCATTATCATACAATAAGAAAATAACAACCATTCACATCAACATGCACAGCATCAATCAACCATTTAAGCACATAGAATAACATGGAAACCCATCTGTGAAAAACCACCAAGGTGCTCTTCATCTGACATGAGAAATGGGTATAGCACCTTGCAGTCTATGACTTGCAGACTGATCTTATGATATGTCTTTGTGACTCATACTTCTTACTCCTATGCTCTCTCATTTATTCTTCTATCTACTCCTACTGATCCGCACAAAGCTTGGATCGACTCTTCTATTTACCTTCTACGCACTCAGCTGCAAACTCCTTCTACTCTTAGCATTCTGCGCACACAGCTGCAATATCCATGGCTCAACAACCTTCTACTTCTACTAGACTCTTCTCTAAGTCTTCACTTCTTCTACTCTAACTCAAAATACAACAAAAATGGTGTCCTTGGCTCTAGACAACCAATGGTCGACTGATACTTTCCAACTAATGACAAAATTGACAACAACCCAACCCTTATATAGAACAGGTTCTTCTTATTTATATATTCTATCAGACCATGCAAGGTCAACTACTTACTGCTTATCAGTTACAAGTTGTGATCAGCCATCAGAACAAGCTGTCATGGACTAACACAAGGCACTATCGGCCTGACTTGTAAATATTCTCCCATATGTGTGTTGCTACAGGCTTACGCTGTCTTTAATGGCCATGATCCTTACCTGTCTCTTTCTAGTTGTTATCACCTGTATGCCTGTACGCTTGCATTTCCTTCGTCGCCCGCATCTTTATTCCACTTGCGCTAGTCCCTTTCCTTCCTGTCGCACCTCTGATGTACCTTTGCTTTCGCATGAACTTCTCTCTTGTGCTCCTTTCCTAGCCCAACAAGCCCCCAACACTCACATGTGGCTCATCCCGAGCCACTAAGCAAAAATGGACCTATCCTCAAAATTTTCAATTACAAACTTACTGTTCTTTTCGCAAAATTTTATGGCCCTAGCATTGATTGCGCCGCAAGACCAACCTTGTCCTACAATCCTTTCACAATCCGCTGCACCCCCACAAGTTCATTTGACACCTCTTCTACTTGCGTGGCCAATTACTCTACTTGGTCGGTACTGATATGTTCCGACAGGCCCACGTATGTTGACTGTACAATAGTCTCAATTGTTTCCATGAGCGGTTTCATAACGTGAATGATGTGCGCTACTTCTAACCGGTGCACTTCAACTTATTCTTCCATAGCTCGTTCTCTATATTGAAGATCCTAGATCTCCTACTGCAGGTACTTAATTCCAGTCATCTTAGCCATCTTCTCTTGGAAGGCCAACTTCTTCATACCTTCTTTCTCGACGATGATTTTCTCTTCAGCTGTGCGCCTGTTCGCCCTTATGTTTTCAATAGCCTTATCCTCCATAAGTGCTTCCCATACCATGGAAACATTTTCTAGTGCCTTAGCACATGTTGTTTCTCCTTTTTTTATTTTTACAGCAGCCTCAGATGTTTCTCTTCTGCGCTCTTCGAGCTCCTCGGGAGGTGTGCTCGACACCGGTCTGGCTTACAGTTATTGCACTTGTTATTGAAGATCTTGTGTGATCTTTTCTAGCCTGATTACCTTAGCCACAAATTCTTCATCCTCTTATCCTGCTTTAGGTGGGAATTCTACAATGGCGCTCTTGACGGTGTCCACTAGCATGAGGTGGTTCTGCTCGCGTGCCAGTATTTCTTGTTCCCTCTCAACAAGAAGGTCGATGCGCCCTTGAAGTTCTTCTTATTTTTCCTTCAACAGAGCCTTGCATGCCTTTTCCCTCTTCTATTGTTTTAATGCCTGATAGGAAACAACATTCTCTCTTAGCCACATTTCCATCATGGCTGGCTATTGTACTTCATATACTTCAGTCAGGGGAAGCTTCGAAAATTCTAACTCGAGTGTGGAAAATTCATTCACAATATTTTCAAAGGCGCTCAGGCCTGTTTCAGTTTCTAGTGTGGTTTTCTGGATTATTACTTTGATCAGCGGCACTAACTATGGTGGGACTACTTGGACCTTGGGGTCAACGCCATACATCTCAGCCTCAACAGTGGCTTTGACCCCGTTGATTGCTTTGATCAACTTATTCAGATGGCCCCCCACTTGCTCAGCTATGCTGGCTTGCTGCATCTTTAGGATGGAAAGGTTGTCTTGAATGAATTTAGAAACAACTACTAAAAGCTCCTCTACATCTTCTTCTATCAATATGTTCACATTCGACGGTTTCTGAGAATTTTGCTTCTTGCGATATGGGTGGCGTTCGTGTTGCCTTATTTGTGTCTAGGTCTACGCATGCTCTGGACTTGGGCTGTGCTGCAAATCACATTGATCCAAGATTTGCATATATTTTTCATCATGTTCTCCCTCATCCTCGGAATGATTACCCTATACATCACCTCCTTCATTTCCTTCTACATGAACTTGTTGAACTGGTAGGTCTTCTTCCTCATGTCCTTAAGGTAGCGGCTTTGCTAGTGGGTCATGCCATTCTTCTAGCCATAGATGGATAATTGCATCCATTTCCTCATCCATCACCATGAATCCTGCATGGTACACTTGTTTGGCTGAGTCTTTCGTCAGCTCCAAAATTATGTTGTGCGTTCCAGCCTGAAATTTGATATATGTTGTGTACCTGTGTACCGTCGCAATGCAGATTTGGTGGGATCACCGGACAACGTCGCGCAATGCCTCTGCATGTAAAAAGAACTCAATGTTGTTGTCCTTCTGTCAGGTTGTATCTTTCTTATCTTCCCATAGGTTTTGATACCTTTCACCAGGGCAAGGGAATGGGACATCCATCTACACATAGTCGAGCGGTTTGGCCCATAAAGTGAATGAAATCAAAATAAGTAGCCACAAGTAATGGAATTTGTAAGTGGGCTCGTGTTGGACCTATGCGGCATCATCGATCAGCTCATTGAGAAACTATCACAACCAATTGAACTCTCCACCTCGCGTGCATAGTTCTGCCAATTCGACTATCACCGCCAAACACTTATTCTGCCACATCTTATGTAACAAATTACATGATAAGATCTATGCAGCAAATCTCACACTTTTTTTCTCAATTTTCCTAATTAGGTAGCTCCTGTTTGCATGCTATAGGTTGTATTTCTGCTTGATCCAGGTGGTGTCTTTCTGGGCCAAGTAAGGTGCAAGATTGTTGCCTTGGTTTGGGAGGCCTATGATCAACGAGATCAGTTTGGCATCAACCAGGTATGGTCAATCAAGCCACAGGCATCCTATGTGAAAGCAAACCCATAGTTGATTCATGTATGTGCTAACGTGTATACTGTGGCCAAAATGGGGCATAAACAACAAGTTAATCAAACCTGTGCGGTCAGCTCCTTCACCCCACTGCATCGTCCTGAGCACTTGTGCTTGACTTGGGTCGGGTTGGTTCAGGATCAGGTAGTTTGCTCTCTTTAGTCCATCCTGCAGTCGAGTGTCGAAGTCCTTCAATTTCATCTTAGCCAACTTGGGCATGATGAAAATCAGTAGGAGGACTTTTTCAGGGATTCGTGGTGCTACCAGAGTTGTAATTGCCTTCTTTGGGAGTGTCACCTTCTCTGCATCAACTCTCCTTGGTAGAACATAGTGTGGAAATTTCTCAGCTTCCTCTACCTCTAGCCCTCTGTGCGGTGGGGAGTCTACTTCGATGTAGTCATCATTTTGTTCGTTCTCTTGGTCCTCTTCTAAGGGCCTTTTTCCATGAGCATCGACAGGAGTGGAATTCTTCTTGCATTTCCTTATCTGTGGGAGTCCAGATGGTCCTCCAACTGCTGTCTCAGCTCCATAACAAGTGGTCTATGGGCTGGGGTAGGAATAGCACACGATCCTAGTGTCATAATTGTAGTATGATCGACCACATAGGTAGGTTTTCTTCAGGTTCTCGCCATTGGATCAGACTCTGGTTCGTGTTGTGGTTGTTGTATCTCAAGTGAGGGACTCTCTTCTTCAATTGGGAAACAGGAGATAACAATTGCGTCTTATGGCTCACTATCACTAGGGATCTCAATTACCATGGGCATAAGCTTTCTTTAATAGGGATGATAGTGTTTGGCTATGCAATCACTTGGCTATGGTTCTCTCTAGATTGCTTTGTGGTCGTAAAAAGAATGCTTGCCAGTGAAGCCTTGCACTTATACCCACCAAATTTACATACAAACGGATGAATCAATCCAAAAGGCATAAATCCAAAACAACAGTAAAACAAAATCAAAAACAAACTTATGAAAACAAAACTTAAAAATAACTTAAACCATACTCAAGGTGAAACAAGTAAGGAAAATGATAAAACTTTAATAAATAATCTAAAACACTCTAATTTTAATTCCAATGTTAAATAAAACTATTATCTAACTATCTCAGTCGAAACATAATTCAGACATTAACAAAACAGAACTGAAAACAATCTCAAAACACATTAAAAACACTTAAAACGAAACTAAGGGCTGAATGATAGACTGAACTGTGGGTCTGAAAGGGGTGGCTGAATAAAAGACTAAACAGACTGTCTGAATGACAGTCTGCACAGTTAAAATAATAAAAACTAACCTAAATGAGCTAATCTTCAGCTGAATTCATGCATATGTAAATATAACTCATAAAGGCAATTAGTAAACTTACTTATTAACCAAATCTAACAGCGAAATAGACTTAATGAAATTCATAAACATAAACATAGAGAAACCATTGCATGTTAATAAACAGACTGAAATTAAATTGCATAAACTGATAATTTATGACAGAAAGGAAATAAATAGAACTGAATTTAAAAGCAATCTATTCTTGCAAATAAACTGAACAATAAACTGGAAATGAAATGACTGAAAACAAAGTTGAAATCAAACTATGCGTGCAATCTAGTTATTTAATTTTGGAAATAAAATGCATTACAGGAAAATGAACTGATAAAACAAACTGTAAATTAAACAAGCTAAAATAGAAAATAAGGAAAGAAATAAACAAGAAAAGAAACCTCTGGCTGATGAGGGGCCCTCTCAGCAATCAGGGGTGGTTCCTGGCTAACTTCTACTCAAATGCAATCTTCAACAGCAACACATACAGCTCTTTATTCAAACGATGGAACATAAATATAAATGTACTCAAGAACAAACTGATAAATTCTTCCTAACTCTTTGACTTTCTATCTCTTGCTAATTGATCTCTCACACAGAGTCTGATTTATATAATGGTTTACAGAGATGACCAAGTCAACCCTTTAGTGGTCGACTACTCTCTAAATTTAGTCGATCTTAAAGGCACATAACAAATTAGAGGCCAACGTGCAGGCATCTCCCTTCTTCAGCGCGGTTTTGGTCTTCTTCACTGGACAGCGAACACACAGGTTCCTTCTTCAGCATGAACAGTGTTCATATGTGGCGCATGAGTCCTTCTTCAGTGCAGTAGTGAACGGGTGGCAAATAGAGGTGAATACACAATGAATATTCTAGAGCATAGGATAAATGTATCAACCCTACATGTGGATTGTTGATGTGGTGGAAAGCGAAGGAAGCTGCAACTGGCGGATCATCTAGAACATGAGCTCCATCACCCAGACGGATAGACAACAAGCCGTTTGCAGGATGTTTCACGTTTTAATGCCTGAAATTACTTCTCAGTAGCGTGTAGTCTAATGGGCGATCTGGACGAAGAGATGAACGAAAAGCTGGGCCATGAGCTAGATACACTGAGCATTGATCTAGGGCGAACAAAGTGTCTGTTTGCTGGCGTGCTTCAGGATTACCATCTATAGCAACATGTTTCAACATCTGGAAAACTACTAGCGAGTTTTGCGGAAAGGGATGAATGACAAGTTGGACATTGAGCTGGACGTGTTGTGCGCAAGGCAAGCTGAATGCATTTTGTTTATTAATTTGGCCCAAAAAGATTATAAAATTTGCAAACAATTATACAAATTAATTAATACAGCAAATGCGCTTTAATAATGTCATTTTTAATTAATAAAACCATAAAATGATAATAATAAAATGATTTTATATAAACCTTGAATTCATACATACCTGCGCTGAATATTGATCTGCGTGACATAAAATACACAAAAGCTAATAAAACATGTGTTTAAATGAGTAATTTAACTGCCAAAAATGAAAGCAAATCTAGGATCAACATTCCCCCAAATCGAAGAAATGCCAGGTCCCATTGAGCAAAAAGAAAGATAACATATCATACTATCATTGCAAATTTTGAAATGTGAGCCAGCAATGGGCATATACATAAGTAAGTAAATTTATAAGGTTTTAAAATTAATTCAACCATGTCCAAAGTAAAACTTTGAGCAGGTTGAACATATGACATGAAAAGTATAAATCACATTTATAGTCAAGCCTAGTTAATCAATTAATAGTTTATATGCATGATTGGGTAAAAGGATAGGATTATCAAATAATAAAATGATAAGAAGAATTTCTAATAATCCATATGAAGGTAAAAATTATTTTCCAAAAACAACATTTGGTTAGCAAATTTTAATTATAAATACTAAAATGATTACAATGTTTTATTCAGATCATCATTTGGTATTTCATTTGGACCTTTTTTTTTTGGTTCTTCATATTGATTTTGCTGTAAAAAAATGCTTCATGCTATAATCAAATTCCACTACTTATATTATCCTGAAAAACACTTATTATTTGTCAGAGATAAATAGATCATAAAAAGTGAAAACAATCTAATTTTTCCAAATCCATCTTCCATCTTCCCCCAAACCAAAGATATGGTGTGTCCTCAAGCCATAGAAGAGAGAAGAATTGATTGTTCCAGAAAAATAAAAATTAAAGAGTTATATCATGTTGTTGATTATTTTTTAAAGAAAATATGAAAAACTAACTAACTAGTAAATGGGAATGATTCAGAGATGTATATTCATGAAAAATATAACAGTGCTTAGAAACACCGCGTAAATGATAACAATTGAACCAAAAGAATGCCACAGGAGAAACTAGTCATCTATGCCTCATTTTAAAGATATCATGTCATCATAAAATATTTTAAGTGTATCACATAGTGATTGAGATTTACAGTGATGGGTCCCATTTCTAGGATAATTACATCCTAGGTATATGCGGAATTAGACAGCCAGGTCAAAGCCCAACTTACAGCCATTCTCAAATGACATTATAAATAATTGGCCGTGACATTTTTTTTCAAGAATTTTCTTTATATTAATATTATTTTAGGAATTTTGTGCATAGTGGTGTATTAACCAGATCTCTTTTACCAGATATTTCCCCACTGCCAGCAGGCCTGTTCAATACCCTAGTGGGTTTATCTTGGTACCATCCAAGCATAGCCCTGCTTCCAGCGAGCTTGTTCAGTACCTAGATGATTTTATTTGCATTTATCGAGCTTCCTGTTGTAAAGTTTTACTTAGCATGGACCTATGACTAGCATGCCTGTTCAGTACCCCGCCGGGTTTTCCTAGTATAATGATATTAAATATATGGAAGTCGATTAGTACTGGAGCATGTTAAGTCATGCTAAACACATAATTCAAGTTTTGTAAAATAAACTTATAAATAATCATATAATGGCATCACCATAAATTATTTCAAAAGAGAATAACTTAAAGTTGTTCTTTAACCTAACAGTCCTTCTTCTCTAAAAAGTAATGTTCCCCATAGACAAAAATTCCACCTACATTCGAGTTAGCACCAAAATACTCGAGAGACAAGTTTTGATAACAAGTATAGGATGAACTAGTAATCCAGGTGTGAGAGATAAGGTTGTGAAAAATATGATAATGAAAAGTGGGTCTTATCGAACAACTGTTTAAAAAAAAATCAGAAATATACATGTTTGAACCAAAATACCAAAAACTAGATGAATCATAGAAGAACTGGTTAAGAATGATATACTGAGGATTATAAATTTTTAATTTTCACTATAAGCTGAAAATTTCAAAAGTATCCCCAAGAAATGTTAAGATACCTGATGAGTGTTTTAACATACTTCCCTTATCCAAGTAATACTCCATGAGCTGCTTATAGAGATAGAATACTTGTAATCAAACTGCAAAACCACTTGTTAGATTATTCAATTTATTCATAAAGACATAAAAGAAAAAGAGTCTTGTGTAAACAACCTATTAGAAACGAATCTCATGTATTCAAAGAAATAAGCACATATTTACATATATACAAGTGATAATAACCCAAAATAGTTTTCAAAGATCAGGAGGAGGAGGAACAACTTCCCCTTCAACTAATTCCATTTCATTTTGCTACAAAACATTCTATAAAAAAATCATGTTTAGATGTCGGTTGATGATAAAGTCTGAGTCTATGTCCATTTACTATAAAGGAAACTCTTGAGCCATCAATTGTTTTAATTTTTACTGACCCATTGTCAAAAGTTGTAACTACTTCGTATGGGCCCATCCGATGGGTAGTTAATTTCCCTTTAAAATTTTTAAACCATGAGTCGAATAGTAATGCCCAATCTCCAGTATTAAATTGCTTTTGTTTAATAAATTTATCATGCCATGTATTTCATTGATTCTGTATTAGCATGGTTCTTTGGAGTGCATCTTGTCTAATTTCATCTAACTCATTAATCTATAATATGTGTTGTTTCTGTGCTTCATCCAAATTCATGCCTAATTGTGTTGCCATACGAAAGATTTTAACTTGAAATTCAATAGGTAAAAGGACTTGTTTACCATACACTAACTCATAGGGGGTATGTCCAGTAGTGTTTCTCCATGTTATCCTATAGGCCCATAAATCCTTGGGGAGTCTATCTGCCCAATCCTTATGATGTAAGTGAATGGTTTTGGTTAAAATGGATTCTAATACTTTATTAGTTGATTCTACCTGACCATTATCCTAAGGGTGATAAGGTGAAGACTTGCAGTGTCAAATACCATATTTCGTAGTAAGTTCTTTCATTAATTTAGAATTAAATTGAGTACCTTGGTCTATGACAATTTCTCTAGGTACACCAAACCGGGTGAATATTTTTTCATATATGAATTCTACCACTGATTTCTCTGTTGCTCTAAATAAAGCTTTGGCTTCTACCCATTTGGTGACATAGTCCATACAAACCAGGATATATTTATTTTTACGAGACATGGGAGAAATTGGTCCTACAAAATCAAGAGATCATTTCTCAAAAGGTTCAATCATAACTTGGGGTTGTAGAGGCATTTGATCAGATGACGTAGGTCTGCCCATTCTTTGACAATTATCACATCCTTTGACATATTTGGCAACATATTTAAAAATGCTTGGCCAATAATAACTAGAATTTAAGACTTTGTATGTCGTCCTCTTATCACAAAAATGTCCTCCATATGGTCCATCATCGCATGAATGGAGGATGTCTATCATTTCATCCTCCCACATGCATCATCGAATAATAAGATATGGACTAGTGCGGAAGAGATCATTATCAACCCAAGAATAATTGGAACTCTGAACTATAATACGACGCTTCTCATGTGGGGACAAATGGTTTGGTATTTTCCCAGTTGCTAAATAATTGGAAATATCTGCAAACCAAGGGGTTTGAACAAATATAGCAAACAAATATTCATCAGGAAAAGTGTCTTCAACTGGTTTAGTACCGTCTTCATTTTTATATGGGAGAGGAAATCTGCTACTAGATTTTCTTTACCAGGTCAGTCAATGACGGTAATGTTAAATTCTTGCAATAAAAGAAGCCAGCGGGTCACTCTACCATTGGTAATTGGTTTATTCATGAGAAATCTAATGGCGGAGTGATCGGTATGCACAAAAAATTCATAACCTGTAATATAATGACAAAACTTATTAATAGAATAAACTATTGCCAAGAATTCTTTTTCAGTAACAGTATAATTAAGTTCGGTAGGAGTCAAATTCTTACTAATAAAATAAATGGTATAAGGTGCTTGTCCCTCTTTTTGGCCAAGGGATTCTCCTATGGTCGTATCAGAGGCATCGATAGATATGTGAAAAGGAAGGGACCAATCGAGACCCCTAAGTATTGGTGCCACCGATAGTTTAGCTTTTAGGATTTCAAAAGCATTTTGACAAGATTCTGTCCACTGGAATTTTGCGTCCTTTGTAAGCACCTTAAACATTGGTGCAGCTAATTTAGTGAAATTTTCAATAAAACGGTGGTAATAGCCTGCAAGACCAAGAAAACTTCTTACCTCTTTCTGATTTTTAAGAGAGGGAAGGCCAACAATTACTTCGATCTTCACAGGGTCTACCTTAATTCCTTGGGAGGAAACATGGTGTCCCAACACTATACCTTCTGTCAATAACATTTTACATTTTTAGTGACTAAGAGATGAATTTGTTTCTTGACATCGAATCAAGACCTTCTCGAGGTTGTCAATGGATTCTTAAAAATTATTACCATGGGTCATAAAGCCATCCATGTATACCTCCACATAGTCATGTATAAGATCATAAAACATGCCTAAACCTGCTCGCTGGAAAGTGGCAGGTGCATTACATAAGCCAAATGGAAAAACTCGATAAGCATATGTTTCCCAAGGGCATGTAAAAGTGGTCTTGTCTTGATCTTCAGGTGCTATTAAAATATGGTTGTAACCACTATACCCATCAAGAAAGGAAAAATATTGTTTACCTAATAGAGTATCTAATACTTGATCAATAAAAGGTAAAGAAAAGTAGTCTTAAGTGTAGCTTTGTCTATCTCTCTAAAATCAACACAAATGCACCATTTCCCTGTGACTTTCTTTGGGACTACTAGTAAAGGAGATACTCATTTACTATCGAAGATAGGATAGATGAAACCAGCAGTGAGGAGTTTTTGTAATTCTTCTTTTACTATATCCTTTAGAGCAGGATTCATCCTCCTCTATGGCTTCCTTACAGGTGAAATGTTTGGATCCATATAAATATGGTGAATACAATTTTCAGGGTGTATACCCTTCATATCGGTGTATTCCCATGCAAATGCTCTGGCTTGTTTGTTAAGAACTTTAAGCAGTTGTGCTCATTGGTTTTCACTTAATCCTACGTTTATATGTAGAAATTTTTTAGGACCAGCCTCACAAGGTATGGTATATGGTCATGTATGCTCTTTAATCGTGAAGACACAAAGTGTTTCTGTAAACATTGAGAGAGCCATATTCTCTTGAAACTCCTCTCCAAAAATCTGATCGAGTTCAGCAAAGGACTGAGGAAAATCCACATAGGTTGTCGAAGAAACAAACTGGTTTAATACATTCTCAGTGGTCTACTCTTGAAGTGCCAAGGAGAAATTACTAGGAAGGGAGAGATCATAAAAGTATTCATCCCCAAAAGAACAATTTAACCACCATGAATTTTTAGTTATTGTTTGTGCTGGGGGATATAAAATAAGTCTTTGTGTGGACAACCCATTGGAAATAGTCATCTCTCCATCCCTACATCCTATAAAAGCATTTGCAATAGCTAACCATAGTCTTCCCAAAATAATGCGATGCCCTTTAGAAGGATCCTTTGATTCTATGATCATAAAGTCAACAAAGTATTCCCATGAGGCTACTGATACAACAATATCATCCAAGACTACAGCAGGTTTTACCGTAGTACGCTCTGCTAGTTCTGAGGATGGAGGGAGTAGGTCGGAGAAATTGTCTTAACTGCAAAACTTCTAAAACTTCAGTGGTCATCATTTTAATAGCGGATCCTAAATAGATTAATTTTTTTTCTATGGCGGTGTTGTTTATAATTACAGTCACTATTGGGGCTCCCGGATTTGTATATTTTGCAATCCGGGACTGGTACGTCATACATTTAGACATATCTCCTATAACAAGAATTCTAAGAGGGTCTTTTTGCTTCTTTCCTGGGTGTTTAATACATAGCTCCTTTATTACCTTACTATAGATTGCTATATCTTTTATAGCTTGTAATAGAGGGATCTTAATACATATATTCTTTAATTCATTCAAAATGTTGTACTCTAGGTGAACTACAGGTTTTTCTATTACTAGTCTTTCTAGAAATGGAGGAATTATTTGCTCCTGAATAGTTTCTTGTGGAGGATGGATGTGTACTAGAACCTTTGGAATGTTCACATACTCCAAAATAGAATCATTCATGCATTCACTTGAATCTTCTTCTTCTTCATTTGGTTCCTGAATGATGACTGATGACTTGGGCTTATCATTCACAATTCTTCCCGATCGTAACTAAATTTCATGTATAGGTACAGTCAAAATGAGGTACTGTTGGTAATAACTCCCGATTGATTATTATTCCAATGCAAATGCCTATATTTATACAAATCACATGGCGGTTGGGTTTCACCTTCCGCTTAGCCTGTTTGGCTTCCTACTATTTATTTATTTATTTATTTACATTATATAACCCTAACGGATTATATTCTAACAATCCCCCTCTTAATCCAAAGGGGTGTTCATAAGTCCAAGCATGTTTCTGAACCTTTCAAACTTTTCTTGTCCAAGCGCTTTGGTGAAGATGTCTGCAACTTGATCATTTGTGGAACAATGTCGAAGATGGACTGTCTTGGCTTCTACATGATGTCGAATCAAATGATACTTTGTGTTGATGTGTTTGGTTTGATCATGGAATCTAGGATTCTTAGCCAGCTTGATTGCAGAAGTATTGTCGACCAGTAATGGAGTGGAGTTCTCTTGTTTTTCTTGCAAATATTCAAGTATCTTCCTGAGCCATACTATTTCTTTCGTTGCTTCAGCTGCAGCCACATATTCTTCTTCTATTGTTGAATCTACCGGAACGGATTGTTTGTGTGATCTCCATGAGACAGATGCTGATCCAAGACTCATAGTGTATCCAGAAGTTGATACTCCTGTCTCCTTATCACCATCAAAATCTGAGTCTGAGTACCCAATAATTTTGAAGTCATCCACTTTAGAGTACTTGAGTCCAATGTCTTGAGTCCCCTTCAAGTATCTTAGAACTCTTTTTGCAGCTAACCAGTGTCCTTCACAAGGTTTATGCATGAACCTTGAAAGTACGCCAACAACACAAGAAATATCTGGTCTAGTTGTTGTAAGGTAGATAATACTTCCTACCAGTTGTCAATACTTGGTCGCATCCTCAAATTCTTTTCCTTCGCTTGATGTGAGCTTCATTTTTTGTTCCATTGGAGTAGATATAGGGTTGCATTCTGTCATGCAAAATTTGTTTAGTAGTTCTCTAA